>CM043711.1:5031974-5416974 GCA_023969325.1 Oryzias curvinotus
GCTATTTGGTCGGCGGTAAAAACAGTCCATTATCATGGATGACGTATTAGGTTTCTTTCCCGTGTTAACGTTACCTGCTCTCGCTTCTTTTTCGGGGGAGGGCGGGCGACAAGCTAGCTTGTCTAGGAATTGTTGATTGGCGTTTTTGTGTGCGCTTTTTAAATGTACTTTTAGATTTGTAGGGTTTTTCCCTTTGAGGAGCGTTCCACAAATTTTGTCTCCTGCTTCGATAACAAGGCACTTACTTTTGTTTTCGACGCTATCATATTCAAAAAAGTCCCAAATAGGACTCTCCCGCTTTCTCCCAACTTTTAATGCAGCCATCACGCCCAGGTAAATGTCTATGACCACGCCAGCCGGCAGTGTCTGACAGACATCATGTGACGTCACAGACTACGTGATGCCGTAAGGTTCAGATACACAGTAAAACTAGCAGCGTGAAGTAAATAGACTTTATTTCAACCCAAAAGACTTATGTATTAACAAAGACGAAAACGAATGATTTTTTGGGGTTAATTTTAGTTAGTTTCAGTTCGTTTTATACACACAACAAACAGTTTTAGTTAGTTTTCGTTTTTCTAAAAACTCTCGTTTTTATTTTTATTTCAGTTAACGAAAATGTTTTTTCAGTTCTAGTTTTAGTTTTTTCGTTCGTTTTCGTTAACTATAATAACCTTGTTCGGAATACTCTGCCCCGATCAGACTCATTCGGATCAAAGTGTCGTTCTGATCGAGACATGTGGGTTATGCTGATTGTTGATCCAATCGTGGTGCATATAAACAGTTTACTACTGGTCCCTACTGCTCTGGTTTTACATCATGCATGGACAGTGTGGCGCTCCAGAGGAGGCTTTGAAGCGCGAACAGGACCGGCCGGCTGCTTCACATGAGTGAACCATGTCTCTGAGCAGAGGAGTTGGACATGTAGCTTCGTGTTTGCGGGCAGAGGAGAGCTTTGTTACATTGTGTGGTCTGGAGGGAGACTTTCAGACCGCAGTTCGTTGGGCTGTTCTGCATGAGCGAGCTGCTGGACTCAAGAGAACCTTGTTTCCAAGGAGAACTGTGTCTCTGAGCAGAGAAGCAGCAGCTTTGGGACGGATGTGTGAGCTAATGGAGGCGGCTTTAAATGCAGAAATGCTGCTCTGCGCAGTCCTGAGAAACCGTGTAAATGATCATATGAATTTGTGTTTTCAATCGTGTCCAGACAAATAAAGGCTAATGATATTCCCACATATCTATGCTCAGCCAAGATGCACACTGCAGCATTGACCGCATGGAGTTTTTAAGTTCCATTTTGCATCAACTGTGCACATTTGTGTCTGATCATGTACCGGTACATTTTTTTGGCACGCTGTTCTTTCATCTTGCACTTTAGTGTCTAAACCGTGTTTATCTTCATCATTTTGTGCAGTGGGTTGGTGAAGATTTTCGTTCTAGACTTAATAGAAGATATTAAGAATACAAGAAGATTTTAGGTCCAGATGCTGTGACTAAACTTCAAGAAATCATATTGTGCACTGTTTTTGTTTCATTATTTCTATTTGAGAAATAGAGAAAATAGAGACACCAGAAATGCTTTGCTGATGCCATAGGTCAGAGAAGAACACCTGGTTTAAGGTTTTTGTTGTCAGTATTAGTGCTAGTAAAGGGCAGTGTGTCACAATCACTAATTTATGTGAGAACAGTTCATGTTTTTTCTGTTTGAAACATGTCAGATTTTTGCAAAGTAAAATAACCTTTTTATTTTGACATAAAATAAAAATGGTTTCATAGCAACATCTCCCCCTGGTTTAAAGCCACACTTGTTTACTAGTAACAATGGTAGTTCACTTTGGTTGCTGAAGAGTTTTTCTTTATACTTTTTGATCTCTAAATATCACTGCCAACCCTGACAAAACTCCAGACGGGGACGGTTCCAACGTGACTTGATGTCATGGAAAAACTTTACCCAAACCTTTTTTTGTGCATGTTGCAGCTTTCACTAGTTAAATATACTATTTCAGAGGGAAAAAAACAGCATCTGTGTAAACTTATATGTGTTTTACATTTTTACCAACACTGTACAGTTGTCAAAGAGGATAGCACTCATTTAGCAACAAATATTTATTTGCATTTGTGTGAACAAAATTTGATCAAAATGTTTGTCTATGATCGGGGATGCCAGTGAATAATCAGAGGCCCTGCATTCCTTTAATCCCATCTTTGAGTGCCTCATACATCTCTAACTGTGAGCGATGCTGCTGATCAAAACGTCTCCCTCAATATGTTGGTGATGCGGACCTTTCCTTCTGTTTGCATTCACAGACATCTTTGCAGCTGCCTGTAGAAAGAAGCTTGGTTACAGCGAAGAGCATGAAGAGTGGAGATCGTCCTGCAGACACAGAATTGTGCCAGCACGACTAGAATGGAGTTACCCTTTAGTTAAGCCACACAAGAAACAGCTTTGGCCACTAACAAGTCATGTCCATCATTCTGAAGCCAAAATGTGACGTCAAACATCCAGGTACTCCAGAGGTGATTTTATTTTGAAGGTAAAAAATAAATAAATAGATTTTCGCAAAGTAGTGCAAATATTTTGATGTCCTTGCTAGATTGCTCCCCCCACCCCCCCACCTGACCTGATAAAAAATAATTCACTTTCTATTTCAAATGTATCAAATTGTAAAATCTCCAGCATGTCCTGTTGTTTTTGGATCATTGGTTACAACTGGCTCTTTTGAGTAACCTATAGCTGGAGGGTTCAGAGGTCAATGACCCACATTACCTCCCAAAACCAACCCTTCCGAGGTGGTGGTGCTGCAACTCCACCCCCCGCTTCCAACACTCGAGCTTGGTCAGGGTTGTACCTCTGTGATGGTTAGGAATGCTCTTAGTAATCTCATACTCAGGAATGCATTTCACAGTGTGCACATTCTGGGCAGGCCTCACGACACAGTCACCCGCACAGGCTGTGAGGGCGTGGCCCATCTTCAGCTGGTGACAGAACCTTTGAGGACCGCTCCGCTCATGTGAGGACGTTTTAGCTGCTTTCACGTCACCACAGCTTCTCCAGACCCGGATCTTCTTTATTAGGGCTGGATTCACATCTCAGTCACCTCAGCACTCACACAAACTGACATTTGCACATTTTCAGGTCTTTCTTTGTGCTGTGAGCTGCATTGTGCTGCATCACTGGTGAGACCACGTGCTCTGTGTTTATCACCAGGAAGGGGAGGGAGGCAGAGCCAGATTTCTCGTTTTGTCCATTGCCACTACAGACACACACACACACTCTCATCCAGGCAGCCACAGGGAGGAGGCAAACCAGGCTGAGCCGCGCCGTGTCAAACTCTGAACAACACAACAGGTAGAGTGGAGCTTTTTACATCCGTAGCATGATGAGTGTCAGAGCTTCAGTCTGAACGACGGGCTTGCATGAGCTTTATGTTTTAATCTCATCCTCTACGTGTCTGAGACGGCAGACGGCAGGCTCCTGTGCGCTGTAGCCTTATTGTGTTGGAGGTGGGGGAGGAGGATGGTAAAATAAAGGCTGCTCTTTTGGCTATGAATGCTGCTGAGCCTTTGTAGTCTAACGCCCTGCTGCCAGTTTCTGCCTGTGCACGGAGGAATGTTGACAGGCTGAAATTATTGACCTTGGACGACACAAAGTCCGCCATTTGCCCAAGGTAAGGATTCTTAGCCTGATGACATTTCTGTGGTGTTATAGGGCTTTCATTTCTCTGATGTGGAGAAATGAACGTATGGCTGAATCCAGTGGAGGCAGCTGAGTGATGAATCTACTGTGGGGGGAAGTCATTGAAGTTGATTAAATTTGGTGCAGGATCGTGCTGATGGAGCATTTGCCAAATCCTCTTTTCAACACCCAAACGACAGAAATTCATTTCCTTAACCAACCAACTAGCTTGGTTTAGTCTGGCCCAAACCATCTGCAGAAGACAGGGACATTTTGCTGTGAATAAATTACTTAAGAATAAACCACCCTCACAGTTTCCTTACAGCAACTCCTATTGCAGTTTCCTTGAGGGAATGGAACCGGCAGCTCTTTTTCCTTCCATCACAAGTGCTGCTGAAGTTGAGTGTGTGTCTTCCTTTTGGGGGGAGGTGGGGTGGCCCTGTCTCAGAGTTTATTAATAGACCTTTAAAGAGCAAACCACTCCTGCTTTGTTTGTCTGAGCCGCTCAAAAATACATTTAGTCTCTTTGTAAACAGCAGTTGAGCAGACTTCTTAGCGCCCTCTACAGGTGAGAAAAATAACAAATAGCAAATTCATGTTTGACTTTAAAGGACGTTCAAACATTCCTTCAATTTCTTTTAACTTTGAACATTAAAATAGATGCTGTTTTGTTCTCCATTTGTCCACACCTGGTATCACATCAGAACTGCCCCACTTGAAACTTGACTTCTTTTTTAGTGACCCAAGACTCAGACTTGGGCTTGCCTCTGAAACGTGACCAGAACTTGGAGAAGATGACTTGTTTCGTTGTTGGGGTTCCTTCCTCCCTGCTGTTTTGGTTACACACAAGCTAACCTGGTCTGTTTGGTCCTGTTTTTTTTCCGATCTGAAGAAACTGTTTTTGTACTGTGGCCGACAGGGCTCACACTACATACAAAAGAAACAATGCAACGGCATTACCTGAGGCACAACAGCATTACCCGAAGCACAACGCCATTACCCGAAGCACAACGCCATTACCCGAAGCACAACGCCATTACCCGAAGCACAACGCCATTACCTGAAGCACAACGCCATTACCCGAAGCACAACGCCATTACCCGAAGCACAACGCCATTACCCGAAGCACAACGCCATTACCCGAAGCACAACGCCATTACCCGAAGCACAACGCCATTACCCGAAGCACAACGAAATTACCAGCAACACAACAACAGAACCCCAGCAATAGCATTAGCCTTAGCACAACGGAAATTAGGATTTATTTTTTCCTTCCGGTGGCAAAAAAACTATTCAGTTTCAAGCTATTCGGCGCTCCTGAGAGCTACGTGATATTTGGACAACATTTGGTTGTTTTCTTACTAGATAACATCATTTCTTACAAATACACATTTGTCTAAAAATATAAATTTACGCAGCTCTCCACATAGTGACATCTAACGCTCTTTGTCTTTTTTTTAAAATTACGACTTTTAAGTCGTAAATTTACGAGAAAAAACCCTTGTAATTAAAATACATATATGTATCATAAAAATATAAATTTACGTATATAAATTTACGACTTAAAATCTTGTAAATTTACGAGAAAAAAGTCATAGATTAACAAGGAAAAATACCAAAGTTTTCCGTTTATCAGAGCCTAGCTAGAAGATGGGCTCAAGTAGAAGATTTGGAATGTCATCAATAAACATTCAGCTCACCTGTTCAACTAAGTTTAGTCGTTTTTGTCGTAAATTTACTTTTTTTTGGTGACCCTTAAATTCCATCGCACCAAGTAGTTTGAAACTGAATTATTTATTTTTCGCAGGTAGGGAAAAAAAGTCCTAATTTCCGTTGTGCTGAGGCTAATGCTATTGATGCGGCGATGTTGTGGTGCTTCGGATAATTTTGTTGTGCTTTGGGTAATGCCATCGTGTTTTTGATTTTGTATGTAGTGTGAGCCCTGTCGGCCACCGTACTTTTGACTATAATACTTACTCAAATACTCTTACTCTACTTACTCTTTAATACTCACTGCCAGATGGAAACTAAAATCCCAGGTTAGACAGTTACTGTGTCCTTCGTGTTAACTCATACATTCTATTTTAAAGACCCACTCCAATGAAAAATATGCTTTTGATGTTTTTAACATGTTTTTGTGGTATTTATCTAATGATAATGTATAAAAGAAATTTTGCTTAAAATTGCATTTCTGAGTATTTCTTTATTAAGTATTGTTGTGAATCAGGAGCAGACGAAAAATACAATTTGAAAAAAGCTTGCAGGGACGATGTAGAAGTTACTACGGCAAACCACAAGTTCCCTGCCTCGCTCCATTCTGAGACATCCACCTGCAGACAAATAGGTATGTCTTTTTTTCCTCGTCTGAGCTGGCATCTGGAACAAAAATATAGGGCTAAATAGCTCCAATATTGATCGCCGTTTTAGTTGTGCAGGTAATGTTAGATTGGGGATGTGAGGAGCTGTGAGCTGGTGGAAGAGAGTGTAAACAGGTAGCTATCAGCAACGAGGAGAAGAATGGGGGTGGGGTTGCTCCATGCCATTGGTCCCGAACTCAACTCATACACGAATTTCTAAGTAACTACTGCCACTCTACAGAAACTATGTCCTAGAAAATGACAAAAGTTTTTTTTTTTTTTAATTTTGACTAAAAACAGCATGATCCTAATTAAAAGACCACTGGGAGCAATTTTGGGAGCATTTTAGGAGCTTTAGCTACGGTGTTGGCATTCTTGGAATTACCATAGTTCTAAACCATAACCATATAGGCAATATGTTCCGTTTACGCATGTGAAAATGCAACATTTTGTAACGGTTTGGATTGGCCTAATACTTTGTAAAGTGTTGCACATTGGCACCAAGCTGCGTTCTCAGCTTTTAGAATCTGTTGGAATTATGTTATTTGCATAAATAGTTGAAGATTAACAGTCATTCAAAGAGCGCGTTATTTCCTGTCACCGGGTACAGTCCCAGTATTAAAGGGCTAAGTTCTGACACAGCAGAGGGTATGATGGGTATTGTGTAATGGGTAATAGTGGGCTAAGTGTGTTCGTTACAGTAACAGTATCTGGAAAGTTCTGGGCATGATTATTACCCAACTGCCTAATTCACTATTGACTTCTTCACATAGAGGTGAGACTGAGCAACAGCAGCCAGAAGGATGTTACCCAACATGCATTGCTGTCTGCATTTGCTGGCTTCAATTGATACAGTGAAGTTGCTGTAAAATAGTCAATCTAAACATGTCCATATGTCTGCGCATTGTCTTCTGCTGATCTGCTGTTCAGTTCATGTTGGCAGAGGTATTAGCAAGGAAACCATACCTCCTCATTTTGACCATTTCCAGTTCTTCTGTAAAAAACACCACAGGCGTTACCAGACCTGCAGGCAGAAATGATCTCTCTTCACCTGGAAAGTGTTTGCTTTGGGTTGTGGGTTGGCCTTTTTTTTAAACCACCTTTAGAGTCCAGAAGAACCCAGTTACTGCCAAACAACATATTCTGGGCTCTGGAAGTCAAACCTCTCCTCAATTTAGCTGTTCCAGGAAATTATGTAAAGAAGAACTATAACCAGAGTTATACCAGAGTTGTTCCACAAGGAACAATTCAGCCAAGCTCGTGCTTTGCTTGCACAGCCAGCCACACATTCAGCACCCTTAGAAAATGTACAGTGGGGCATGGTCAAACTGCTTCTCCAAGACTACCAAGCGCTTGTGGCCATGATGTACAAAACAATCCTCAAAGGTTTCCAACCACAGAGAAAGAGCTGGTCCCCTTCCATGACTGGAAGAAAGCACACAGGTCCTTTAGAATCTGAAGTTGGACTTTCTTCTCTAGAATTCCAGCATGGACCTTACAGGGAGGCTGAGGAGTCTCCCCTCAACTTGAAACATGAAGGAACTCAAATATATATTTTTACATTAAATGCATTACGTAGGTTCCTGAATTTACAGCATTTTTTTAATAAAAAGGACAAAAATATTTGTTTAAAAATAAGAGATGAGTGTGATAACTTTAATGGATTAAGCCGTTTTGATTGACTGATCTCAGTCATTCTTAAATCTTAGCTATTTTTTCTTTTCTTCTTCAATGAAAGTCTACATGGAAGATAGTCTTAATGTAAACACAATTTAATTTATAGAGCCACATTGGGTTTGTGGTGCCTCCCTGTTTGATTTCTGATGAGATTGCTGCTTCTTTTCTCTCGACTTTGGCTTCAGTTGTTTTAATTTGAAAGTTTTTCATGTTTAAAGTTGTATTTTTCTTCATGAACACGTTCAACACAAGTCGACATTTGAAGAAGTTTAAGTTGGATGAGAAATCTCAGGCATACTCGGTTGGGTTGTCAGGAACACCCCACATAACACATTCATTTTTCGTTCTTGGTTGTTTGATAAAAGGGAGATCAGGGTCAAAGCTGGAAATGGTCTGCTGTTTGGAACAACTCTGCAGTCTCCCAGCCCCCACCTCCTGCTCCCCTCTTGGTGTTTTCAACAGCTAAACAATGAAGCTGGCACTTGAGAGGAGCAGGGCTGCTATTAGCCTGTTTTGCATGCTGATACATTTGCACTTTACTGGATGTTTCTCTTGGTACTTGGGAGGCTTTTACTCGTGGGGGTGTTTATGTTTGTCAATTACTTAGGGTTGTTTTTAACTTTGTATTACCTCTTCTTTCTAAATCCAGCGTGACAACTGTTAAGCAGCTAACATTTCTCCTGCTCTGTGTGACTTTGCTGCACAAGATCTGATTGTAAGAGTAATTGCTGCTTTTGTACCTGAAATGCACCAGCAATACAGTGGATCTTGTCTCTTTATTCTTGTACCTGTTGCTAGATGGGGCCTGGATTGTTTTGGAACATCCCTCTCAAGACGGTTCCTCTGAGCCTCCTGCAGACCATGTACACAGGACCTTATTGAACCCCACAGGTGGATTTTTCCAGGGCATTTTCTGTCCATCCGCTCCATTCTGTCACAAACACATTACCTTGCAGACAGCAATAGCCAACAAATCGAATCTCAGTCATTAGCTGGCACACAAACATGCATGCAAATGACTTAGAAATCTATTTAGAGACCTTGTTCAAACCCCCTCAGACCCCCGGGAACGGGTGTCTGGTAAAGCCAGGCCCTCAAACTGAAAATCTTTAGCATCCGCCTGCTCCTGGGGACCCATGTGGTCACAACAAAGCATGTGGTTCTTCAGGCTCATGCTTTCAGTCCTCAGTAGCCAAATTCCTGCAGCAAATGCCTCCAACAAAACAACTCTGATTCTATCCTTACACAATACAAAGCAAGCTAACGTTTCATTGACAAAGCCATTACATTTGACCAAAAAACCTTTTATATGATCAGTTTCTTAGATTTTAGAAAGTCATGAGGCTCCGCCCAGTTGCCCCAAAGGCAGCATTTGCATCACCATGTCTGGTTTTAGTGATTTACAGCAGATATGTGATACTCATTGATCTTCATCAGAATACATCATGACGTCAACCCAGTAATCATTGCTACACATTGCTGATCGATCAAGTACTGAAAATTGATGGCTTAATGATTGACATCAGAAAACACTTTCACATTATTAACAGTAAACATGGATATCAATTACATGTCACGTAACAATTCTATAGTACTTATTGATTATCACCAAAATGCATGATCACACTAATCTAGTTACCATCGATACACATTGCTGATTAAGTAAAAGAAATCAATAGGTTATTGATTATCATCAGAAACTATTAATTATTTAGCAACGTCCAAGTTCACACATCGTTATATTTGGCAATTTGTATGAACACCCAACTTTAGGCCCTTCAATCTCCATAATGTGAAAACCAAAACTTCTTTATAGGTTTTCTTGAATGTATGAATATTTTAACATTGTTTGAACAGTGCTTAGTTCATATTTAGTGCCACACACTGACACACAGAAACTTTTCTCTATGATTCTTATCAATTTGATCTTGAAGTTCCTACATCCCCAGAGCTTGTAGCTTCCTGCATTTTCTAAAAACTATTTTTGGATGTTGAATGGTCATACTTTTCAACTTGCTCTGTATAGAAATAGGGTGCTGTAAAAATCAACAAGGTCATACACTTTTAAAGGTCTGGTTTGATAAAACTGTATGATCAAGACAACAAGCTTCATGTATGATTTTGATGGACCGTTTTTAAAGTACAAAGAGAGGATGCAGTGAACTCTTAGAATTATTGCCCCAAATCTCTATACAGTAGGTGAAGTATAGTAAGTCCAGATGCCGTGATTCAACTTGAAGACAACGTCACTTGGATGAGAACCTCCATCGACATACTTCTACTAGGGCATGGGTGGCGAACACGAGGCTCGCTAGCCGCATGCGGCTCTTGGCCAATGAGCGTGCGGCTCTTTGCGTCTCATCATATTTTCTATATACTTTGCCTCGTTTCATATTTTTGTCCTTCTTAAACCACACTCAAACCGCAAGAGGGTAATAAAAATAAATAATAATTAATAATAAAAGTAATTTGACAGTGTGTGTGTGTTTGATGCTGCTCCCGACACATACGTGACCGCCAATCATCTGCGCGGGTTCCGCTCACTATCGGAACACATAGATAAAGACAAGCTGTGCGTGCAGACTGTTACCCTCATGGTCAAAATGGTGAAATTCAGAGTATAAAGATAAACACAGGACGTTTCTGGAAGAACTGGAAGATTCTTACTTTTTACTGAACAGAATGGAAAGTCACGATGTTTATCATTATGAGCTTTTGGAAGCAGTAACATTGGTCATGGCAGAAAAGAACAAAACGTATCCCGGAGAAAATTAAAAACTCTTCCTGATCATCTGACACAAATTGTCTCCTTTATGAACAAGTTGAAGCTTTTCTAAGCGCACATTCAAAACGACAATCTGTCCCCCATTCCTTCTTTGCGCAGCTCACAGCAGAAAGCTGCAATCAGAATGAATAAATGAATCACTCAGACACCAGAAGGATGCTCTGTCCAGATGTTTGTGTATTAAAGGGTCATTATAGGGTCATTGAAAGAGGAATGTTGAGTTACAAAGAATTACCAGTTAAATGCTGAAGGATAAATGGTGAAAATATTCAGTTTTTATCATCGTAAATCTGACTTCAGAGAAGTCAGTGCCTCTCCAGCATCAACCTCACTGCCCGTCACTGAGTGGTTGTGTGTGTCAGAGAAAAGAGTGAGATAAAGAGGGAGAGTGTGTGTGTGGAGGGGGTCTCTGACCTCCAGGGTAGTCTCTGTGTTAACTCTGGTTTAGCTGCATTTGATGTGTGTATTGAGGGTGGACACTTTCCTTGAAATAAACACAAGTACAATACTTGCTGTTCTGGTGTAGGGAGAGTAGTGTGTTATGGAAAGTAATACAGCTTTAATTGCGTGTTTGTGTGTGTACATTTTGGCAGGTCAGGGTGTGGTGTGGCTCTTTGACTCTCACAGTGAAAAAATTCGGCTCTTGATGTCAAACTTGTTCGCCACCCCTGTACTAGAGTGTTGATCTGTAATATTAGCTTAACATAGATAACGTTGATCAAAATGGTGACAATGAAATATGTATCCAATCTCTAATTGGGATGCAATATCAGATTGTACGTGAGCAGGCCTGATTTATGATTGCATAATTGAATCAGTAAATCCTTGATTACAATGGTGAAGTTTTTATGACTAATTTTTAGTTGAAAGTTTTTATTACTCCTGTAGCTACAGTTATAAACTTTAGACAAATGCAGAAAACCATGCAAATAAGAACCCAGATGATCATCTCAGTACTAACCTGCTAACTAGGATCCAAGTGATTAACTGAGATTTACACTGATTTTATCAGTCTTTATTTGTCTTTTATTCTGCGAACTGGACTGAGTGAGTCTGATGTCATCCATAAAAGATGGTTTACTTTCAGCTCCAGACAAACTTTAAAAAGTTTGACGTGAGACCACATAATTTTACAGAGGAATCTGATTGGTCAATTTTTAACTTGAATAATTAAAACAACAGAAAAAAATATCATGTTAGGAGCATATTAAAAAAAGGTATCAGAGCAAGAATGGTTCTTCTGACCAATAAAATGACTGAGTATCAGCTGTTTATTTGTTCATAGAAGTCTATGGGATTTTGGCATCTTGGAACCAGCAGGTACTTCCTGTTTGGAAGGCCAGGGGGGAGGGATCTCTCATTCCAGTTCTCTTATACAATCAATGGTTTGGATCCAAATCACATTAAAGAGGGACATTTATCAGCATTTATCATCCATGTCCTATCATCCCTGTGTTGCAGCGGCCAAAATGGAGATCATCCTTGTCATGGATTGATCATATATCAACACTTTTTTTTAGGAATTGAACAGAAAAAACAATTTAAAATAAAAAAAAAAAAAAGTAAACATTTGATGTAGCTTAAGGAGAAGTTCCACATCAGCTTTTTTCCTTTAAAATACCATGAATAAAGTGTTCTACAATGGTACCAAACCTTAAATCTTTCATTTGTTCATGTGGTTAAAGCTTTATCCATCATTGAGTAAAGTGACTGGAGCAGAAAGAGGGATTTCAGTGTGCTTCATTCACTCAGTCTGTCACCACAGTTATCCGAGGAGCACGTCTCCTCAGTTTAACGCTCGTCCTCTATGTCCTCGCCGAGGTAGGCAGCAGTGTGTGTGTGTATGTTACCATGGTAACGCTACGTCGTGTCTTCATTGCTCTGACTCATATTTTCACTGCTTTTCATTCATATGAAGTGATGGTTCTTTGCTCCTGCTGTTTTCCATCAGTAAAGAATTGTGATCATGTTGTGTTTCCACACTGATGAAATTTCATGATCTGGACTCTGCAGCCATTTTGCTCACTGATCTTTGTCAAAGTGTGATCCATCTCAGATCTCTAGAAGCTCATAGTCAATTTGCATTTAGATGTTATAACAGACACAGCGTGTGCAAAAGAATACATTTTGAAATAATGACAAAAATGAACATATAAAGAAACTCTGACGCAATAAAGCGATTTGCCACGCCCTTTTTCTGATGGGCAGACCATCCTTCCATCAAGGATCCTTTTGTCCTTGATCCTGACACCTTTGTCCTTTATCTCCAAACCTTTAGAAAGCTGTTTTATATCACAACTATTCTCTATTGTGTTTGCAAGAGCTGCTTTTTTATGATGTAGTAATTAAACCTCATGTATGAGGTTACATCACTTCACAGGGACTATTGTTCTTTCTTCCCCCCAAAAATCAGGAAACACCTGTTAGGTTTACAAAATGACCTTTAAAAAAGAGGGAACATCCTATTTCTTGGAGGTGAAAAAAGCAGCAATAGTGTGAATCTGAAGATGAATCATGAAGAAGTTTGAAAATGTCTCCAGGGTAAATGTGGAGCAGTGAGGAGCTGCAGGAGTTTTCGTGCACACATAAGAGTTAGAGGATGAGCAAGCGCTTTTCTTTTTCCTGCTTTTCTGGCCCAGTCAGAGATCATTTCAGACAGTAGTGCCTCCAAATGATCAGCTATTCAAACTGTATGATATTTCCAAACCAGATGAAGAGGTTATTCATCAGCATTCCTGCTCATTCCAGATGAATTCTGAAAATCCGGTGAATGTGCAAGATGAAGAAAAGTTGATGTATTCCTTTCAAATAAAGATCTCTGACCACACCACCTTCAGTGCTGGAACTGCAGCTGTGCAGAAGCATCACAGTTAGGTGGAAACAGAGTAATCGCAAGAACATAATATTTTCTGACATTTCTATTTTTTCTGTTACTGCTGCTTCTTGCATGCTTTCATGACTTCTTTGGTGTCAGCAAGTTTAAAGCATGCTACTTCAATTCAATTCAATTTTATTTGTATAGCCCAAAATCACAACAACAGTCGTCTCGATGGGCTTTGAAGTAAAACATGAACTCAAAAGAATCATGAATACAAAGAGTCAATAGGAAAATACTAAAATAAACTAACAAACTGACTAAGCTATACTGGCATCCCTGCCCTTAGACCCCCCTTCGCGCTACTGCTTTCTTGTGGCTTTCTTCGATTTTTGACTTAAAAATCTAATTAACCTGATAGAGAAAAACCCATCTTTAAAAACCTCTCTGGGATCTTCTTACATATACTTCTACACACAGACATGGTTTGAGCTTTCAACAGCTCTTAATACATAATTGATATATTTGATTGTTTTCCTAAAACATGATGTTCAGGTTTTAGACTATATTTTTTCACACTCAAAATACATCAAAAGTAGTGATCTTTGACAGCAGGTTTTCCGTTCATTTTGAGAAGACCTCCCATCATCAGTGGGGGGGGGCTGCGGGCCGCACGCGGTCTCTCCATCTGCTCCTGGCGTTCAAGCAAACCACCAAAACACAACTCTACAACGAGATATTCAGCAGACCCACTACAGAATCACAAGACAGAGTGTTTGGATAAATTCTGAAGCTGCTCGTTTTTTCTCTACTCAGAATTTTTCATGGAGGAAGTTTCAAATTGACACATTAGAATGAAAGCTCTCAGAACAATAAAGTTCAGACAGCAGCTCAGGTTTTCTTGTTTTTATTTTATTATTGTTTCATCAGTTAACTCTTGTCATTTCATTGTGTTTCATCAATTCAGTAATAAAGGTGAGAGAACATGTTTTTGGATGTCTGTGTCAGGCTTGTCTTTTCACAGAAGGAGCTTCAAAAATCTTATGTCAGCTGCAGGGAAACCTTGAAATCGGTGGTTTCAGGAACAGATCCTCATGATGATATTTATCAAATCTTTGGAGAGAATTGTCTTATTTGTTGTAAATAGGAGGAAAAAGTCGGTCAGGTACACTTGGATTTAATGTTTTTTAATGATGAATGTTCAGCACGAGTCCACGCATAAAAAACACTAGAAAAGCAGGACAAGGTGGAAATTTAGCCTATGTACAGAACTTTTTCACAAGACTTAGAATACCATGGAAAAATGTGTTTATAATTCCATTCAGACTATTTCAAACTTTCATAGAATATAGATTTAGATACTGTTTAATTGATTTCAAGTATGTATTTGGTGTTTTTCACATAAATTGGGGTTCCAGCTCATAAAACCCACGAAAACAGGATTTCAGAAAATTTTAAAACTGTGAAGAAATCTGCCCACATTTTTCCAGATATGAATGTTTTCAATCGAGTTTCACCGACTAATCATCTGCCAAACTCAGAGCAGCTGCACAAGTTTCAACACTTGTCATTATATTGGTTCAGTTTGGTACAATATGGGGAAGACTTCAGACTAGACAACCAGCTTTGCAGACCAACAATGATCCCCTCCATAGTCTCGGTAAGCTACAACAGTTCTTAGCTAAGGAGGCTGGCTGTTCTCAGATCAAGCAAATCAACAAAAAGTCTAACGGAATAGTAAAATGTATCAGTAGAAGAACTACAGAGACAACCGTAGACTTCAGCAGATTATTAAAAGGACAAGATTGAAAAAACCTGGAGACATCCAGAAAGAGTGGAAGGAGATGGAGGAACAGCTTCAAGAACCACATTCAAAAGCATTCAGGAGATGGACTCCAACTGTCTGGTTCCTTGTGTCAAGAAACTTTTGAGCCTGGACCAACAGAGGAAAAGAGAAGAACGACTGTCGGCCAGAGGTCCAAGGTCTTGTGTTTTGATGAAAAGAAAGTGTGTCTTTCATTTAGGGATCAAGGTCTAAGGGTTTGGAGGAAGACTGGTGAGGAGCAGAACTCAATCTGCTGGAGGTACAGAGTGAAATCTCCAGTCAGTCAGGATTTGGGCTGAAATGTCCAGCGCTGGTGTTGGTAAACTCTGCTTTCTTCAATCCTAAATCACTGCAACAGTCTAGCAGAATGTTCTAGAGGACTTCAGGATTCTTTTGCTGCAGATCTGGATTGACATGCAGACTCCATCTTCCAGCAGGACCTGGTCTCTGCCCAGACTATTGAAGAATTGAAGATGGACAAATCATTACGAAAATACATTTGATGTGAGCATGATAGCTGTCTTTATTTTACTGAAAAAACTGAGAAATAGATGGTGATTTCTGCAGTTTTCTAATTTTTTGAAATCCTGTTTTTGAAATCCTTGGTGATCCTGGCTCAATTGATCCCCAATCCGGTTGCACTAAAGCTGGATAGGGGGCAGGAGGAAATGTTAAGGTATAAGTTACCATGGAGATTTATTCTGTGGAGCTAGCCAGACCAGGCTAAATTCCAGGATCTATTTAATCTCATCCCTAATGTCAGTCAGCAGTCGCCACAAATGGAAACCAATAGTTATTTCACTGCTCACTATACATTGTTATCACATATAACTAGACCCACTGTCATTATTTAAACATTTGTGATCATTAATTTAAATCATTTTGGATAAATTATGAGTTTTAGATTATGTTGCTATCATTAGATAATTTACAGTTTCCCGTAGACTATAAGGCTATAAATAAAATGATAGAATATTAGGGCCACAGAGGAAAAAAAGACAAGTCATAATATTGTAACCAGTTGTTTTAAAGGAGGACAGTTGTTAAAATGACAGATGTGGAGCATTTCGTGAAATTGTACTTCAGTATGGTTTCATAAACGAAGACATGCTGATGTGCCAGAATATGAAGTATCACATTGTCATAACTATCAAAACTGTCAAAAGAATATGTTGCTTTTCTGCAGAAAGAACCAGCCTCATAAATTTATGACTTTATCCTTTCTCCTCAGTGGGGCCCTAGTACTCTGTCATATAAACAAATACACATTCAATGAATATAGAAACACAATGTGTAACATTATGTTCCTTAATTGAATAAGGACCAAAACAAAGCAGGTAAACTACACTCAAGAAACGTTCACTTTGAATGAACATAAAAAAATTATGGAAATGATTTCCACATGATTAGATAGCGTTACTTGAACAAAAATGAATCATATTGGTCCTACTTAATGTACTTAGGTTCAAACTAATAAATTTAAGTTGATTCAATCTAAATACTGCAGTTGGACCCAACTTTAAATTAATATTGTTGCTCACTCTCAAAAAAAAAAGTTGATCCAACTAAACTGAATCACTTCAATTGGTCACACCTCATTAAATTAAGTTTATTCAACTTAAATTTGTATGACTACCTAACACTTTAGATTAGATTAGATTAGATTCAACTTTATTGTCACTGCACATGTAAGTACAAGGCAACGAAATGCAGTTAGCATCTAACCAGAAGTGCAATAAGCAGTAAGTATAAAATAAAGTCTATAATATGTACAATAACTATACAGGTAAGTATTATGGACATAATTTACAGATAATAAATACTATATGCAAGATATACAGATAGGTGTACTATGAACATACTATTCAGATGGGCTATGTAAAAGTGTATGAACATTATAGGCAGAACTATGAACATAATTTACAGTATTGCAGTGGACAGTAAAGTGCGTAGAAAATATTACAGTGTGCAAATGGACAGTAGTGCAAATAATAACAAGTTACTGTTTTGCTTGTTGTGAGTAAATAAATAATACAGAATGTTGAAGGGGGGGGAGGGGTCTATGGTGGTGTGGGGGGTGTTGACGGGTGTCAGAGGGAAGAGTTCAGCAAGGAGACAGCTTTAGGGAAAAAGCTGTTCTTGAATCTTGTAGTCCTTGTTCGGAGGCTCCTGAAACGCCTCCCGGAGGGAAGGAGGTTAAACAGTCCGTGGTCAGGGTGAGAGGAGTCCTTGAGAATGCTGCGAGCTCGACGCAGACAGCGTTTCCTCTGGATGTCCTCAAGAGCAGGAAGTGGTGTCCCAGTGATGCGCTGGGCAGTTTTCACCACCCTCTGCAGTGCCTTGCGGTCAGCCACTGAGCAGTTCCCATACCAGACTGAGATGCAACCTGTAAGGATGCTCTCGATCGCACACCGGTAGAAGTTCACCAGGATGGATGAAGACGGCTGGTTCTTCTTCAGTGTCCTGAGGAAGAAAAGGCGCTGGTGAGCCTTCTTGACCAGGCTGGAGGTGTTTGTGGCCCAGGACAGTTCCTCCGAGATGGTGGTTCCCAGGAACTTGAAGCTGGAAACACGTTCAACAACCATCCCGTTAATGTGGATGGGGTCATGAGTGCTTCCATTCTTCTTCCTGAAGTCCACAATGAGCTCCTTGGTTTTATTGGTGTTAAGGAGTAGGTTATTGTCAGCGCACCATGTGACCAGGTGCTGTATTCTCTTCCCTGTAGGCAGTCTCATCGCTGTCACTGATGAGGCCAATCACCGTGGTGTCATCTGCAAACTTAATGATGGAGTTGGATCCATGCACAGGCTTGCAGTCGTGGGTGTAAAGGGAGTAGAGGAATGGGCTTCAACTTTTTATGTTGATCTAATTTACATTTGTGTTTTTTGCTTTAATTTTATTTATTAAGCTGACATTGATAAGGTTTTCCTAAATAACAATCAATGGGTCATTTCTTTATCATATCAAAAATGTGAATTATACAGCAAGGTCCCCCATCTCAAGACAGGACCTCAAATACTATGAATTCTGCCTTATACATTGGAACATTAACAGGGGTTGGTCATCATCCTCTCCCAAACTCTAACTCATGGTGCAGAAAAAAAATAAACATAATAGTTTAAATCACTAGTTAAAACAGAGTAAAACAGCTAGACAATAAAACCCATGGACAAAAACTCACACTTAGACCCCAATCTGCCCAGATAGACAAAGAAAATGGTATCCCACAATTCCTTGCGATTACTAATGTATCCAACTTAATGGTATCATGTTGGATCAACCTGATTGAAATTAGTAACTTTTAAATGGATTATTTTTATGTACGATCGACATGATTCATTCACGTAAGATTTACAAACATACAATTTTCTGGTTGAAATGACAAGTTACATTTTCGTAAACTTAATTGGCTGGTAATTTCCTTTGTTTAAATGTGCTTTATCACTGTGGCGGTGTTGCCTTTCTTCTTAATGATATCTTTTACCTCCTCGTATGCATCCATGAAGATTTGTGCTTCCGACGGGGAAAAGTACGCAGCTCTAGTTGCCATGGTAAATCAGTTAATCTGTGATCTGTGGCGGGGTCTATTTGAGTGAGCCGTGAGCGCGCACCTATCCAGGATTGGTTTCACCTGGCTTAATGAATCCGTGTCTGCTCATCCTGGCTTGGTCTTTGTGTAACCAATGAAGCCTGGACGCACATGTTTTGGTTTCATTGAGCTCAGCTTAGTCATTTATCCCGGATGTCTTAATTGTACTTTTGTGCAACAGGCCTCTGGAACCCAAATGTATGTAAAAATAAACAAATACTTGAAATGAATCAGACAGCTGGCCTGAATCTTTACTCTATAAAAGTTTAATTTTTTGACTGGAATCATGGAAATTAATCCACTTTTCCGTCATATTCAAATGTATTTATATATTGTACAGCATGATAGTTTGATCTAATCATATTTTAGCTGTAGCTAGTGTTTTTTGGTTTTTAAATCTGCTTAATCCACAGAGCAACCCACCGTGTGCTGTAAGCATCATTGACAGACAAGTGCAACAGCCAATCAGATTCCAGTCCGTGGTACCAGGGCAGCAAGAAAGCTTTACTCCATGTCTATGCTTTACACAGACAAGTACGTGTTCTGTGATAAGAAATTGTGATAGAAGAGGAACACTCTTAACAGTGGGGGAATTGTGGTGCAGCAGGCCGTCTTCATTCATATTAGTCTCTCAGGTTTGATTTTCATATCTGGTAACAGGACGTTCAGTCCATGCATGGCCGTATATGGCACCCCAAACAGACATAATTAAACCAGATTTTGATCAATTCAATTACAGAACTGGACCAACACATATCTGTGCTTTTTCTCTTCTTTGTTGATTTCTGCTTCAGCAGCTGATTAAAAAAGCTACACTGCACTTTTAGGACCAGAAACTTATTTTATCCAAAAAAAAAAAAAAAAAGACAGTTTCCTCAATTAATTATTTATTGTTTTGTTTCCACTTTGTTTGCTTTCATGCCACACTTGTTGAAGTTGTAAAAAAAAAATATTACACAAATATAATTAGCCTTTAAGGGAAATGGCAACGCACCCCTTCACCCCGTCCAAATAAGAAAACCTATAAGTGGATTTAGGCTGTGGAGGGATGAACTGTTCTTGTTCTACACTGGAGCTTTTTCTGCAGGAATGGTCTGTAAGAGCAATGGTCTGTTCCCCTCAGTTGGGGCTGGCCAACCCTGCCTAGTTTCCAGCTCTCTCTGGACTGCTTGATGCTGACAACCTAAATCAGGTGTGTTCAGCCAACCAGATGTGGAATCACTTGAGTCAGCCAATCAGCAGCCAGCAGAACAGCCTTGCCCTCAGTTTTCTCCATTTGTGGATGATGGTGGCTCTCTCTGTGGTCCTGTGGGTCATAGTGTTGGAGTCATTTACACTCTTACAGAAATGAGAAGCTACAGCTGTTGTGTTGTTGGAACTAGTTGGGGGGTGGGATACTGCCCAGGAAGAAGTAGTCTTACCTTCTTCTCCGGATGTAGATGAAGGTGAAGCTGTGACCTGAGAGCCCTGCTCTCTCCTCAACACTGACTAAGATGGAATTGATGATGGGTATCTCTACTCTGTATGCAAACCAGAGTAGGCACAGTCATCTCAGACACTGACCGTGAACCTTTCAACCAGAGTTCTTTAAACCTGAGCCTCTTAAGGTGCAGTCGTACACTACGTGCACTTTTTTCAGGTGCGTTTAACACTGCACTGTTAACACTGCACTAACCCATGCACACACACTAACGCCATTAACGATCTTTAATGATGTGACGCTATTCCACAGAGATGTTATGTTAATGTAAAACTTGTTGATCTGTGTGCAGATTAGTGCAGGTTATAATCACAGGTCAGGTGTTGGTTTTCAATCACCACAAAGCTTTTCTAAACTTCTACTTCATTTCACTTCACCAGTCCTGTGTTATACAGAGTAAGGGGTAAATTACCAACTTAAGCATTGGAGCATTGCCATCATCACTGTTCTGCTTGTCTGAGTCCTGGTTCTTAATCGTTCTTGATCAGGTCCTTCTGTCTGACTGTGTGTGTGTGTGTTTGTAAGGGTTTGCATGTGTGTGTTTGTGTTTGAATGTATATTATGAGGAGTAAAAAAGGTGTGTGCACTAAGGGGGTGCAGTTAAAATTGGCGGGTAGGGCACTGAGGGGACATCTCCTGATTACTCACAGTGATGTCCCTTCTCCCTTCCCACCAAGGGTCCCTAAATGTCCAAGGTGCGGTTAAAATTGGCGGGTAGGGTGCTAGGAGGACATCTGCTGCTTGCTGGCAGTGATGTCCAAGCACCCCCCCCCTACCAAGGGCCCAGCATGTCTAAGGTGCAAATAAAACCGAGAGGGGGGGCCCACTCCATACGGCAACCGTGGGAGGGGGACCACTGCCAAGTAGCCCACCCCCCCAAGGCTCGACGCAGGCTAAACCCCCCACCCCCTCACCCTAAAGTCCCCCGGTGGTCAAACAGCCCCCAGCAACGCGCCCAGGACCCCCAGCCCCGGGGCCCCATCCCCGAGGCACAGACACCCCAGGCCCAGCACCACCCAACCCACACAGAAAGGGAGGAGCCAGAAAGCGCACCCCCCCCCACCCCCCCCACCCCCGGAGCAAGCCCAGGCCCCCACCCCCAAGCGCTGGCCCTGGGAGAGCCTTGGTCAGGCCCCGACGGGATCGAGGCTGCCAACCGGCCGGGGCAACCGCCGATTGCCTCAGCGGAGACCCCGACCCGTCAAGCCCCCAAGGTCCTGTACCGATATTGGGACCCCCCCCCAGAAAGCCCCCCCCCACAGGACGGGGCCGACAGGCCCCCCCACACACACCCCCAGACCCCGCAGCCCTAGCGGATGACACCCAGAGCGACCAGGGGCCCCAAGAGGGTTGCCCCGCCCCGTCCCAGAGCCAGGGAAGGGCTGACCCCAGCCCCAGGTGTAGACGGGCAGCCCGTAACAGATCTTTAATCTTTCAGGGATCATATGTCTGTTCATCAGCTTCTTCTTCTCTTGTTATGTATGTTTCAGTGTTTTAGAAGTATCTTGAGAGGAGTGCTTTCCTCTCCATTGTCTCCATTTAATTTAGCCTCACCTAGAAAGCAATGACCCTGCGACAGACTAGCGACCTGTCCAGGTTGTCCCCCTGCCTTCGCTCATAAGTGGCCGGGATAGGCTCCGGCAGCCCCGTGACCCCGAAAGGGAAAAAACGGTCAATAAAATGAATGAATGAATGAATAGAAAGCAATGAACGCTAATAATTTTTTAAAATTAGTAATTAAGCTAGGCATGAAGGGTTTAAATCAGTGTGAGGAAAGCTAGACAAAACTTTATTTAATAAGGATCATGCAAGATATATCTGAATAGGCTAGACCAGGGGTCGGCAACCTTTTTTACTCAAAGAGCCATTTGGGACCGCCCCTAATGAAAAAAAAGCACTCAGAGCCACAACCCGTTTTGCCACAACCCGCTGAGTGAATTTAAACTCGCGTCTGCAGTGACGTATGTGTCAGAGGATGTCCGATTGGCCATTCTGCATGTCAATCAAGTCCCGTACTTCTCGGTGAGGATTTTGATTGGCTGATGGATTTTCAAGAAGCACTCTCTTCCCCTTCAATCTCCCCCACGTGCCCGAAGATGACCGGTTGATCGCGACCGACGCGACGAGCTCCCCTGCTCTGAAACACACATCACCGCACACGCGAGTCCAAAACACCGGCGCAAACTCTCCGTAACCAGAAAGCCGCTCCCCGCTCCGCGTCACGCCAAGCCCCCGGCAGAAAATCACTCCAGACCCGGAGTGTTTATTGAAGCCGCCCCGCGTGTCCTCCTGCAATCAGCTCTGCAGCCCTCGCCCGACAAGCACAAGCCCACCAAGGAAGCTGTTTTTTACGGGCACCAGGCACTGAGCCAGCAACGCCTTTGAAATGCCATGAAAAATGAACAAACTAAAATAAATTTGAATTTTTATAAAATACTCATTATTTTCCAAAGTCACAGGGAGCCACAATAGAAGGATGAAAGAGCCACATGTGGCTCCGGAGCCACGGGTTGCCGACCCCTGGGCTAGACACTATGGGAAAACATAAAACCTGGGGATTCAATATTTTAATGCTATATATATATATATATATATATATATATATATATATATATATATATATATATATATATATATATATATATATATATATATATATATATATATATATATGATCCATTTGATGCAGTTACATTTGAAAATGAAAAAACATTTCTGTTAATCCATTTTAATTGTCAAATTAGACACTTCTAAATGATATTGCTACACATTTCCCAGAGAACCTTTTGAAAATGAAATGTTAAATACCATTTTCTTTATCATTTTAATTAAGTGACAGAATAAGCGGTGTTGAAGAAGAAAAGGAAAAAGCATTTTGGCGGATTGCTTTTTCATTTGAATTTTGAGTCAAAAATGCAGCTTAATTTTGAAAATAAGACAGCATTTCTGGTATTGACTTTTATTTTAAATTATGCTACACAATTGCTTCCATACTTTTCCAGGAGAAAAAAAAGTTTCATATTCTAGCTCGTGGTTTCAGGTTCTGATCCACATACAGGCCTGTGGTTTTAGGTTCTGATCCACACAGGCCTGTGGTTTCAAGTTCTGATCCAAACATACAGGCCTGTGGTTTCAGGTTCTGATCCACACATACCGGCCTGTGGTTTCAGGTTCTGATCCACACATACAGGCCTGTTGTTTCAGGTTCTGATCCACACATACAGGCCTGTGGTTTTAGGTTCTGATCCACACATACAGGCCTGTGGTTTTAGGTTCTGATCTATGTGGTTTTAGGTTCTGATCCACACATACAGGCCTGTGGTTTTAGGTTCTGATCCACACATAGAGGCCTGTGGTTTCAGGTTCTGATCCACACATAGAGGCCTGTGGTTTTAGGTTCTGATCCACACATACAGGCCTGTGGTTTTCTGGTTCTAATTCTAAGGTACAGGCTTGTGGTTTCAGGTTCTGATCTTCTCTTATGACGCCATGTTTCCGGTTCTGATCCACTGTTTTGTCATGTTGCAGTTCTATTATTACAGTAAAGTCCTTAATTTAAGTCACAGTGTCTGATGGCCCCCCAACCCCAGTCCAGACCTCAGTTCTTTCCGAGAAGTCACCAGTGCTGCTGCTCTGGGACCAGCTATCAGAAACACACTCACCCTCGGGGGGTAGTGGGCGGGGCTGGCCTTGTACATCAGGATTTCTCGCCCATGCTAAGAGTGAAGGCAAAAATAGACGCTTGAGGATGTGAGGGACACTGTCTGCCTTATCTAGCTTCCTGCTGCTCTGCATGAAGCTCCCCCCCCCCCCTCCCACGCTGTTTGGGTAACAGGACAAGCGTTTTAATCTTACGCGCCCCCCCCACCACCATGAGCTTTACATGCCACATGAGAGTGCTGGCTTTAGTGCGGGGCTGATATTTGATGTGTAATCCTCTGAGCAGACGGGATCTCCTGTCAGCCACAGAGGTTGGTGCCCCCCCCCCAGGTCGTTCTTTAGATTGATGCTCTAACACACTCTTTCCTTTTCCTTGAGTGGTGGTGTTCATGAGCTCTTCCTCTAATCGGTGGGGTGGAGTGGGGGGGCACTCACTCTGGGAGATGAAGCAGATCTGCTGACATCTGTGAAGCAAGAGAGTGGGTGCCCCTCTGCCCTGATGAAGGCATAGGGAGTCAGGGGGGAGCCGCCGGGAGCCAAAGGGGAGAGGAGCATTTCAGCTCACTGAGCTTCAGAGCTTTGACAAGAAAACAGAGTATTTTCTTCCAGGGATGGAAGATTTTAACTCTGTAAAGCCCACTACATCAAAGAATGAACAGAAACGATTTTGGAATTAAGATGTTTTAAAATCACATTGATGAAATCAACACAAAAATTGATTTTTATATTTTTTATGAGCTATAAATAGTATCGATTATGATACAATGTTTGATTTAGTAATTTTTCTTAAATTATTGTTAGTTTAAGATGCAAAAATACTGACATGAGTGTTCAGGGAAAAAAAAACACCTTATTTACCCGCTGTGTAAAACCTGAAGCTGGAGTCCCCGGAGAAAACCCACGCATACACGGGGAGAACATGCAAACTCACACAGTTTGCATGTTTTTAAGTTTTCAAGTCCCCCATTGATGGTCCCCCCAGCCAGGACTTGAACCAGAGGCCTTCTTGCTGTGAGCATTAAGCAATGCGCCACCGTGCAGCCAATACAGAAAGTAGTCTTTTTTTTAATGAATACAGCAAGAAGTCATTTAAAAAACAATAATGAGAATTGAGCTATTTTCACCATAAAGTTTAAAACATTTGCAAAACGTTTCCATCCAAAAGTGCTTTTGAAATTTCACGGGAGCAGCCATTTTGAAACAAGCAGGAAAAACCTTCAACAGCCCCTAGGGGAATGATGATGAACTACAGGGAAGGTTAAGTTTATCTTAGCAGTTTTACATTTACCCTTTTTAGGTGTGCTCAACTGCTCCAGCCCATTAAGCATGTGCACACTGAGGTTGAAACAGATTGCAAACTAGTGCTGAAGCACTGGTGGATTCTGGACTTTCTGTGGCTGACAGAGAGCCTCAGTTGTACGCCATTCTGCTATGGAACGGGATCACAGCAGATGCAGAACCCATGATGGCTGTTGTGCCATCAGGTTAAATTGCAACTACAAGAGACTTTATGTTTCCCCCACTGTCTGTCACGAGTTCTGAAGATGTTTTCTAAAGGTCACGTGTCCTAACTGACAGAACTGACCCTATCGACCCCAACCCTTATTTCAGGCTGATCTACAAAAACCAACCTGACACTGAAGTAATCAGGTATTTTTAAGATGCACAGTAATTTTTGAAAAAACTTGTTTAACATGCACATTACAGACTTTAGACCTAATAGCCGACTAACTAGTCCCATAGCATGATATGCCTTAACTATGCATCTATGGATTTTAGGGACATGAAAAGAGTTTTTTTCAGATCTAGATCACATTTTTCTGAAAAAGAAGCAACAATACCTTCCCTCTGTGTGCACCGATCAGGAGTTATGTGACAAACAGAAGCTGTGAGGAAGAGGGCGCAGTCATCTCCCCACCAGCACCTGTGGCGTCATGAGGCCAAATTTAGTCATTGCAACACTACTAATTGATTTCACAAACAGCCGTCTTACATAAGCATGTCAGAGGGATCAGAACTGCAAGAGGGGGAGTGAAGCCATAAACATAGAAGGATGAGATGTGTGAAGAGTTACATCCCCTATCCACAGGACATGGGGTTACATAAAGAAAATAGTGAACCAGGGGGTGGGAGGAATTACAGAGCACATCAGCTGATTAATGAGCAGTAAAGTGAACAGGAGGGAACAATCATTGCAAAAACAAGAGCAGAGTGGGCGCTGCTGTAAATGACAAACACAGCAAAAGTCAGGCTCTGATTAAAGATCTGCTAAATTTAAATAAGCCCGATAGAAAACCCACGGGGAGACTGGAGTAGCATAACTGAACAAATGTGCGTCAGCAACCTTTCTGCTTCCCTGAAAGAGATGCTTATAGTATCACAAACATGGATGTGAGCAATATCCCAAGGTGCATCACGCTTCCTAAGATGCATTTCAAACAGCCAAACATTGGTCTTGTTGTTACACCTCAGTTGGCCGAAATGTATCTTGGGTATGCATTTCGGCTATGAGCTAAAAGCTAAGTCCGGTAGGCGGAGCAGCCAGCCTAATTTAATGATATTTTTCTGATTCTCATTGAGACAATAATAGATCGATCATTCTTAATCTTATTTTTACCCCTATTGAATGCTCACAGAGACACGGAAGTAGCGGCAGGAAGCGGCTTTTGCAGCAAGATGGACGGAGAGCGTACCAGGATGTGAATGAACGTGATTACCGACGGATGCTTTTGTGCTTTTTAAAATAAATAAATCTGATCTCTTAACATCCTCCGTGTCTTCAATGCAATGTAATGAGACACACACAGACAGAAATGTGATGGTATCTGCAGTAAATGATTGGCTAGTTAGTTAGCATGTAGCCTTCAAATGTTAAGCGACTGACAGCTAAAGAGTATGTTAATAAAAGACAAGTCCTGAATATTATTATTCCTATTTGAGCCTAACCTACAATATCAGCTGGCTGTCTGTCTACCGGCAACCAAAAGAGCTCCGGGGCAGAGCTAGGAGCTATATCCGGTGAATCGTATGGCAAAGCACCAAGCCTAGGTATCATAAATCTTGTGATATTTTTATTATATTCATTGAGACAATAATCAATTGATCATTCTTGTTTTTTCTTTTTCCTTTTTTGAACGAATTTGGGTCACAGAGACACGAAGTTACAGCTGAAAGCAGCTTTTGCAGCAGGATGGAGAGCATATCCGTGTTTATGAAGGACTTATGACAAGAATTATTATTACGTTCGAACAAATTCATTATTTCGTTCGCACAAGTTAATCATTTGGAGTAAACAGAATAGTATTTCGTGCGAACAAGATATTAATCTGTGGGAACAAGATATATTTGAAGTTTTTAATGTCAGGACGCGGGCTCTGTAACTCTACCACAGTTCAGGCTAAACATCCTTCTGCTTTCACTCTTCTTCAAAACTCAAACCTTATCATTCAATCAGTGATGTCCTGTAATGCCTACCTTTACCAGTTTATTATGTTGGTCCATTTTTTAACATTTCATTTTGATTTCTAGAAATTACTTTTGTTTTCTCAAATGTTTGTTTTTTTATTTATGGTTTCTGGAATTATGTTTTAATTTCTGAAATATGATTCTGTTTTAAATGTTTCGCTTTTTTAACGCTTGTGCTATCCTAGGCACTTTAACATTGACAGAGCTCTGAACCTTTTTTCCTCAATGATTTGTGATCTTCACTGGTGTCCATGGATTACATGAAATCCTCTCCACCTTTATCCACCTTTATCATGATAGGGAGAACACGTCAATGGAAAGGGGGGGTCATGGGATAGCACAAGGGTTAATTGGCGCTGAGTAATTTGTTGATGTGATTTGCACTTTTGGGTCACCGTAGAATACTTACCAGTTACTCGGTGACATTTACCTTGATAACTTTGTTTAAAGACTTTTCTTAATGAAACTAAAGTAGTTTTACTCCATCACATTTTTTACTTTCACTTCACTGATGGAAAACTAGTACTCTTACTTAACTACAGTTCTCTGTTTTCATCTAGTTAATTTTTTTTTAAACATAGTTTATTCTAGTTGTCAGTAACTTCAACACAACATCGGTATCAGCAGACAGTTGTGTAAAAGATAACTGCCAGGCTTTGACAGAATGAAGATTTCTACCAGTAAATCTCACTAGTACTGTTAAGCTTTGACTTTCGGGGCGGCCGTGGTGCAGCAGTAGGGCAGTCGACTCATGATCGTAATATTGCAGGTTCGATTCCCGCCTTGCACGCCCATGAGTCAATGTGTCCTTGGGCAAGACACTGCACCCCACCTTGCCTCTGGTGGTAGGCAGGCGCCTGTGTTTGGCAGCGGAGCCACCACCAGTGTGTGAATGTGTGTGTGACTGTAAAGCGCTTTGGGCCTTGTAGGTAGAAAGTGCTATATAAGTATACAGTATTTACTTTACTCCTACAAGAAACACCTCAAAGCATGCAACAGACGCGCTGTTCACTATAGCCATGCATCGCAGGCTCAAACAACATTAAGGGAGACTAATAAAGGGAGACTGGATGTAATTCCTTAAACAAAAGATAATAAAAGGTTTGAATGTTGGAAATTGATTGAAAGTTGATTAGAGAACGATTCAGGGTTCTACTAAAATATGCTGTTGTGCTTCTCTGTTTTATTCTACACACCAATGTCCCTGTTTTTCAATGTGAAGCTGCAGCTTACATCTTTTGTCTCGTCATTGGCAGGTTACTGTCCAGGATGGCTGGAAAGGAGCAGCAGATCACGGAGGAGAAGCCGCTGCTGCCTGAAAAAACAGGCGTGGACTCAGAGACGGTGAGTTTCTGCTCATTTTCTGCCTTGTTGTGGCTTCAGACTGCAGTTACATCATGAGCTCAACATCAAGGTTCTGCAAGGGCAACGAATGACAAATGCTGTCTTCATGTCACAAGGAAACAAAGGAATCATATTTGGTGAAAATGCGGCTCAAAAAGATAATCTTAACAACAGGACCAAAAACCTCACTGAAAGCAGTGCTAAAGCACAGTGGTGGAAGCATCATGCTCTGTACATTTTTGAGCAGTGGAAGTTTTTCCACAGACTAATTCTTCTTTCATGTAAAGACAAATTAAGGGACTTGCTGAAATTTCTGCCTCATCCTCATTTCATTTTTTCTATTACACTGAAAATTATTTGGCTAAAGTCCCCATAACAGACTCTCATCGGCAGTCTGATAGAGATGTTTAAGTGAAATTAAAAGACTTGTTAAAGAATGTTGCCCAAATACAGACAGAATTGGTAAAATAATGAATTAGTGAAAACTGACGTCCGTCTTTTAAGTGTCATGGAGTCATCTTCTCCGATGTCACAAACATACGGGTACATGTTGAAGGTTCTTGAAGGCATAGGGTGTTCCAACTGGACTGTTGCTACACAATGGTAGCGCATGTACCTACAATCCGAGTCAGAAACAGAATTAGACACCTTTATTGTCATTGTATATAATAATACAACAAAATTGTAGCAGCCTTGTAGTGGTAAATACTATAAATCTAAACAAAATATGTACAAGAACCAACAAAAATACAAGTATGAAAAAACAGAATAAAGTGGAGTGCAATAAGGTGCAGCATAATAAATATGTGGGTGGAAGTAGATGATTGGTCAAAGTTCAACTGGCTTAACTTGCAACGCCCATTCAGTGGCTGTTCGTTTTGTACGTAGAGCCCAAAACTGACTTAAAAACTTGCGTAGTGATGCATGAACTTGAGACTTTTTAACCTGGAAGTCCAAAACAAGCATTTATGAGCATTTACAATGCACAGACTTTGCATAGGAAGTGGTTGCTAGAATGCGAGTTCCTGAGGCAGTTGTGAACGTAACTTTAAACTTCTGCAGCAGATCTGCTTTAAAATCCCTCTCTGACTGTGGGAGTTCAATTCTATTCAGTTTATTTCTAAGAATCCAGAAAAACAACAGTAAAGTCACATCAGACAGAACTTGATTAATTACAATGATCGTGATCCAATTCTGTCCAGATGATGCCAAAAGTCAATTTTATTTAAATAGTACCAATAATACATGACCAGCAGATTACATGGATGCATTTTCAGTGTAATCCCTGCACTGAGCAAGGAACAGGTGGAGAAAAGTGGAGACGAAGACTCCCTCCAATGGAGAGTTGGGAGGAACCTGTGGCTGATCCAGGCTCAGTAGACGAACTTCTGCTTTTGGAGAGTGAGAAGACAGCAAAGACCCAGACATGAAAATTACTGGAACATCTGCTATAAGACAATCAGGGAGGGTTTACAACTGCTACAAAAACTCAAGAGGAAGCAGATAAATAAACCTGAAATCTCAGAAACGTCAGACACAGGGCAAATAAAATTAGTGACTTATTGCAACAATGAGGCACCAGGAAGCTTGGGATGAGTGTGTGGGGGTGTGAGCTGTAAAAGCTTGGTACACCAGGAGGCAACGCTAAGCTAAACATGGTAATGTGTAAAGGCTGTTACGGTCCATCAGTGGGTTAGAGGACAAGTCTGGATTCTGACATGAAACCTGAAAGTTCCCCAATGAGGTACAGCAGGTCTCCATGGAAACCTGATGGCAGGGAGCTAACATACAGCGTGACCTGTGTTCTGGAATCATCACGATGAAGGACGTACAAGTGTGTGTGTTTGTTTGTCTGCCCGACTGTTGTTTCCCAATAAACTCCTTGTTGTGCTTGTCGTTTCACAACACAGCAGGATAAAGGAGAGGAGGCATCAGGGGGCCCCCCCTGCCCTGCCAGCACCGAGCCCCCTAACGAACCCCCTCCCCCCCGCCGCCCCACTCACCGCTGGCATGCCATCGCGCGGCACTGGCTCCGCCAGACCCGCCGTCGGACCAGTGGGGTTATCCCGGTAACTACCAGATCAAGCAGAAACAGACACACCCAGCAAATGTGACGGTTAGAATCCAGCAACCACATCAGAAACCACAAACAGCAGCCGACCAATTGCAGAAACTCCAGATAACTGCTCAAGTCCAACTCCGCTCATTCAACCTGTTAGATTTGGTTATTGAATTTTTCTGGCTTGCACACATTTTTATAAAAAAGAAATCCTTTTTGAAAACTAATTTTTAATTTTTATTCAGCACCCTTTTGTTATCCATTTATGATTATTCCCTCAAAAAACATGAAAACATTTGATCTACAAGTTTATGTGAATATTTTCCAATATATATTACATTTAAGATACTTTATTTATTTTGCTTATTTTTAAATAGTTAATTTTCATAAAACCCTCACTGGATCAAAGATAAACACAAATGCAAAGTATAACATTCCAACATGAACTAATGAATACATTAATTTAAAGAATTAGAAATAAACACATGAAACACACACACTCACACACACACACACTGAAAACACACAGAAAACACAAAGACCCACGTTCATAGAAACAAAGCACAGAGACACAAAGAAAAACACACACAGACACCCATCTTCGGACCAAGAAAAAGGTCAATCCTAGATGGGGAGGCTCCATGCAAAGATTGGGGAAGACTGCCACCTGCTGGTGGAACCAATGCACTGTCATCAGTGATAGAGATCCCTCTGCTGACCTTTTGTTGCACACCTTACAGGATGTCCCGCCCCCTAACGGTGGGAGTTCAGAACAGACTCAGCCATTCTCAGACCCTGTTTCTGTGCTGTGTCTCTTTCATCCATCCATCTGGTCTACGTTCTACTCTGTGTGTTTATTTTTTGTTTTATGTCAGAGTTTCTCTTCAGAACTCAGTGTTGTTCATGTGTGACAGGAAATGTAACACCATCTGTCTTCCTACTGTCTTTTTCTGCTCCAGGCCTCAGAAAGGCAACCAGTTCAGACAATTCTCAGTTTCTGCAGTACAGTTTAAAATAGGTTTTTAGCCCTTGTGCTATCCCATGACCACCCCCACCTTCCATTGACGTATTCTCCCTACCATGACAAAGGTGGATAAAGGTGGAGAGGATTTCATGTGATCCATGGACACCAGTGAAGATCACAAATCATTGAAGAAAAAAGGTTATTAAGAATGATGTAAATTAAATAATCAGGGGCAAAAGTAACTGGTTTCATTTCACTAAATAGCTTGGTTTAAAGGAAATGATCTGGGAACCTCAGACTAATTGATCTTGTCGTTGATTCGAATTGACCAATGCCATTAAAAAATCGTTTAAAAATAAGTTAAATAAATAATTTCATCAATATTGGAAAATACCATTTGGACTGAGACATGGTGAGTTTTCTTCACTATTATGTTAAAATGATCAAGGTCATCACAGTGGACAACATACATGTGATGTCAGCAAAAACTGATCAGTCCATCATTCCAGTCCAATGTGTGGAAACACTTTGAATTTAGCAAAGTCATGTGACCATAAAGTGAGCTAGAATGTTCTAAGAATGTTCCCTTTGGATTCTTTGGATGTGGAAAAACCAAAATGTGAAAAGATTTGACATTTATTCTTGTTTACCTGTTTGTTTTTACACATATGTATTTTACACTTGATTATTTTGAAGAAATACAAGGAATCCAAGGAATTACTTGCATTAATGGTCACTGATCCAAGCTCTGATTGACGTCACAATTCAATATTTAAAAGGGGGATACATGACTGAATAAGACTGAGACAGGAACTCTTTGGTTTAAAATAGAAACAGACTTAAAATCCAAAACTATAGGTTCTCCCTTGCCAGACGACAGATCAATAAAGTTTACTGATGAGCACAATTTTATAGATGAGCAATAGATGAGTGACAGGAGACCAACATTGCTGGCTGTAATTAAAGCTGTGGAGGGTGCTAAAAATGCCTGAGACAAATAGGTAACATTAAGCAGGAACATTTGTTGATTTAAAAAAAGGCTTCATTCCATCCAAATAGAAACAGAAAGAAAATATGAAAGGAGCGGCTTTAAGAGGGTAAAGAAGGTATTTTACTGTCGAGAAAGCATGTCTCTGAATCCATAAACAAAAGTATTGGTTCTCTGTAAGGACTGATATTACTATATTGTAATTCATACAAAATGACATGTTCGATGTTGCAATACTAAAACTGCAGATGACACAAATATATTTAATTTATCTTAGTGGTGAAAACAGTAGATCTGTTTTAGATTTCCAGTTTGAATTTTTGACAAAGGCTTTTTTTTAAATTATTTTCAGCATTCTAATCCTTTACAACTCTAACTAAGCCTCCACTTTAGCTGATTTCCTTTTGAGGTCATTTTTATTAGATTTTACGACATGCCATTATTTATTATGTACTTTGTTGAAGAGCCATCATTCTCAAGAAAGTTTGTAGAAATAAAGGCAGATCTTTGAATATTCCCCACACTGTGGAACTAATTCTAAATGAAATAAAAATCTAAAATACAATAAAAAAATAGATTTTTATTTTTCATTGGCAAATAAATCTGACTAATGTAAGGGTAACCAGACAAATAAACATGGGATTGAGCTTTTTCCGATTTGCTTTTGATGTGTTTCAGAGATATATTTGATGAAAATGCAAACCTGCCCATTAGAGTGAGCTGAAACCAGATCCCCCACCCACAACCTTCCATTCTTCAGTCAGCATAACTGAAAGCTTCAACTCATTTCTTCGGAGTGTTTGACATTGTTCCTCTATCTTCATTCTATCTGGAGGTCTGTTTGCTGCTCTGGCCCATCTTCCTCTCTCTTCATCATGGAGTGGGCTTGCACCTCTGTGGAGTCATTGTAAGGCTGAAGTGGGGGCTGTTCTGGATCTGGTCCTGCTGACAGATCCAGTTTTCTACAGCTAAAACTACAGCTCAGCCACCTTCACCTCATTTATTTACTTTTTTCCCTCCACCTCATCAAATCTTTTTCTGTGAGGAAAATGTCAGGAGAAGATGGAGAGAGTGAGCTGTTGGTGTTTCCCCTGGTGCAGCGGAAGGACCAGAGACCATCAGCTCAGGGATGGGTCCTTCAGGGTGTGAGGAAGGACCGCTCAGGTTCTGTTCCTGCTTCTTTAATGCCACTTGTTCTTCCTCTGCTTGTCTCTGCAGGAAACCTGTGATGAGCTGATGCCGCCTGGTGATTGGAAGGTAAGAGCACATACACCCTCTCCTCCCCCTACCCGTTTCTTTGTAAAACACCTGGATCTCAGTGATGGCTATCAAATCCAAACAAAAACATTTAAAGAAGGTTTAATAAAGCTGAAATTACTCCTTTTTCTGATAAGGATGAAGAGGAGGCTGGTAGAATTGATGAATAAATGGATGGATGGATGGATGGATTGAAATTGTCAAGTGTGACAGGCATGTTGGTTCCATCCACAGTTGCTAAATTTAAACATTGCTAGTAAAGACATCAACTTTTATGCTTACTCACAATGTTTTATCATCCACACCAGCAGCCTCAATATATCTTGTTTTTACCAGTGGGGGTTATCTAGGTGGTCTACATCTTTGATATTTCCTGTTGGCCACCTATGTTCCTTGTGCAGGGTTGCCATTTTTTTACCTGCAGACAGTCTGTATCAACCTGTAAGGGCAGTTGAGACTATGGCAGAAGACACGACAGATGAGTCTGCAGGCCAATAGCTGTGTTAAAGTTAAAGTAAAGTCACATTATCTGTCACAGACCTAGGGTTTGAAATTTGTTCTCTGCATTTGATCCATCCTCTGGGGGAGCAGTGAGCTGCAGACACAGCTGCACTCTGGAACTGTTTGGTGGTTTACCCCCCAATCCAACTCCTTAATGCTGAGTTTCAAGCAGGGGGGCATTGGGTCCCATTTTTAGAGTCTTTGGTATGACTCAGCATGGATTTGACTTTCCAGTCACATGGTGGACACTCTACCACAAGGCAACTGAGCTGGTGTCTGAAACGATCAGAGTGAAGGTACCGGTAATAAAAGTTTACTGTGACTACAAGCAAATACATGAACATGCAGTCACAGACAGCTGCATTCTGGGTAAACGCTGTCAAGAAAGGCTTCAGCTGTGAGAAATATCATTCAGACAGATATGATTTAGGGGATATGAGGCTGTGGTTGTCTCCATGTGTGGATGATGGATGTCCCTGTGCTTGTGTTGACTCATGGCTTCAGATGCTCTACTATGGAAGCTGAATGTGACTGATTGAAGATCATTCAGGTTTTAGGAGCTCTAAAAATGAAATTGTTCAGAGACTAAAGGCTGAAAGAATCACCACGCCTGAGAAGATCGAACCTCTGGGAGGTCCTGCATGATGTTTGTATGATTCAGGTGGTGGTGGTGGTGGTGGTGGTGGGGTGGGGGTGGGGGTCTGCAGGAGCTTAAAGTAAAAGATCAAATGCTTCCATACATCACTTAGGTCACGATAACATTCAGAACTTGTACCAGTCCACTGTTGACTCTAACATTCAGCCCCCCCCCCCCATCTTAAAGAGTGTGCTTTAAACAGATAGGGGGGAGGGGGGCAGAATTTGTTCAGTCACTAGTCAGCAGAAAAGGTGGATGTGTGTGAGGGGGGGGGGGGGGGGGGGGGTTGCCTGAATGTCAGAATGTTCTGCATGCGACACCATTGCATCCATGTGGATGTGCACGTATGCATCCACCTAGCGGCTGGGGCAGATTTCTGCAGCCTTTAAGAGGAAGATTTCCATGCAGGACGTAATAGTTTAGTAGAGGGGTGTGGGGGTGGGGGGGTGAAGACTTTTCTCATGGTGCACATTCAAATGTTTGACCTACTTTGTTGAGGCAGTAGATGTAAACATGGGGGGGGGGGGCAGTGGTGCTGATAAGCGGCACGACTGAGTGACAGAGCAACTAACCAGTCAGAGGCTGGGAAGCGCTTCCAGCTAATAACGCCCCCCCCCATGCCCTTGTGAGTGAGTGTGCAGAGTGAGTAAAGGGGAGGGGCAGGACTACAGCATATAAGCGTGGCTGGTGACGGAGCGGACAAAGACTGCAGTGTCTCCATCCGCCTCCAGCAGAACCTAGTCCTTGAGAACAGGAGAGGTCTGCCTGCAGCTCCTCCTCATCCTCCGCATCTCTGTCAGCAGAGCAAATACTGCCACCATGCCTGAGTGCTGGGACGGGGTGAGTGACAGGGGCGTTGGGCTTCCTCAGGAGGTTTGGATGTTGGATGATGTTATTTTGATTGCTTGAATCAACGACTGTGGGCGGGGCCTTCTCTGACTTTACCCCACTGACCCACATAAAGACTGTTTTCCGCCATATTAATAACTAGGAATCATTTTAAGATATTGCCATGGAAACACTAAAGATGCTTCATCTGACGGTCAAAAGGGGTTGGGGGGATGCTGCGTGAACAGCCTCAGATTAGAAAATTGACTGAAAATAATATGACTGGATTACCACATAAATGCTGTTAGAGTGGATTACAGAAACCTCTGCTGTGTGCTTGTTTGAGTGTATGTGTGGTGGTGGGGGACTGCACAGAGCCTGCATGTGTTTATGTGGCACAGAAACAGGACAGGTTTCACTGCAGCAGAAACCCCGCCCCCTTCCTATGAGCCTCGTGCGTTTGTGTTTGTGTCAGGTTTGCGCAGTTCAAGTTCTCCAGCATCTCCATTTTGAATTTCCTGCAGCGGCAGGCAGAATGTGGGTCAGAAGCACACGGTTAGCAGTCACACACGCACATGTGCGCAGACACACGCCGCTGCATCCGCTCAAAGTTTGAGCAGTGCGAGGGGGTCAGCATGGAGGATGTAACTCTGATCTGTAACCTTAAAACTGTTTACACAACATCATTTTTTTCTATGTGGGATTTGATGAAAATCAACCAAATTTAGGATCAAATGATCTTTTTGTGACACGCCTAAAAAAACACGAAGTTCAATAAAAACTAAATATTTGAAAAACTTAAATTAGATTAGATATGATAAATCTGTAAATGTTTCAATGGGTCCATTAATGTTTTGTGTTGAAAAAATTTGACTTTGTTTTGCTTTTTCTCTATACTTTGTCTAAAGATGATAGCATTCTCTTTTTCTTAGATTGAAATGTCTCAAATATTTCAAAACAGTTGTTTACTTTAAATGCTCTGATGGATTTGAATGTTTTTGTGTTTTCCAGGAACACGATGTGGAGACTCCTTATGGGATGCTGCACGTGGTGATCCGAGGAGCCCCCAAAGGAAACAAACCTGCCATCCTCACCTACCATGATGTGGGCCTGAACCGTAAGTGTTTCAGTGCTCTGGGGGGTATTCCAGGAAGCATGTTTAAACTAGCCTGACTTTAAGCTTGAACTCTGGCTGAAATCCGCCTGAACTTGCTTACTCGGGGTATGTCGGTTCCAAAAGACCGGATATGAGTTGGCGTAATTACGCTCGACTTGGTAACCCTGGGTTAATGGGCGTGCACGGCAGGTACATAAAGACATTCTCAATAGATCGCCGATTTCTGGAGTCACCATGGAAACGCGTGGTGAAAAAAAAAGAAAACGCTGTACTTCAGTGAGACGGAGTCTGAGGTTTTAATGACGGCGTATGAAGATTACACGACCATCAAAAAAGTAACACGGCTGCATCATAAAAAAAAGTTTCTGCGTGTAGAAAAAGAACAGACAAAGTAAACGCACGAGTTTCTGATCTTATATCCATTTTCCTTGTGACGCACATATATATAACTTGTCCAATTTTGCCAACTTAAATGAATTACTTCTATTGGTAACAAAAAAAATTGAGTTAAATTTATTCAACCTAATTTCTTACGTCTATAAAACTCAATAATTGTTTATACAACTCAAATTTATGTATTTATCTAACTAAATGTCATATTACTCCAATTCAATTAATATTTTTTTCCATCTCAATTAATTATATTTATTGAACTCTCAAATGCCTAAGTTTGAGCCGGCAGATATGATCATTTCTATAACAATAAAAAAGACGGGGGGAATAATGCACGGAGTGCAAAAATTCGTTAAAGAAGTTCCCATTATTGTTAGTACAAAAACAAGCTGTAGGGGTGCTATATAAACACATCATCCTCTCCTTCACTCTCACTCATGGTGCAGAGACGTAAGCTCTGTAGGGCAAAATAACTCGGCGAAGCATGGCAAAACACAGTAAAACAGCTAAACAACTAAACACATTTGGTCAAAAACCCACACTTAAACCCAAATCCGTCCAGACAGGCAAAGGGAATGATATCCCACAATCCTTTGCGGTGCCGCTCTAACAGCAGCACCAAAGTTACGCCTTCTTAATTGAATTACTTTGAATGAAAGTAAAATAACTGTCTGAAAACTATATGTAATTTTTAAACCGACTTACAAAAAAATGATTTATTTTAACTGAAACAAATAATAAAGTTATATCAAAGTAAACAAGTTTAATTTTCCAACATCCATACGTGGTCTTATCACCCTCTCATGGTGGAAAAAGTATTATCTGAGCTTCTTCATCCACTAAATCATCTTCAAATGGACACGCCATGCTGCTTCACCTCTCTGTAAACAAACTAAGCTTCAACTAAACCTGCTCCGGACCAGGTTATGTTCAGAGCATGAGTTGCTATGGCAACTTGACCTATCCTGAAACATATCTCCATTTCTGGAACCGAAAGCTGAGGTTATCAACTTCCTTAGCCTCAAACTTACCGTGAGAGCTAGCATAACCTGCTTTCTGGAATACCCCCCTGCTGCTGTTCTTGCACACAAATTCTGAAACGCAAAGCTTGTGTCATCCATGTGTGTAGCTAGTGTGTAGCTGCTCCCTTACTCTGTAGTCAAGCATGATGGGTCTCTGTCAGTCTGTAATCGTGACAATGCCAAAGGAGACCTGACTTAAAGACCCACTCCAATAAAAAAGGTGCTTTTGGTGCATTTAACATGTTGTGACATTTTTCTAAGGATAAAAGGATATTTATAAAGAAAATTAAGCTCATGATAGCATAATATCTGCCATAATAGTATTTCCTTATTCAAATTGTTGTGAATCAGGAGCAGACTGTCATGTTATTCAGACGGAGCGGACCCAGGCGCTGGAACCCAGAGTAATGACAGGTAAGTTGGAGGTGAGTAAAGATTTATTGTTTCTCTGTGGGTGGTTGTGGCTTGGCTTAGACGAGGTCCGGACTTGAGGATGGCTGGAGGTGCTACTGCATTTAGCGACAGAGGCAGAGGCTGCAGGCTTGCTGATGCTGCTTAGCATAAGATCCACACTGGCATCACTCCTGAAACTGTTTCCTGAGGCACGAGAACAATAATTAGTTTGGGTGTGAGAGCAAAGCAGAACAAGCCAGAGCATGACTGAGACCAGGCGAGTCACCGTTGAAGGGCAACGAACTGGCGTCGGCTTGAGGTTTTGCAGCTCCTTAAGAGGAGATGAGGTGATGAGGATGAGTGACTGCAGCTGGTGGTAATCAGGAGTAGAGTGGAGCAGAGCTGGAGGGGAAGGAGTCTTACAGAGGCACCATGACAGTACCCTCCCCTCAATGACCGCCTCCAGGCGGTCCTGGACGCTGATCCGGGTGGGCATGATAGAAGTCCTCAAAGAGGGTACGCTCCAGGATGAGGGAGCGAGAGACCCAGGAACGTTCCTCTCGACCGTAAACCTCCCAATCCACCAGGAATTGGTGGCCACGACCCCGGTGTCGGACGTCCAGGATGCGAATGACCGCGTAGGCAGGCGCACCATCAATGAGCCGGGTGGGTGGTGGGGATGCGAAAGGCGGGCAAAGCGCGCTGTCCTGAACAGGCTTGATCTTGGAGATATGAAATGATGGATGGACTTTCAGGGCTGCGGACACAGGAGGGATTAATGACCTTCTCAATGGTGTATGGACCAATGTAACGAGGGGCAAGCTTACGTGACGTGGCCTGAATGGGAATGTTCCGTGAGGACAACCAAACCCTCTGACCAAGCTGGTAGGTGGGTCCCACCACCCTGTGGCGGTTGGCAGTACGGCAGTTGCTCTCCTTGGTGCGGAGGAGAGCAGCCCTGGTTTGATGCCAAACGTCTTTGCACCGACGAAGATGTTCCTGAATCAAGGGCACTGCCAAGTCCAGTTCTTGAGATGGAAACAGGGGTGGTGGGTACCCGAGGGCGGCCTCGAACAGAGACATTCCTGTGGCAGAGGAGGGGTGAGAATTATGAGCATATTCAGCCTACACAAGATATTTAGCCCAGTCCGTTGAGTTCTGAGAAGCCAAACAGCGAAGGGAGGTCTCCAGCTCCTGGTTAGCCCTCTCGGCCTGCCCGTTGGATTGAGGATGGTATCTGGAGGTGAGACTTACAGTGGCGCCCAGCGCTGTGCAGAATGCTTTCCAAACTTGGGAAATGAATTGTGGTCCTCGGTCTGAGACAGTATCAGTGGGGATGCCATGGTGTCGGAAAACTTGCTGGACCAGGATATCAGCAGTCTCGGTGGCTGTGGGTAACTGTGGGAGCAGGATGAAATGGACAAACTTGGAGAACCGGTCAATGACTGTAAATACCACAGAGTTGCCTTGGGAAATGGCGAGACCTGTAACAAAGTCCACCGCGATGTGTGACCATGGTAGTCCGGATGGTGGAGCGTTGGAGGTTTTGGAGCGTGCACAAGTTGGACATGCAGCAACATACTCCTTGACATCCTTACTCATAGACATCCAGAAAAAACGTCTGCGGAGGAAGTTGAGGGTTCTGGTGACTCCGTGACATGCGATACGGGAAGAGTGGGCCCAGGTTATAGCGTCAGATCTGAGAGAAGATGGAACATACAGTGTGCCGTTAGGAGGAGTGGGGTGGTCAGGTTCCTCACCTTGGGCTTGAAGGACTTTGATATCCCAGGTGATATTTCCAATGATGCAGGATTGCGGGATAATGGTGGTGTTGGTGCTGTCCTGGTCCTCTGAGGAGCAAAATTTACGGGAGAGAGCATCTGGCTTGACGTTACGAGTGCCTGGTCTGTAGGTTATAGAAAAGTTGAAGCGGTCAAAGAACAGACACCAACGGGCTTGACGTGAGTTTAACCTTTTAGCAGAATGTAGGGATGAGAGGTTTTTAAGGTCGGTCCAAATGATGAATGGTTGAACCGCTCCCTCCAGCCAACGTCGCCACTCTTCTAACGCCAACTTGATGGCGAGGAGTTCACGGTTGCCAACATCATAGTTGCGTTCTGTGGGAGTGAGTTTTCTGGAAAAGTAGGCACAGGGTTTTAATTTGCTGGACTTTTCTTCTCTTTGCAAGAGTACAGCCCCAACACCAGAGTCAGAACCGTCCACCTCTACAACAAATTGTCTGATGGGATCCGGTTGGATAAGGATGGGGGCAGAGACGAAAAGTCTTTTGAGGGTGTCAAAGGCATCTTGAGCTGCGGTATTCCAGTGAGTGAGTGACGAAAAATCGGGTGAATTCCCGATGATTACCGGAGGTGACTAGTAATACAGGCTTGGTACGGTGAGTTATTAAAGAGAGGTGTTGTCCTCCTAGACCAGCAGCTTTAACAGGAGCTTCTAGTTTTTCGGTGGGTAGCGAGAGGCGAGAAACCACACTGTGGTCAATAAGGCTTTGTTCAGCCTCTGAGTCAATGAGAGCTTGGAGTCAGAAACCTTGGACTGATGACAGAGCTTGACAGGAACGAAGAGAAAAACTTTAGAAAGAGAAGTAGAGTCACCCACCCGCAGCTGCCGTCTAGCGGGGGGTTCTGGAGTTTAAATGAGCCGTACATTGATTGACTTGGTGGCCCTGCTGGCCGCAGTAGAAACATGCCCCCTCATCACGTCTTCGTTGACATTCTTCAGCAGTTTAGAGTGTCCGATCTGCATAGGTTCTTCAGACATAACAAGAAAGTTTTCAGATGAGGAAGTATGTGGAGAGTAACGTGTCGTACCTTGAGTGGTCTTTACTGGGCTTTTGCGAGACTGAGCAGGTTTCTCATGTTGACGCTCATGTAATCGGGTGTCAGAGCAGAGAGCTGCGGTGACGAGCTCCTCAAAGGTGTGGATTTCTGGTTGTGTGTACAGATGGTCTTTGATGGACTCATTCAACGATTGGTAAAAAAAAAAAAAAACCCTTTAACGTAGGATCCATCCATCCTGCCTCCACTGCCAGGATCCTGAAATTGATCACATGATCACTAACAGAACGGTTACGTTGTCGTAAGGCTAATAGCTTACGGCTGGCTTTCTCTTGTTTCTTAGGGTGGTTAAACACCAACTGGAACTCCCCGAGGAAATGATCGAAGGATACATGAGAGATGGGGTTGACGGCCAGGAAAGCTTGAGCCTACTGTAGAGCCTTGTTGCGTAATGAATTGATGATTGGTGTAATTTGGCTGTGATCTGACTGATAGTACCTCGGGGCTTGCTGAAACAGTAGACAGCACTGGAGGAGGAAACTGCTGCAGGTTTCGACGTCCCCATAGAATGGTTCTGGTTGTAGGTGGAAGTTTTCCGGGTACATGGCGGGAGCGGAAGAGGAAGGGTTGCTGTGAACCAGAAGTGAAGCTGCAGTGGAAGAAGTGAATATTTGAACAGTTAGATCCATTAAAGTTTGTGTCAAACCATCTAGGCGTCGGAACAGTTCTTGTTGAGCGGATGAAATCTGGGACAGAGTGTCGGCTTGGTGGCCCAGGGTGATGCCTTGTTGGTTTACGGCAAAACGGAGTCCTTCTGGGTCAGCTGGATCCGGAGAAAGGCCAATTCAATCTGTCATGTCATTCAGACGGAGCGGACCCAGGCGCTGGAACCCAGAGTAATGACAGGTAAGTTGGAGGTGAGTAAAGATTTATTGTTTCTCCGTGGGTGGTTATGGCTTGGCTTAGACGAGGTCCGGACTTGAGGATGGCTGGTGGCGTGGCTGGAGGTGCTAACGCATTTAGCGACAGAGGCAGAGGCTGCAGGCTTGCTGATGCTGCTTAGGATAAGGTCCACACTGGCGTCACTCCTGAAACTGTTTCCTGAGGCACGAGAACAATAATTAGTTTGGGTTTGAGAGCAAAGCAGAACAAGCCAGAGCATGACTGAGACCAGGCAAGTCACCATTGAAGAGCAACGAACTGGCATCAGCTTGAGGTTTTGCAGCTCCTTAAGAGGAGATGAGGTGATGAGGATGAGTGACTGCAGCTGGTGGCAATCAGGAGTGGAGTGGAGCAGAGCTGGAGGGGGAGGAGTCTGACAGAGGCACCATGACACAGACGAATAAATGCTGTTAGAACAATTTTTATTTGTGACGTAGAAAGCACGCTGGGCGGACCACAAGCGTCCCGCTCTGCGCCATTCTGATGCATCCACTGTCAGACAAATAGATCCATGTACGTCTCCATTTTTCTTGTCTGTGCTGGAATCTGGATCTGAACTGTACAGCTGGATAACTCTGACATTGCTTGCCATTTTTGTTGCACCAGTAATGTTAGTTAGGTTGGAGGTGTGATGAGCCGTAAGCTAACAGTCCCACCCACTACTCAGAAGTGAATTTATAATGAACTCCTGCTGCTCTGCAGAAACTATGTCTTAGAAACCGACACAGGTTTTCTGATTTTGGCAAAAAACAGCATAATTGCAATAAATAGACCACTAGGAACACTTTTACAATAGATCAAAAGATGATCGGAGTGGGACTTTAAGGTCAAAACTCTGTAAACACTGAGTTTTGACTCTAAGACCTCTGTGTGACCTCTGAGTGACCTTCGAATGTTACATTTTCATAAACCTGCAGCTAAAGAGTTAGACTGAATTGCTTAAAGCTTTTACTTATCAGCCATTTATAATAAACTTAGGTGGGAATTAGTTTTACAAAACCTTTTAATCCAACATTTGCACAAAAGGTAATAGAGTAAACTCTGAATTGGTTTAAACAGACACTCTTGTATTACATTGTGCTGCTCATCAATCACTGACAACAGGATTATCTCACTTTCAGATTGAAAATTAAATCTTAATTCCTTTAAAATAAATGTACAGCAGCTCATTTATTGGGGTGGGGGGTGGGGGGTGAGAGAGAAAGAAAAAAGACATAAAACAGATTTCTGAAATGTAGGTCAGAAAACATGCTGCAGAGGGGCGGAGCCAGCACTGCAGAGCTGCTCTGACGGGGGTGGGGGTGCAATGATAGCGGTTGTCTTCGTCCCCGTCCCAGCCCCGCCACCCTAACCCATGGTGGAGAGAGCATGAAGAGGGGCAGTAAGATCAGCAGAAAATGAGAATGAGGCACAGAGCAGAACAGGAAGTAGGTAATGAGGTCAGACAGCAGGGAGGGGGCCATGATTCAGCAGGTTCATCATGAAGACCATACCTCCCCGTCCCTGGACTGCTGCTCAGGATCTCTGGCTTTCTTTACAGTTATATGATGCACACACCACTCTCAGGAGAAGATGGACTTTTGACGTGAATTCTGCCTTGGTGCTCTTGAAAGCCAGCTTTCAGTTACAATCACTTATTTCAAAAAAGTTCCTTCCAAGACAGGGGTCATGTTTTCTTCTGTGGATTCTGGGCAGCGGTGATGGTCTAAAGTCCCAACCCCCCCGAACCCACCAGTGAAAAACAGCTTATTCAAAATGCTGTTGTGATCTGCATAGGTTTGGGATGAACTTTCACTTTGTTCTTTCACTTAACATTTGTCCGGACTCCTTTTACGTCTACTTTTTGAACATTTTATAAGCAATGTGACCCCCCCCCCCCCCCACACACGTTCCAATTTACCAACACTAAATTGCGATGAGTCTAAGTCTTCTGCGGAAAATGGCTAACTTTAAAATACAGCTGAATGAATGATGCATGTCAGGGCTTTTGCTCTCCTCATGCTGACTCAGAACCAGCTGTACAGATGCCCCTCCAACCCCCCCGAGTGAAGTGTATATTGTATGTGGTTGGATTCTTGTCCTTCCATCCTCTCACTCCTCTGCATGTTCCCTCTCTTCTTCTCTGCAGACAAGCTGTGCTTCAACCCTTTCTTTCACAACGAGGACATGCAGGAGATCACCAAGCACTTTGTGGTCTGTCACGTGGATGCCCCCGGTCAACAGGTTGGGGCTCCGCAGTTCCCTCAGGGGTAAATACCCAGGATTTTTAAAGAAGGTTCCTCCATCAATGAGTACAGATGGTTTTGTAATCTTAGTGCATAAATAATTTAGAAATGTCCCCCCAGGTACCAGTACCCAACCATGGACCAGCTGGCTGGCATGCTGCCTACAGTAGTGGAGCACTTTGGGTCAGTCAGACTTCTCTAGGAACACTCCTGGTTTCTTGAGGGTTGGAGAAAAACTGACCTAAGTTTGTGTTTTAGATTCAAGAGCATCGTTGGGATCGGAGTTGGAGCTGGGGCTTTTGTCCTGGCCAAATTTGCTGTAAGTCTGATCTTGGTCATTCACCCTGATCCAATTCTGAAAGACTGTCATGTAGTATGAGGAGGAAACTTGACCTTCAATTTGTACCATCTCCATTCAGCTGATCTTCCCTGACCTGGTGGAGGGTTTGGTTCTGCTCAACATCGACCCCAATGGCAAAGGGTGGATCGACTGGGCAGCCAGCAAGGTGGTGCTCTTCAGCCGTCAACTCACAGGAAAGAGCTCTTTGTTTGGTCACACTGACAGGCTTTGCTCTCGTTTCCTCAGATCTCCGGCCTGACCAGCACCATCCCGGACATCGTGCTGCCTCATCTCTTCAGCCAGGTTAACTAAGAGCCTCGCTGTTGGAGCAAACACGGCAGCAGGTCTTCGGGCCGGTTCACCAAGCTTCTCTGTTTGCAGGAAGAACTGGTGAGCAACACAGAGCTGGTGCAGAGCTACCGGCAACAGATAAACAACAACGTCAACCACTTCAACCTGCAGCTCTTCTGGAACTTGTACAACAGGTGACTCTGCCTCATACACACCTGTGGCCTTCTGCCAGCTCTCCAGGAGAAGACATTGTGAAACCTCTGACCGATTCATTACAGTCTCAACAAGAGTCAAGGTTTAGGTTTAGTTCCAAAGACACACTTGTTCTGTCTGTCTTCAGACTTTACATGTTTTTCGTCTCTAAAATTCAGTTTTTGTGTTCAAATCCATTTGTAGCAACAACCAGGTTTAAATCAAATACATTTCTAAACTTGTAGCAACCAGAGACACAAAACTCCAAGAAAAGACATAAATTCTCTCATGATCAACCACTAACAATTCTATCATCACCTCATAATTACACAAATATTGCACGAACACCAAGTAAAAGATACACAGTTTCATTTTTATTTTTTGTAGATGAGTAATATTACACTGTAGTTTCTATGTTCTATGTATGATAAATAACTTCTTGTAACTTTCTTGTTCTTTGATGTTTTTTTTATTGGTTTCTGCCTCTTTCAGCCGCAGGGACCTGGAGATGAACCGCAGCGGAACCACTCTCAACTCCAAAACACTAAAGTGAGTTTTCCCTCTCATAACCTCTCACAAAATGTCAACATTTTTCTCAAAAAAGAACATAATGTGATGTAGATGAACCAGCTGTTTTCTTGGATGAATCTGAAAGCCTGACGTCCGCAGGTGCCCTGTGATGCTGGTGGTGGGAGATAACGCTCCAGCTGAGGAGGGGGTGGTGAGTCCCACAAATACCTTTTCACAGTAGAACATCACAATTCAATAAAAACGACAGAAGAAGCACATTTAAGTCTGCACATTTATCTATCTCTGTTGTGTCTGGCTTTGTGTGTTTTTTGTGTAATTATATGTGGTTGTGTGTGGGTTTTTGTTGTTTTGTGCATTTGTTTTGTATGTTGTTTTGTGTGGTTGTTTGTGGTTTTGTGTTGTAATGTATGTTTTGTACGTGTTTTATTTTTTGTTTTGTGCTATTGTGCTTGTTTTGTGTGTTTGTGCTTTTTTTAGTTGTGGGTGTTTTTTATATGATTGTGTGTGTTTGGGTTTTGTGTATGTCTCTGTGTGTCTTGTGTGGTTGTGTGTGGTATTGTATTGTGTTGGGTGTGTTTTATTTTCCTGTTTTTTTATTATTGTGCTTGTTTTTTTTGTTTGTTTGTGCTTTGTGGGTGGTTTCTCATATCATGGCTTGTGTTTTGTGTTTAATGTTAGTGTGTGTGTGTGTGTGTTTTATGTGGTTGTGTGTGTGTTTGGTATTGTGTTGTGTGTGTTTAATCAGTTGTTTTTGTTATTGTGCTTATTTTGTGTGTTTGTTTGAGTTTTGTGTAGTTGTGGGTGGTTTCCTATATCATTACGTGTGGTTTGTGTGTTGTGCATGTTTCTGTGTGTGTGTCTTTTGTGTGGTTGTGTTGTAGTGTGTGTGTGTTTTTATGAGTGAAGGCCTTGTGCACCGGTTCATCTGCTTAGTCCTGATTTTCCAACCTGGACCACACAGAGACAGCTGGGGGTGGGGGTGGGATGCAGTCCTGGTGGAGGGCTGGGAGGATGCACAGATGTAGACAGACGTGGATTGATTCCCTCTGACAGATGGAGGTCACCTTAATTATGCCAGCTGCCTGCAGTGTGTTGCACACTGTGCAGTCATGGTTTGAGTTTTAGTTTAGTAATCCACCGGATCCCTACATGTGATCATTGAAACCAAACACAATCTGCATTGCAGTTGTTTGTTTGCTGTTTGGGTACATTTCTTGTTGACCTGTTTGAAAGAAATAACAATGAACTGCAGCAGCGAAACATGGTGTGTGTGTCTTTGTGCATATTTGAACAGTCATGCTTTGTGTGAGCATCAGGGCACATGTTTGTGTATGATTGTGTGTCTTGTGTGTGGTATTGTATTTTTTGTTGTTGTTTTGTGATATTGCACTTGTTTTGAGTGTTTTGTGTGTATGTGTGCGTCTCCTGCGGTCTCTGCAGTGACTCATGTCTGCAGCACTCTGCCATATCTGTGTCAAACCTGTCCTCCGTGTTTACTGACCATCTCTGGGTGGATTTGTTTGTTTGTTTGCAGCAGTAGAACTGGGTCAAACCCAAGAATCTTTGGCCTAGACGTTTTTTTTTTTACAGACGTTAATCATTAAAAAAATATAATGAGGGAGGATTTGACCCGCTAACCTGCAGAGAGGACCTTGAGTTCAGACCAATGCAGAGCTGAGGCTATGCAGTTTTCAGGGACTTTCTATCAAGCACAGCTTCAGATTTGTATTTTTTTTTTTTTTTTTTTGCACTCCTCAAACGTTAGGTATGTTAGGAAAAAGTCACATTTTACCTGCAGAAGTTACGTTTGACTTCTGCTTCGGTTCAGAAACAGCAATAAATAAATGTGATGAGACTGACACTGAAACCCTAGAAATTCTTGTTTTGTCCTGTTTGGACGAAGAGGATTTTCATTTACTATCTTAATATCTAATTATATTTATATTATTATTATTATTTCCTTTTTTTATTTCAAACACAAAATGTAAACATACACAAGAGTTTAAAAATAGACAGAGAAAACAATGTGCTTAAAAAGGAGTAGGTAGAAGAGAAATCTTGTATGATCCACCCCTTTTTACAACACCTATAATGTGCACATTTGTATTTACTGTTTTTTTTCCCTCAAAGCATTCAAATGACCGTGTGTATAGCACCGATGCAGAAGTGACATTTACTTGTTTCTTCTTTTGATCATTTCTAGACTTGTACAATTCAATTAGTGGCATCTTGTAGGTTTTTTTTAAAAAACATGTAAACTGTTGCTTTGCTTTTTAAACCTTCATCCAATCTGTTCACTAAAAACACACCACAAATTGATGAGCACATTTACTTTTTTGTAGTACCAATGCACTACTGTTTGAAGTTCAGCTGATTTCTTAAATTGTACCTCCCATCTCCATCCTTGAACATTTGTTGTGTGTTTATTGTAAGCAAGTTATTTCTGGCTTTATGCATGTTGAGTGCTGTTTTAAGTTTCCCTAGTTCCCGTAATTTCATTAAACCCAATTTAAAAAAATAGTGCATTTGTATGAGTCCCATAATCCACATCATGAACGATTCCAATAGCTTTTTTTTGTAAGATATACAAACACTGTAGATTTGTTTCATAAGTGTTTCCCCAAACTTCAACACTATATTGTAAATTTGGTAGTATTGTCCATAAATATATTAGTAGACGTGCTTTGTGAATCAGTGTATGACGCGTTTTTTTCCAACACTGCCATGCTTTTTGAAAGTTTAGCTCTGACTTGCTTTATTTGTGACTTCCAGCCTATTTTGTCGTCCATAATTACTCAGAAGAACTTCATTTCACTCACTTTTTCCAATACATGATTATCAATAGCAACTTTTATTTCTAAATCTGCCGGAGTATGGCGATTTCCAAAAATCATGAATTTTGCTCTGTTAACATTGAGTTTAGTTGTTTTAGTTTCCCCAATTCTGCATTTACTATTTAAATAATTCACTGAGATTCTCCCCTGTACATAATATACGTGTGTCGTCGGCATATAAAAAGTATTTAAGGGGTATTTGACACCATGTATGTGTATGTCACTAAGGTATACGATGAACAGCGTTGGGCCTAATATTGACCCTTGTGGTACTCCATAGCTTAGATTCAGCAGGGATGATTTAGAATCTTCCAGTTGTACAAACTGCTGCCTGTTTTTAATGTAACTGTTTAACCAATTTAATGCCGCTCCTTATATTCCATATCTTTCCAATTTCTTTACTAAAATGTTATGATCAATAGTAGCAAAAGCCTTTTTCAGATCAACGAACACACTCCCATTGTGAACTCTGTATTATCTGTGCCATTTATAATTTCTTCAGTTAATTGCATACCCCCTTGGATGTTGATCTATTTTTTTTGAAACCTTATTGGTTGTCGGACATTAGCTTATGTTTTTCTCAACAAGATTTTTCAGTCATGTCAGGAATACTTTTTCAAGCATCTTTTGAGAATTGGCAGAGTAAAGACACTGGTCTGTAATTTGATAGTTAATGTTTGTCCCTCAGTTTGTGTAATTTTACCTATTTTTATTTTTTGCAAAAATTTTGCTGTTTGAAAGGTTTAATTAATTTCATCATAAATGTCTTAAATGTTGGTTCTTGAACATATTTTGGCAGCCATCTTTGTTTTTGGCAGCATGTATGGCAGCCAGAAATCTGGAATCACATCCTGCTCATCAGTTGTTTATTGTATTTCTAAATGTTGATCTAAATTAATCATCAGTTTATTTGTTATTTCCTGGAAGGAGTTTTTCTTTTGTTTATATTGTGGCAGACATCTTGAATTCTGTCTTAGTTTGGTCTTGGTTTAAGAGGTTGCATTAGAATAACGTTTTCAGCCTCCAATGATGGGCACAAAACTCTTTGGCAGACACCCCTTTGGTGTTTTTGATTCAAAAACGTTGCAGAGGACAAGCATCTCTGTATTCCCTTAACAGAAAACAAAATGTGGAGGGCGAATGTTTGATGACATGAATGAGAAAAAGTTTAGTTCAGCTCATGAAGCCTCTGGTTTCTTCAGTGATGCTTCTCTCTTTGCCTTTTAGGTTGAGTGTAACTCTAAACTGGACCCGACCAACACCACCTTCCTGAAGGTAACCTTTCATCCTCAAACTAATCATTCCTCCACCTCAGTCTTAAGCTACATTCACACCGCAGCAACATGCTTTCAAGCAACCACTTCTGAGGAAAAGCCTATGTAAATGTGCATAAACGCACATTTGGGCTTTCATGTTGAAAACTATCGCATTCCCGCATAGCTATGCAAAATTTATGGCCTTTTCAGGCTATACATATAAAAAGTTCATCAGGTCAAACTTGGACCAATCAAGGACTCAGATTTGGTAGTGACGTATGCATAATGACCTTTTTAATTCAGGGGAGTGCCAAATGTTTGAAATTTGAACAAGGAGGAGAAATTATTAATTGTGGTTTGTTAGCCAGCTGGAATTCTCTAACACCAAGTCTTTCATATATTGGAACAGAGCGAAATAAAAGGTCTGGCGCAAGATTCACCAGATTTGAACCGCCTCAACACTTCGCAGCAAGCCTCTTCCAACTGTAGGTGGAAGTAATCAGTAGAAAAAGAAGAGAAACCCCTCCCTGTGTGAACACCAAGGGCGGGTTTAAGAGCACACATTAAATGTGCGGGTTCTTGAACGTGCGTCATTGCTAGGTGTGAACATAGTTTTAAATGTTTGGATCCATTAAAAAAAAAAAAAGTTCAACAGCAGAAATTTACAAAAAGTTTGATTCTTTCACTTACTTATTCTAAAACCTGTTGTAGATTAAAAAAAAGTAGTTGAAAGGACTATTCCTAGATCGAGTAAAATCTGTCAAAATGATGAAAAGACTTATTTTTTTACTGACTGCCTGCAGGATGACTGTTGGGGCTCAAATGTGCAGGGCTCGTTTTACAACACCAGAGAAATAAATGACATAAAGGACAAAGACGTCAGTGGCTACAAAGGAGACAGCAGACATGATTCAAACAACCACACGCATTTACAAAATGAACACAGAAACGGGTAAAGAACTTCAAAAGCAGCAAATTAATTAAAAAACAGTCCAATGATAAATAAATACAGAATGACCAAAGAGGTATTACTTGAAGAAGAACTTAAACAAAAAGTAGGAAAAACAAACCAAAACTCTACTTCAAAAGTAGTAGTAAAAGTAGCAAAATGTAGGACAGTTGAAGTTTATTTTATCAAGAATTAAGTATTAGTATAGCAACTCTATTTAAGACCATGTACTGTATGTGTAATGTACTAACTGAAAACTTCTTTGGACTAAATTGGAACATTTTAAGTTTAAGATATATAGATAGCATATACAATATTTCTGTGAAAGACTCTCATTCATCCAGGTAGATTCCATCATAGTAGTAGGTTTAAAGGTTGTCATCTGGACTTGGTTTTTGTCAATTCATGAATTAACAAAGCCTTTTGGATAAGAGGTGAAACGTCTTCAACTTTAAAAACCAAGTCCAGATGACAGCCTTTAAACCTGCTACCATGATAGTATATAAAAGTAAACTTCCAGTATACTGCCTCAGTTTAAAAAGATGATTTTTTGCTGAGGGTTCAGACATCCAGACATAGAAGACTAAAATTTATTTGAAGGTTGTTGCTTTGACTTGTCTAATATGACGTTTTGCTTGATGGTTGATCTGGTCTCGTGGCAGATGGCTGACTCTGGTGGACTTCCACAGCTCACACAGGTAACATGTTGGAGTAGTTTCCACTCAAAGCTTCATACAGACCCTGAACAGATCAAGCACACAGAGCAGGAATGAAAACACTGACATACTGTTTTCTAGCCTGGGAAGCTGACCGAAGCCTTCAAGTATTTCCTGCAGGGGATGGGCTACAGTAAGTTCTGAACATTGATTCTGTTTATGAGTAAAAGTACAGTATGAGTTTTGATAGCACGTTTTTGTTATTGTGGTTGTTGTTGTTGTTTAACAGTTATTTTAGAGCAGGGGTGTGACAATCCAGGCCTCGAGGGCCGGTGTCCAAAATGCTTTCCAACTAACCAGCTATTAAAGCTCCTCATTGGCTAAACACACCTGATCCAGGTAACCAGCAGCAGATGAGGCAGCATTTCTGAAAAAAACGCCGGAGGCCGGCCCTCCAGGCCTGGAGTCTGACACCCCTGTTTCATTAGTGGTTTCATTGCTGTAGGACTGATGTGTGGAATGTGGAGGGACATGAGTTGTGTTAATTTTGCCCTCTGTCCTTCTTACCCTGTTCTCTCAGTCGCTTATGTGAAGGATCGGAGGTTGAGTGGAGGGCCAGGTATTTCCTCCTCCCCGTTCACCTCTGACCTCTGAATTGTCCCGCCCAATGGCATTTTGAAATGTTTTTGGTTGTTGTTTTGTTTTATTCATTTCTTTGGTTCTTAACAACAATAATTTTGGGCTGTGGTGATCTATCTTTAATTTTGCTCTCATTTCTGGTGTTTTGTCTCTCCTGCGGACATTAAACCCCATTTTCGTTTTACCAAACACAATTTTTCCTGCAGTGGAAAAATAAGAAGCCCTAACCACCCTCCCCATTCCTCCATCCCATCACCAAGGTTGCTCTTTGCATGGCCTTCTGCTGCTTTGAGCAAAACTTTATTGACTGAATTCAACAACGCAGATTCTTAAGTCATGAAACAGCAGCTTGAGACTTTGACATGCAGGAAAAATCAAGTCATCAAGGTTAAATTATTTTAAGAAGTTTATCAAAAAAGGTATATGAAATATGTTTGCAGTTAAACCTTTGTGAAATTTAGCCTGATAGTTTTTCATATTTCTGATTAACATATGGGAGAGTTTTTTCAGCTCATATTAGGCTCCATTCATCTGTATTAAGATAAGCATCAGATGAACTCAAAAAAACCTTAGAGTTCAAAACCCCCCCAAAAGTAAGGAAAACATTCAGTTTAAAGAGTTAACGTCTAAAACCACTGAAGCTTCTTCTGTGTTTGTTCGAGGCTCAAATGAAAAACCAGGCAGGAAGAGAAATATTCAAAGTCTCACATTCAGCTAACTCTGGCCGGATGCTCATGCAGGGTTTGAGGAAGAGGACAACCCAAACTTTTGGGGAAAAAATTATATAAAGGGGTTTAAGGCAGGAACAGTTTATAAATGAGACACCTTTACTTTTTGTGGTCAACTCAAGAACACGTAAGCAGATAGATAAGGTTAGCCAACACCAATCAGATATAATGGCCCTGAAATGGGCGGCCGTGGTGCATTGGTAGGGCAGTTGACCTGTAATAGCAAGATTGCAGGTTCGATTCCCACCTTGCCCGCCCATGCGTTAAAGTGTCCTTGGGCAAGACCCTGAACCCCACGTTGCCCCTGGTGGAATGTTGGCGCCAGAGTTCGGCAGTGGTGCTGCCACCAGTGTGTGAAGGTGTCTGTGACTGTAAAGCGCGGAGAAGGTAGAAAAGCGCTATATAAGTATACGCCATTTACCATTTTAATAATAAGACTAATTCTCTTGTTTGTTTCTAATTGGAGTCATAGCTGTGGTTTCGAATATTACAGACACACCGAGCCAAATGGTCAGCTTCCAGCATCATCAGGTGGCATCTGCTGCTCCTGCTTAAAGTGCTGCACTTTGACCATTGACAATAGGAGAATTAGACTGAGTGATCCCTGCCCCTACCTGCTTTCTCCAAGAAACCAATAATCCATAGACCTCTATAGAGAAATAAACAGCTGTTACTCAATATTTGTCAGAATATTAATCATTTTTGCTCTGATACCTTTTTTAACATGTTCTTGCTAAGCTTTTTTTTTCATGATATTTTTTTCTGTTGTAAAAGTTATTCAAGTTATAAACTGACCAATCAGATGCTTCAAAAAAGGTTTGTAGTGCCTGCTGGCCCCCACATCCAACGTTTGAAACATTTGACAGATTCTCCCAAACCTGTTTTCAAGCGGTAAGGGTGTGGACTTCCAACAAGCTTACTTCTGATTGGCGAGAGTGGTTGCCATAGAAACATTGAGTCAGACCTACTCTGACCATTCACTACTTACTGATGTAGTCTGGTTCCAATAGTGCGTTGTCTGTATCACGAAAAAATGGCGACAGCATCTAATTCATCCCTTTGAACCCGGAAGTAAGCTATTTTCTAAAGATGATGTCACACTTCCTCAGTCCAGGTCTCATACACAGTTCATGGCTTTGACAAGAAGAAAGTCTCAATTGTTGCTACGTTCACATTAGATAAACTGCTGCTGTTTTATCAGCACAAGTCAAGCTTTTAATTAAAGATTTTCACTCAGCAGGGCAACTTCATTGAGTTCAGAACAAACATTTAAGGGTTTCTACACTTCAAGTTTTGGTTTATGTGAGGTTATTCACACAGAGACTAGTCACACTGCATGGTTCACAATGAGATCTGTTCTGTAGAAGTATCAGGAGAAAACATTTTTAAAAACGTCATTTATTCCACCAAGTCACATTTGCTAACAGTTACATTTGTTGACAAATATCTCAGGGCATTTGTAGCTGTCTTCTGATCTGACCAAAACACATAATCTCAAAGATCTAACAATCCAACCGTCACCTCTGACTCCAAAAAAAAAAAAAAAACCCCAATTTAAAAGCCCTTCATTGTTTTCCCAAAAAGAAATGATTCAGATAGATATGTGAATAACAACAGAAGTTGATCAAAGAGGATATCATCATCATTAGACGTGTCTGTCTGCATTGACCCAACAGGGGTGTCTATGCCACAACCATGCTTTAGCCTAACATTCAGTATACCAGGAGAGTTTTCACACATGTCAGTGTCTTTCATATGTTCCTTCTGAAGAACCTATGCCAGCTGCTAAGAATTCATAATGTAACTACCCAACAATGCAAACAACACAACCATTAATTTGGCAACTTGATGGTAGAAGAACACATCACATCAAATCATCCCATCAGTGTGACATCACCCAATGAAAATGACTTACTTCAGTCAACTTGTTTTCACCATATGAATGCTGACGTGTTGGAGCCAGACAATGTCAGTAAGCAGTGACTGATCTGAGTCGGTCTGAGACATGGTTTCTATAGCAACCACTCTCCAATCAGGAGTGAGTTTGTTTGTCAAACGTTTTTAATTAATCAATCAATCAATCAATCAGAGAAAGAAATACCTTTATTGTCATGTGAGGGAAATTTGTCTTGGGCTGAGGAGTCCACAGCTACAACATAAAGAACACAGCAGAATAAACATACACAACAAGACAACACCCACAAAAATAATTGGTAACACTTTATATTAAGATTCCTTAACAAGCTTTGTTAAAGTATTAACAAGCATTATAATTGAATTTTTAGGGTGTTCGTAAGACATTTATTAGTATAATAAGTCTAATAAGGTTTATTAAATTACTTAGTTAACACATTTACAAGTATTATTAGTAGGATGTTTTTAAGATGCTAATTATACATTTATTGGCATTATAGATGTCTTACCAATTTGTCAGTGTTAATAAGATTTATAAACAACCTTTGTTAAAAAATTCAGAAGTATTATTGTTGTTTGGGGTTCTAGTAAGACATTTATTAGCATTATAGATGTCTCGCACAAGCCTAAGTGTTCATAAGCTTAATAGGTTTTCATAATATTAATGTGTAAGATGCTAGTAAGATATTTATTAGCATTATAGATGTCTTGCAAAGACTTGAAAGTCTTAATCAGATTTATTAACATCTAAAGTCAGAACATTGTCTTCGAAGTCCATATTACTAAACTGCTTATAAGTTTAACAAATGTATAAATTAACTTTGTTAACAGTTTATTAATTGTTTTGCAGCACCCCATCTAAAGTGAGGACAGTATTTACCACAAACAACCACAAAGCATAAAGCTTGTAAAAAAAAAAAAACTTTATAACATTAAAACAGACTATGCATACAAAATCTTTTTGTAAAAGAAATATAATAATTTAATTCAGAAATACAGAAAAAAAAAAGCATAGGGACCCGTGTCAGATGACGTTAGCATCATAGCTAAATTGGATAAAATATTAGCATCTGTCCTGAGTGAAACAATTATTGCAACTCCCATCACCAGGAGACAGCTCTCTGGATTCAATACCAACTGCATTCAACCACTGTTGCCTTGCTTCCAAGTCCACTGGAAAGTTGCACAAGCCAGTAATTTTTAAAGACTCAAGGCAATAAACCTACAGGAGCCATGCTTAAGCTAACACACTATCGTCCAACCTAAACAGAATCAAGATGGGCAGGTCAACTAATTTACCATTGGCTACTGAATTTGTCAATCAAACTTATCAACAAAACAGTTGTGCTCGCTTTCAGCCAATTGAATGGCCTCTTGGACTTTCTCTACGCTTTCACACAGGTGACAAAAAAAGCCCCGCCCATCTTTGATTCTGTACCGGTCGGTACAGGTACAGCACTCCAGTTCTCATATACAGTCAATGTTCAGACCACATTGAACTCTTCTGTATTGCTTTAAAGAAAAGCCCCTCTTGCGCAGATTATCTCCTGTAAGGGCTGGTTTGCTCACAGGGTTTGGTGTGTCCTTTTTTTGAAACTTTGGTAAAAACATTGAAGTTTTTTAAACTCAGATACTGTTGTTATCTTAAAACCCTTTATCATAAAAATTATGGAGAAAGATTAGATATTATAGGACATGTTTGATGATTATATACAAGGGAAACAGAGCCTTAGACAGGAGACAGGCGGACTCCAAAAATACACACCCTGCTGACAATGTGTCTTTGAGTGAACACATGCGCAGCTCTGATCACCTCCAACCATCCATGAGCCAGTCAGCTGCCTCCTGTCACCAGCTACAAAGACAGATACTCTTCAGTTTTCCACATTTAGCATGGAATCCCTACATCCTCCAAACATCAACTCATTGGTCCTTTCTTTTTAGGGAAAAACTAATGACCCCCCCTCTTCTCCCAGTGCCCTCAGCCAGTATGACCCGCCTGGCCCGCTCCAGAACGGCCTCCCTGACCAGCGCCGGCTCCACTGATGGGACACGCTCTCGCGCCTGCACCAACTCTGACAGCGCTGAAGGAGTGGGTGCGGTCACCCAAACCATGGAAGTGTCATGCTGAACAGCCACAGAGAATAGGAAGCGCAGTGAGGAGGTGGGGCTTAGCTGGAACAAAGGAAGAAGGAGAGAAACAAGAAGAGGAGTGAGACGAAGAATATGAAAGAAAAGAGAAGATGTAGATCGATAGAGGTGTTCGGTGATGACTCTGTCTTTATCTTTCTTGCATTTGTCTGCCATAATCCAGCCTCTCGCTGCCCCCCCATGCTGTAAAAATACTATTGACATTGCCACTAATCCTACCCTAATACCCTAATACTCCCAACCACCCCTCCCCTGAAGATTTAAACAGCTGTTTCTGTTCTTGAAGTGTAATGTTGTGATTGCTAAGTGTCTCCTCATTTTTTGCCTGCACCCCCCCCCCCCAACCCCCCACCCCCTTAAAAAAAGAACCCAAACACTATATGACCCTGTCTCTTGACAAGAGAAAGGCAGCAATTGACTGTGAAAGCTGAACTTTGAGGGGGGGCTATGAAGGTGAAGTATTATGCATGTTTGTGTTAAAGCTGTTTTAGACTCTAGCATCTCTCTCTGTGGCGTCAGGAAGGTCAACGGTGCATCAAGAACGACGAGGAGGTGTGTCCAGAGTCTGCAGGACAGCAAACGCAACCGTGTGTAGCAAAGTGCAACTGTAGTGTTTAGGAATCAGTGTTAGATTTGTGTGAAGCTTAGCTAGGGCACAGCACACATATATATGAAGCTACACTTAGACTTATGGTTAGGAGTTAATCTTATGCAAAAACCTTTTGAAGGATCCTTGTTTCGTAAAAAGATTTTGAAGGAAAGTCCACACTGAGAGATTCATCTGTCTTGAAATGAATCTAGAGATAAATAATGTTGGATTTGAGCAGAAAAACACCCATCCTGTGCCTAAATACAATATTACAAGAACCAAAAGCCGAGTTTTACTGTTCCTCTGTGGTGTAGACATTGAAGAAAACAAGATTTCTGTCCTACATGTACAAAAATTTAGGAAAGTAAATGGGCTCGTGGTTTTTCATGACGTTGTCGCAACAGGTTTTGTGGTCACTAGCAGGACTCTGAGAGTAACCATGAACAGTTGGTTCTCTCCAGAGTGACTCTAAGATAATGTGGCTGACGTTACTGACAGGAAAACCCTTCAGTTCTTCTCCGACCGTCCAAAGTACCACTGCCTGATGAACACCGTTCCTGATGATGATTGGTTCTGTATTTTCTTAGTGACGCAGTGGTGCAGCTACAAACCCCTTCTCTTTTAGAACTAATATAAACATGAATATAGAATAGAAAATATATACATGTGATGGTGATAGTCTTAGAGAATACTCCAATGAATAGTATTTCACACATTAGCAGAACCATATTTAGCCATGATCAATAGTCTGTAGCTTCCCATCTTGTGGTTCTGAGGTTGACTCTTTGTGGTGTCAAACTTGACAATCATACTCTGACCCAAACCTGAACCAGGTTAACCCTTGTGCTATCCTAGGCACTTTAACATTGGGAGTGGGGTCATCTAGACCCACTAGACAGAGCTCTGAACCTTTTTTCTTCAATGATTTGTGATCTTCATTGGTGTCCATGGATTACATGAAATCCTCTCCACCTTAATCCACCTTTGTCATGGTAGGGAGAACACGTCAATGGAAGGGGGGGTTATAGGATAGCACAAGGGTTAAATCAATTGCCTTAGCTGAAAGCGGAAAAAGGAACCGCATTCACTCTGGTTTGCTGCAGGATTTACACAAAAACCTTTGTTGTAATGTGATTAGTGAGTAATTTGTGTGTTAATGTGATCTCACTAGCATATAGTACTTTCATTGCATATGTACAGTGTTTTGGGCTCAAAAAGGTCCTCTGTTGTTTTCTGCAGAACTGGACTACCTCTGGGTCAAAATGGTGCCCTTGGTTTTGGTGTTCATCAGAGCATTCGCATAGCATTCCTACACTTTCTCTTGCTTTACGTCAAATGAAAAAAGGTTCCCCATAAGTAGTATCTTAACTTCTAATCACTGAGGATTTTGTGCAATTGAGGTGGCCTGTAAGAGGCGGGGCTTTTTTGGCGCCATTTGGGCTCCAAGCTCAGAATGTAGGGCAACTCCCAGCTAACCATAAAAAGAACCTCCCCTAAAAATCCCACGGTGCCCCGGCTCTCACAGGCAAACCCAGCCACACCTCAAAGGGCTAACAGCAAAAGACCCTTTTTTAGACAGTTAGTTTTGTTGCAGGTATTCTTCTGAGCACCAAGGGGCCCCAGAGAGGAACAGATGCATGTCAGGTTTGTTTGTATTAAAAAAAGAAAGGTCAATGACAAAGCAGAGAGAGATGCAGGGCACACATGTTGTTGAATGGATGTTTAGGGAAAAGAATGTGAATTTACTGAAGCATGAGACTGATTCTTGTTTGTTTTGTCTGACATATGGAATAAGCTTTATGTTGTAAAGAGAGAGATCATGAGATCAGACCAAATGCCGTCCCGGGATTAACTGCAAAAACACTCCAGCTTGCATGTTGCAGAGTTTGTGTGTGATCATCTGTCAGTGTTTCTTCTCTTCTTAAAGCTATTTTCTACCATCTACACTTGGTTTCCTCCCACACAACTTCTACCCACACTGCCTGGGGGGCTCCTGAATGTATCTTGTCCCTTTCTTAAGTGCTGTACAGTAACGTCAACTTACACCTCGTTCTCACTCTCGTTTGCACTTATCTTTGGTCCCTTTGACATGTTACATGAAGACCCGACTTGTTCCTCTTCAAGGTCTGTGCATAGTGAGACTGATCTTTGGGTCTGCAGCTCCCATGAGCTGCCCCCAGATCAGTTTGTACAGACCTTGGTCCTTCTTGCTCTTGTAGATATTTTTACTTTTAGAGCAAGTGACCTAAACCAAACACTAATCCTACTGTGATGTGAGAAATGTATTTCTGCGCAGAGCTGCGCATGTGTTCCCTCTGTTTTTTTTTAATACACTAAAGGGTGTGAACTTCTCTTGGTATAATGATCTTGACTCCTGTGTTCTTCTGCTTCTCTAACTGCCACTCTTCATTAATTTGTACGAAGCAATAAGTTTTGTTGGGTTTTTTGGGTAGGAGTGTTTTTTTTATTCTGGGACTCTTTCCCATTAGCCTGTTTCTACACTAAGACTCTGACCCACTTCATTGTCATTCAGATGTGTACTGTAAAGTTTAAATATATTATATATACAATATAAATACGACATTAGCTGTATTTGTCCATGTACTGATCAAATAACAAGAAATAAAAACTTAACAGAATTTGAAAGGCAATCGGTTGAGTTATTGTTGCAAATTGGAACTTTTTTTTTTTAAACATTAAAAAGGTTCTAAAGCCCAGCTGGACTCACTTTCACAAGTACATTATTGGATCTTCTCTGACTAGAGACATCAGTGTGTGTGAATGTGTGAATGGCACTGTGGCTGCAAAGCGCTTAGGACTTTCAAAGAAGGTAGTAAGGTGCTGTGAATGTACACCTTTTACCATTTAGTTCAAAGGTCTTCTTGTGGAGCGCTTGCCCTGAGACAGGGAGGTTGTGGTTTCTCTCCCTGGTTAAGTCATACCAAAGGCTCTAAAAATGTGCTCCAATGCCCCTCTGCTTGACATTCAGTGTTTTGGGGTTTAAATCACTTAATGGGTCCCAGCAGGGGATGGGTCAATGCAGAGAACCGATTTCACACCCAAATGTGGGACAACTTTACCTCAATAAGATTCAGTTTATCACTGTGTGATGCAATCAGGTTATGTGATCTCTTTCTGGGAGGTAGCTGAAAGTTAATTTACTGAAGTGCAACCCAGGATGGTGCAATTGGAAAAAAGGCTGACTAAACAGTTTTGACACAGAATAAGACACAAGTCTTTTAATTTACACATGAACTTCATTCCTGTGTCTGTTTCCACCAAATGCCAAAGCAGCACAGGCCCAGATTGAAAACAGCCTTGTTTGAACTAAGACGCTGAATTTGAACTCCCGTTTAACTTTATTTTTATAGGACTTTTCACAATGTTTCATTTCAGAGTGCTGGAACCCATCTAAAGCTAAAAGGATGCACACACAAACACACACAGAATGTAAAAGAACTCAAATAATAGTTTAAAGAAAAAAAGAAAACAAGCAAGTCCTGTTAGACTGCAGGAGAGACTGGTATTAAAAAACAGGGGATTCTGGTTAAAAACCGAGCTCAATGTTACACCATCGAACGTAATAGTGGGAAAAGTGAATTGTTGCATCTCTACTGCATACGTTTGCATATGATTATGTTGAAAGTGTGATGCACATGTTTTTGCTAAATGTACCGTACGTTCCACACTAAAAAGGGAAATCAAAAGCCTTAGCCCTTGTGCTATCCTAGGCACTTTAACATTGGGAGTGGGGTCATCAAGATCAGTGGTCCCCAAGCCCCAGGCTGCAGATCGGTACCGGGCCGTGGGTCATTTGGTACTGGGCCGCACAGAATAAATAAATAACTTTCATTACTTCTGTTTTATTTATTTTGGTATCTGAAAGATGTTTTATTTTGAAAAAATTGCCCAATTCTCTGTTACATCAGCCTCAGGGGTGCTCATTACATCGATCGCGATCGACCGGTAGATCTTAAAGACATGAGGGTAGATCGCAGGCAGCATAGATAAATAAAAAAATATAATAAAAAATGTACCTCTTAACAATCCACCAGCCAATCAAAATCCTTACCGAGAAGTACGGGACTTGATTGACATGCAGAACGGCCAATCGGACATCTTCTAATACATACGTCACTGCACTGAGAAACTACAAATTCTGTCTGTCATCAGAAAATGGCTTTCTGACCGTGGCGCGTCAAGTCCCCGGCAGAAACTAGCAAAATGAGTAAAAAACAAAATGTCTTTGGAAAGTTTCTTTGCCGAGGCGAAAAGGCAAAAAAGAAAGCTACATTTAATAGACAGCACTTCTTTTTTGCACCATGAGTGTGGGAAGGGGAGAGGATGATGACACCTGTACCATGTCAACTGTGAGCGTGTTAAAATAAAAGAACAGGGTTTGTCACATATTTGATCCTCCATCATCCTAGTGTTGATACAATAATCATCTGCCTATATTTGAATGACCGGTCCACAAAAGTTTTTGTGACGTCATACCAGTCCGTGGCGTTAAAAAGGTTGGGGACCACTGCTCTAGACCCACTAGACAGTGCGCTGAACCTTTTTTCTTCAATGATTTGTGATCTTCACTGGTGTCCATGGATTACATGAAATCCTCTCCACCTTTATCCACCTTTTGTCATGGTAGGGAGAACACCTCAATGGTCATCCTGACCCCACAGGATAGCACAAGGGTTACTTAAAAAAAAAGACAGTTTGCCTTATAATTTGGAGCACCTTACAAACAAATAAGTTCAGGTTGTGCTTGCTGATGTTGAAGTGGTTTTGAGAGGTACATGGTCCTCAGTCAGAATGTTTGCTTGGGTGTAGTTGACTGTTCTTCTACATGTTAGGATTTGGAGTTAGAAGTTAGCACAATCACAGTAACGCTTGTTTTAGTGGTGTCAGTGTGTTTTTTACTTGTTGCAAACACGGTCCTAAAGATAACCCTAACATGACACTTCTAACGCAGCTAATGTGTAGCATGTCACAAAACAGTTCTAGACTTATTGTGACTGACTGACAGATTTATTTCTGACTCTACTGTCTTACTTAACCCTTGTGCTTTCTTGGATGACCCCACCCTTACTTTGACATGTTCTCCCTACCATGACAAAGGTGGATAAAGGTGGAAAAATTTCATGTAATCCATTGAACCAGTGAAGATCACAAAAAATTGAAAAAAAAAAAAGGTTCAGAACACTGTCTAGTGAATCTAGATGACCCAACTCCCAACAGTAAAGTGCCTAGGATAGCACAAGGGTTAATGTACCTTCAAGTTTGGTGAACCATATAAATGACATGAGTTAAAAAATAAACCATTCATTGTCCTATAGTGCAGTGGGCAGGCCATATATTTAGCATTTACTATTGTTTTATTACACTACAGCAGGCTGGATATGAGCCAACTGAAAGGTCTCTTTTCATTGTTACTTACTTATTAGCAAATTAAAAGACAGAATTTTCTGAATCTTTAGTTTTTTTGTTGTTTTTTAAATACATAAATCAAATACTGAACTAAAATGAAACCATGACCCAGGAATAGAGGTTTAAACTGAACCATTGTGGAAGGGAATTGTTGCATTCCTAGTAAATAAACTGACATAAAATGCACCTGTTATTTAAAATGTAATAATAACAAACTAAATATAACATGATTAGCTTGTATATTATTTTTTCGATCAAGGCAACCTAAGATTTATCACAAAATGCATGATTAGTGAAATAGTAGCAAATCAAATCAAATATTTGATTAAAATGCCAGTTTTAAAAGTAGGAACGATGTAAATGAGATTCTGAGAGACGCTGTTCCACCTTCAGACGCCTCGAAGGGTTTCTGTTCTAGGAACTGTGAGCAGACCTGCATCTGAGGATCTGAGGACTTTGAATGGATCATATTGACGCCTTAGGGAAATAGTATTTAATGCAATGAACACCTTACATAACCAATGCAACGCTGGAAGGCACTGTGTTTGTTAAATAACGTACCACAGAACGGATGATGTCATCCTGAGGATTCTGAACATCTAACATTAGCCTCAAGTCAGTTCGACATATTGCATGGTGTTTCCTCTCGAAAAACTTCCTAAAAATGTATGATTGATCAGGATAAAATAAAGTTCTGTTGTGTTCACCCACAAATCCAAAAAGCGAGCCCCTGATCATGCACAAATTTGGCTTAAACAAAAAAAGCATTCATCAAAGGTCGGATTGTCCTAACTGTGTTTTAACAAGTCTATCTAAGGGTGCTTGCAGACTGAGAATTTTTTTTTTTCAGGACTGAGTCTTGATCCTTGTGTTTGGTCTGTATCCAGACTGCCACCAAGCGGACCATTCTGTTCCGAACCAAAGTTTGTAACAAAAGCATGTGACTAAATATTTCTTCAGCAGTGGTGGGCCATCAGGGCCTTCAAGGCCTTCTCTAAAGGCCTAAAAAATATCTGGATTCTTTGTTAATTACATTTTGTTCATGCAAACTCATTAAATCATTCCAAATGGTCTGTCCGTTCCTTATTAATGTGTTTATGATGGTTATGCTGCTTCCAGCAAAACCATTGAAGCATGTAACCAATCACATTTCAGCTGTCCTCTGTTGCCAGGCAGGGTAAGGGTATTCACCATGGGTTGTGAAGGCCTCCTAATGCAAAATCAATGTTGGTCATCCATTTCCTTCAACCGATCAGATTTTGAGTTGGTGTCTGCAGAGCCTTCTAGCAGGCTTAGGCATCATCATGGTATTCAGACCTTCTGATTGGACAGAAGTTTCAGGAATACAGGAAACATTTCCCACTTGCAGCCTTGTCCAGTTTGACACAGAGCCACAGAGCACTTTTTGATCTGTCTCGGTTAAAAACAGAGCTGACTGTAATGTTTCCATGGATGATTTAGCAGGAAAATCTCCCACTGATCTCCTTGACTTCCTTCATCAGAAACATCTAACATGAAGCAGCCGTACAGATTTATGTGTTTGGACCTGACCATCCCTGTGTCCACGGCGTCTGTCCAGCGGACATTTTTGGCTCTAAAGTGAATTAAAAACTTACGCAGAAACACAACTGGACAGACTGGGCTCTCAGCACTGACCTTGATGGAATAGAAAAGACTTCTTGATGGAACTGAACCGCGATAATCTACATGACAGGGTCATCGAATTGTTTTTGAGGAAAGAGAGGAGGATGCATTTTGTCTTCAAATAATCCCATTTCTTGATGAGTGAAGTGATAAATATCCTAATAGATAATATTCCAAATGTATGTGGTTGTTTTCAAAGTTTTTTGTTGGCTGTAGTTGCATAGCGAGATTTGTTTACTGTTGTGTATATTCCTTTTATTTAGACCCATAAAAATGGTTAATGAGGGGTTGAGTGATCCTGAAGGCCCAGGTGTGTAATGAACGGTTCGCCACTGCTCTTCAATCATTGTTTTAATGAATCTGCATTCATCCGACCACATTTCAATTGTTGTGTGTCTGTTGAGGAATTACAAAGTATCTTTTGGGTGGCATCACATCCCGTGCTCGTGCCACGGAGCGACACACAGAAACACAGAACAGCATGTAAGAAGCGTTTTCAGCTCTGTTAAAAATAATTCTTTCAACAAAATAAACACCTGGACTCTTTTTTTCTGTTTGATAACATGACAATCATTTCTTTATATTTTTCAGCGGTGCAGCCGTTCCTTCATTTCTGCTAAGTTTACATTGGCTATGGTGGCTGTTTTGGTTTAGTTGCTACGTTCCGAGAACAGTTTGTATTCAAATGGTAAATGGTGTATACTTATATAGCGCTCTCTACCCTCTTTTGAAGGCCCAAAGCGCTTTACAGTCCCATTCAAACACATATTCACACACACATTCACCCATTCACACACACATTCACACACTGATGGTGGCTCTGCTGCCGAACACTGGTGCCAACCTCCCACCAGAGGCAAGGTGGGGTTCAGTGTCTTGCCCAAGGACACTTCGACACATGGGCATGCAAGGCGCGAATCGAACCTGAAATCTTACGATCATGGGCTGACCGCCCTACCGCTGCACCACGGCCGCCCGACTGACTTCAGACTGAAGAATCTTAAACGAAGCTCAGTCAGACTGAGAACACCTCGAAAGATGGGTCTGAGAGCCGTTCCCGGTTCCAGACCAGGATCCGCTTGGGTGTATTCAGACAGAATATTTGTTATGGATCATCGGGAAAATTGAACTCTGGTTCATTAAAAGTGGACCAAATGTTTCCAGTTTGATTACAGCCTAAGTCAGTGCTTCCCAACTGTAGCTCCTTAATGACAACGCTGAACTTTGCATGGATCTTGCTTTAAAGTCTTGTAGGATGTGAGTGTAAACACATGTACCGGATATTGAAATCCTGCGAGTTCTCAGGAACTCTCATGTTATTAGTGTTATACCCAACTTCCATATAACAGTGCAATGCAACTTAGTTTTGAACAGAATAAAACCAAATAAAACATATTTGGCATATTTTAATAACACAAAATTTCAACCAAAGGTATTTCTTCCTTTAGACAAAAAATAAACCTTATATCTTTTCAGTGATCTTTCAGTTACACTCCCACCAAATCACTAAACTTTTAATGTGATTTTCTAAAATGTTTAGACTGCATACAAACTTTATCAGTTTTGATTAAAGGCTATGTTCACACTGCAGGGCTTAATGCTCCATTCGGATTTTTTTTGAAAAAATCAGATTTTTTTGGAAGACCGTTCACATTTCCTATTAAATCCGAACTTTTGTGATCTCCAGTGTGACTGTGACACGACCCAAATGAGACCCGCATGCGCAGAAGAGTACTCAACGGTGAACAATGTCACTCGTTGTTTGCGAAAGTAGCTAACGTTAACAATGGATGTCAACAGCAGTGTTGTCAACATTATTAGATTCATTTTCACAAAGGAGATGCACAATTACAATCTTCTCATTTTAAGAAGACATTGGATCGTCTGGACCCACTGTTGTGGAATGGGGATGTGGATGTGCTGTGGCTGTCTGTGTGTGTGTGTGTGTAAGACAAGAGAGAGAAAAAGAAGAGTACGTGCAGCGAATGAGGGGGGCAGTGGGGGGGCATTCATGTTGTGTGTTATGGAGGAAGGAGAGTGGTAATAAAAGAAGGTTTCTCCCGAATAAATGCTTTTGACTCTTTATGAACCCACTTCCGACCACAGTCAGAAAGAGGAACAAAAGTAATCGCGGGGAAGGTTCAACACCACGCTCGGCCATTTAGCTGGAAATCGTTTTAAAAACCGGCCGGTTGCGATAAGAGCCCTGGAGTTTGGCCTGAATAGAGCGATCACCCCAAATAATAATCTATCAGTGACCTGCTTCTCTTCCACTGACTGGTCTCAGCAGCATCGTCCACCATGGTTGATGTTTACGTTCTCGTTCCCGCCTTCTTCAACGCAGAATGATGACGTTTGTAGCGTATCGATGACGTACAATTCGGATTCAGGTGGCCTGGCCGGTCAAACGGTGGTCGCAATTGAAAAGATCGGAATCAGGACCACATAACCAAGTGGCCTGGGTCGCATTTGAAAAGATTGGATCTGTGTCGTTCAGACTGTCATGAAAAGATCGGAATTGGGTCTCATAGGGGCAAAAAAATTGGAATTGGGTCGTTTCAGCCTGCAGTGTGAACATAGTCTAAGTCACAACCTTATGAATAGGTCTTTCTATGTTAGTCTCGTCTGTGTCTTTCCTTTGTCCTAGGTAGTTTCGCTGATCTTCAGGTTCACCTTTCGAACCTTTCCATCTGTGCTCTGAAATGTCTCCATTACACGGGCGAGTTTCCATTTGCATCTTGGTGCTTTGTCATCTTGCAGGATCACAATGTAATTTACTTGAAGGTTACGTGAAACCATTTTTGTCGTTGTTGGAGATTTAACAGATATTTATGCTTCCATTTCTGCAAAAACTCATTTGCAAGAAACTGAACTCTTTTTCCATCTTTTGATCAAGTACAAATCTGACCATGGCCATGAACTGAACTGACCATGAGGAGGAAGAAAAACTGAGGACTTCATAGTTAATATATGATTTGGCATAAGTGGTTCTGGACGAGTGGGATCATTGAGACATTCAACAGTTAATGATGTGCTAGTGAAGTTTGTTTCTTGTCCGTACCTATTAATTTCTTTTTTTTCCTTCCTTCACTATGAAGGTGCCTAAACAGTTGACGCCACAGTAGGAAAATGGAGGGGCTGTTTCTGTTCTTACTTCTGGGGGTGTTTGACTTTGTTGTGTAGAGCTGATTGTGAAAGTATTCCTTCTACTCTGAGAACATTATGCTTGTCTAGAAAGGCATTTAGCTGTCTTGCTAAATGCCTGGTTTGGGATGGTGGGATGGGGTGTGCCCATGCCACCTCTGGCCGTCTCCGTGCTCCGGCGGGCCGCCCTTGATGCCCGCGAGGTCCGCCGCTCGTCATGGACGCGGAGTTGGATGCCGTAGTTCTTTCCGGGCCCCTGGCCAGGCTGGAAGCACCGCCAAGGCCACCCGGATCCACCCCCTCTTCCTTAGAGGATGAACTGGACTTCTTGGAACGGAGCTGAGCCTGCAGATCTTCCTCCCCACCTCTGCGTCCTCACCTTTTGTGGTCTCCTCTGCGATCCCACTTCTGACACCATATGTGACGTGAGGTCCCGCCGGAAAAGGATGCAGAGGAGCCAAGGTGAGGAGGTTCTTTCTTTATTCAAGACGCTGAGCTCGTCAATAGCTCTACACAGGGCCACACAGCACATGACACCTCGGTCTCACTCCTCATTTCACTACCTGTGGTGCTCCCTTTTAAACGTTAAGCCACGCCTATTGGGCGTTGCTCCTCATTAGCTTCCAGGTGGCACCACAGGAATGAATATTAAACATAAAATACATCAATACACATAACAATAAAACACAGTGTGGCTCCCCTTGTCATCACACCAACTTACTGGCTTCAGCAGTCGATGTGACGCTAACGAGTCCAATATCGACATTAAATCCTTTTTGAATGAATTGGATGGACTCTTTGCTGAACTTCTCTCAGCCTTGTGCTGCAAGCTGTTTCAGGCCAAAATTGTAGCATCCTGGAGACAAAGCTGCTCCAAAAAGGTGAACTCTCATCCTGTACAGTGATGGCTTGGAGCATAGATTCCATTCGTCCCTCCAGGGAGAGCTCAGATAGTCGTGATGTTCCTAGACTACATGGAATTGATGGAACATTCTCTCTATGTCACACATTATGGCTATAGGACCCTTCCTGAACATTCCAACTAGGGCAAAGGTGAGATCTGGTCCAGCCAGGAGGTGATCATTGAGGGACGTGTCTTGATAGCGAGCTGAACCATCAAAGACTACACACATTTTACCTGGCGGGGGGGGGGGGGATACACCCCATGATGTGTTATGTACCATGCTGCTTCCTTGTTTAGCTCTTGTTTTGGGACCTTTTTTAGCATCTCTACGAGATATTATATCAGCCATAAACGTGACATAATCCTTGTGGTATTGATTATCCCTTTTGAGGTGACATCCCACTGAAGAAAGTCTTTGTTCTGCATATTGTTTGTTAATAGAGAGATCTGGAGTGTCTGTTTTGAATGTAAGTGGAAGTTCGTAATGACCATCTTACTTCTGTTTTATGCCTTTCTTCACCTTGGACATCAAAATAATGTCTTCCTGGGACACTATATTCCGCTTCTAGAGTCTTTATCACATCCAGTAGACTGACTTCTTTCCCTTGGGTTCTGCATACAAAGTGTATTTCTTGCTAAAGTTTGACTGTTTGATGTACTTTAGGAGTTACTTTACGCACAATGACTCTATGACTAGTGCCAATAACATCACTTTGGCTGTTTACAAGCCAATGAGTAAGCCTATTTCACATTCCCGCTGAGGAGGTAGGCAATTCGCTAGTTTATTCAAGATGTGGCCACTTTAAAGTGGTTTCAGATGTTGGGATGTGCGAATTGTTCGCTGGGACCAACTCTCTTGTAAAGACTGGTGGCAGAGTAATTAAAAGGACTAAAACTTTGTACAGCCGCAGCAGCAGGCTCCACCAATCACCCTGTGGAGGAAAACCACAAAACAGGCGCAGGGCATTACCTCCGCAACCAGAGGACATGCAGGGCGAAGAGGCAAACATCACACACATACCAGTCAGTGGGGGATAATCACGAGGAACCGGAGCGATGCGCTCCGTTCCCATTGCGCCTCCACTCCAGTCACACGCCCACCAGGTGTATGACCTGAAGTGGTGACATCCACAGCACTGAAAATAAAAAAAGAGACCTCACAAATGCAGCAAAACTGATGGGGAGAGATTGCACAGGCAGCAAGACCGGCTACCATACCTGCACTTCCAGGTGCAGGAACCCAGGGAGGCAGTATCAGACAGGAATGAGCAGTAGCCAGCTCAGTCCCGCTATATAGGTGGCCTGGTGCTAATTAGCAGCACCAGGACTGGAGTGCCTACACCTGGAGCCCAATTAACTCATCCTGCTACAATTGCAATGCAACTTAGTATTGAACAGAATAAAAACCAAATCAAACATATTTACACATTTTAGTAACACAAATTTTCAACTAAAGGTATTTCTTCCTTTAAACAAAAAATAAACCTTATTTCAGTCAGACAACTCTTGCAGTAAGAAATATTTATTTGACATTTTCCACATACTTTAGTTGGCATTCACATCTTTTGGTTTGGCATAAGGCTCCGTTCAATTCCATGAGAGATTTCCATAAAACTTTCGGGTAACAAAAACCCCCCTTACGGAGCCCACAGGTGGAAGCCGGGGAGGAGGGTGGGGCGAAGAATGAGCGCTGAAGGTAAGAAAGAGAATGAGCGCCTGCGCACCTGGCTTAAATAGGACGCTGAGCAGGTGCATTAATTGACTGAACCGCCCTAGGGTAGCTAAGAAACCCTGCTACGAGTCATCTGCCCGAAATACGATTATGAATCGTCATTTCAGTCAGACAACTCTTGCAGTAAGAAATATTTATTTGACATTTTCCACATACTTTAGTTGGCATTCACATCTTTTGGTTTGGCATAAGGCTCCGTTCAATTCCATGAGAGATTTCCATAAAACTTTCGGGTAACAAAAACCCCCAACACTTAATTATCCAGAAGAAGAAAAAATGTGTATGTATAATCAGTGTGTAATACAATGGGGTGTGTTTTCGGCAGCATTCCATTTCCATTTCATTTCCCAGTATGACTGCTATGTGTGACCCGGCACCATTGACCGTTTGGGCCGCCCCCGTTCGAGTACAGCGCCACGAAGGGAACATGCTATCTAGTGGATCTGCTATGTGTGACCCGGCACCATTGACCGTTTGGGCCGCCCCCGTTCGAGTACAGCGCCACGAAGGGAACATGCTATCTAGTGGATCTGCTATGTGTGACCCGGCACCATTGACCGTTTGGGCCGCCCCCGTTCGAGTACAGCGCCTCGAAGGGAACATGCTATCTAGTGGATCTGCTATGTGTGACCCGGCACCATTGACCGTTTGGGCCGCCCCCGTTCGAGTACAGCGCCACGAAGGGAACATGCTATCTAGTGGATTTGCTATGTGTGACCCGGCACCATTGACCGTTGGGCCGCCCCCGTTCGAGTACAGCGCCACGAAGGGAACATGCTAACTAGTGGATCTGCTATGTGTGACCCGGCACCATTGACCGTTTGGGCCGCCCCCGTTCGAGTACAGCGCCTCGAAGGGAACATGCTATCTAGTGGATCTGCTATGTGTGACCCGGCACCATTGACCGTAGGGTCGCTCCCGTTCGTGGAAACCACTAGAGGAACATACTATCTGAAAGAGAGAGGGAAAGAAATAAAAGAGGAGCCAACATAAAATTACTCATACCTGATCATAGAACGTAACTCACTTCCCCCAAAACGCTGTGCGAAACTAATTTGTACCGCCTAACAACCCGTATGATACAAAACTTAACATCCAATCCAAAGCTTTGATGGCGTATTAGGCATGCTGACAGCCATTATTTGAACTTCTATTAACCAAGAACAAGCTTGATGGCCATAACTTCTGCCATTGTGGCAACTATAAATACACGAGCTTAAGTACATCCATAATTTCGAAGCTCCCAACGACAGTACAACGAACGAGCCTAGTAGCCATAATTTTCTCCATTCGGCATAACATAAGCGCTCAAGGAACATCATTTAATTGAGATCCCAACCAAATATTAAGAACGAGTTCAACGCCCATAATTACTATGCTTCATTGGCATACTACAAAATTGTCTTAAGAACCAAATTCGAGCTCCAGCGCATACTATGATACAACTTACAATATCCTAATTTTGAGGCTTCCACCTGGCTATAATGTTCCTTTAACATCTATAATCGAAGAATTTACATTCATTCTGCTGTTGACATTGATTGATTAATTCAGACAGAAGTGTCATTGGAATGCAGAGGAGGTCCACCGCCCCATCACTTTCAGTGCAGCAATAGGTGCGTCGAGCAGTCATCGTTGCAGCATCAGATCAAGGAATGCAGGGGTGACATCACTTCCTGGAAACGGAGAAGCCGATCGGGGCGTAGGGGTACTCAGGCTCAGGATGTGGTGCATAGATAAAACAAAGCAGTATTAGTCTTGACAAGAATATATAAAAATCCCAGAAACTGAGCAGTTTCAAAATGCTTGAGATAAATGAAATAACAGCGCTTTTCAAAGAACAAATCTGAGAAAGTGAAATTTAGTAGACAGTTAAAGTAAAGACCCATTGTGGATTTATTGCACCCTAGAAACCATCATGATTACAAATTCCAACAGTGAAATGATAGTGAACTATATAACCTGCACAAAGTCTTAAAACCAAATTTTTTATATATTCCAAAGATAAGAAAAGTAACCTTTGACAGTTTCAGAGGGACGCACCTTCAGGAGGCCATCGAGGAGTAGGTGATGGGAAGATTAGCCAAGGAGATTTGTAGATGAGGAAGGTCAACATCCCACGTAGCAAAGGATTGCAGCCCGGCTGGATTTGATGCTTTGCATCTGATATTAGTGGTTCTCAAATTGGTGGACAACAAAGTACAGACTACTGAAATTGTAATTAGCCAAGGGCGTCTGGATACTGAAAAAGAAAACTTGAGAGCCATGAGGGATCATAGGTTTTGATAGTATTTTTGCTAGACTGAACCTTAAGCATTTAGAGGCGGAGTATAAGCCACTAAATGGGGAAGCATCTAGCAGACTGTCATCTGCTTAAGCAAGGAAGATAGAAGACTGACTTGTGGACACAAGATTTAACTCTTGAACTAAGCTTGACAGCGCAAGTGATGATTTCCTACGGTCAGGGTAGAAATTGCTCAAGGTGTTATTTAAACATTAACCAAGTCAACTGATGACACAATACTGTCATTCACTATTGAAACAGCCTTAATATAATCTCCAAGGATGAAATAACCGGACGACATCTTATAAATCATCAGAGCTGTAGATTCAGGCGGCCGGACAAACACAAACCACTCTTAAATCTTTTCCCCCAAACCAGAAGGCACAGCCACAGAACAACAAGTGGATGGAGCCTGAAGACACGAACGTCATCATAACATAACTACTCCAAGCATAGAGAGGGAAGGAACAAACGCAAAACACGAAAACCAGAACAGGAACACGGGGCCCAGGATGGAACCACCCAGAACAAGATGAACACAATATGAACAGAAGACCATAGGACCAAAGCCACAGCAAATGTCAGGTGGCCCAATCATTGACAAAGCATATGCAAACCAAAATGAATAAACACGCTGCACAAAAGCCAAAAATGACATAATGGGGAGAGACAAGCAGCAATGAACCATCCAATCCATAGAAGAAAAATAAATCCGGAAGGGTGGAGGACCATACAGTATAGACAACGTGGAACTCAGATTAGAAAATAAATCCCCCCCCCACAAAGATCCAAAGACCAGGGATACAGAGGAAATTCGGCCACCGAGAAACCATCAATAACTCGCAAAGTGAAGGAGACCCATTGCCTACAAATATCCAGTACAGAGCTTCTGCTAAGAAAGTTGAAATTATGAGGACTGCCACGGCAGCTGAAAGGTAAACCGACAAACGCGTCGAGCACCAACTGAATGCCAAGAGACGCCGAGAGGCATATAGGCAGAACAGGGAGAACATCAGCGATAAGACATCCTCAGCGTTATGTCGTGCTCGGAGGAAAATCGTGGAGACAGCCTGGGCAGCTGAAGAAAATATATATACTAATCCTGAAGGCACATGAGGAACCAGGCCACAGATGCCCAAAAAAAAAAAATGAACTGTGAGGCGCCAACGGGTCCAGAGCACGTCACGAGAACCTGAACCTTCGAAGGGCCACCCTTAGTGGGGGCTTTGAAAAACGATGCCCCGGAAAAAAAAAAAAAATCCATCACACAGCCCCCACAAACCTCCAGACCAAACCAGAGAAACGAATAACAATAACTGTCCAGCCGAGAAAAAAGGCAGCGACGAGACTGACACGCTAATGCGGCCGACGCAAGTCCCCAGCCAGGGCAGGACCTACTGGGGTACACAGAGCAGGGAAAAAAGGCGAAGCAGAACCAGATGCAGAACGTGCGGGGGCAACGAACGAGCGATTAAAATGAGCCAAAGACACCGCATAAAAGAGACCAAGCACAAGAAATTTGTCCACAGAGGAGAGACAGGTCCAAGAGACAAATTCACATTAAGACTAACCAACAGCTACAACAACGAAGAAAATAAACAGAAGAGCCGCCATAATAATAAAGCCAGCATCTAATTAAAGATAGTCAAGAGTCACCTTCAGCACCTAAAGAACAAAACGGCAACAAAGAAAATGCAAAAAGCCACAAATAATTCAGCCAGCATGAGAAACCAGGCCAGACAAGGACCGCCAGCCGTCACAACTACAGAAAAAGACCCCACAACTCCTGAAACAATAACCGGACGACGCAGAATAACAGCAGAAAATGAATCAGAAAGGCCCCATGAACAAACCACGAGTCACAAAAACTACAATTCCCAGGGTCCTTAGGGGCGCGACGTCACCATACACGGAAGTAAACAAAACAAGACTCAGCCCAGAAAAACGAACCAGGAAAGACCGCACGCCGCTCACCTGAGAAGACCGGCCGACCACGGCAGACGATAGACCCGGACAGCTCCAGATCCGGGCCCACGGACGACCCGAATACCGCGGAAAGCGCACCCCCTGCAGATGCACGCGACCGCGGCGAAACGAACGCGCTGGGCGCCGTTAGCCACACGGCGAGCGCCGCTAGCTGCCCGGCAAGAGCCGCAAAAAGAGCAGACACGGCGAAAAACGGAAGCCCACATCAGAAATGGGGAATAACCATCCAAAGGATGGGGGGAATACAGCAAGACGTCGAAGAAAAGGAGATCCGCCGGATCCGCGAGCACGGGGAACGGCGAAGAATGAGCGCTGAAGGTAAGAAAGAGAATGAGCGCCTGCGCACCTGGCTTAAATAGGACGCTGAGCAGGTGCATTAATTGACTGAACCGCCCTAGGGTAGCTAAGAAACCCTGCTACGAGTCATCTGCCCGAAATACGATTATGAATCGTCATATCTTTTCAGTGACACTTACACCGACTCTGGTCCAATGGGAACATTGTCCTGCATTTTATCAATCCAACGCTGCTCAAACACACCCGTCTTTGATGACTGTCATTGTCAGGCTTCTGCAGAGTCTGATGATGAACTGAAGCAGGTATGTATGAGCAGGGCGACATGGAAAACATGCAGGACAGTTTGCCCTGAGGACCAGGGTTGGGAAGCACTGATCCAAATGACCAACAGATTACATTGAAGGGCTTTTAGTGTAATCCCAGTACTTAGCAATAAAAGGCCCACCATGGGGATGAAAATTCCCTTCACTTCACAGAAGCAATGCGGCAGTTCACTTTGACTTCCAACACACAAAACAGCTGAATTGTCTAGATTAGAAATTAACAGATGTATGAGTTTACGTCAAGAAACTAAGAAAGAGAGAGATAGGGATTCTATTATTCAAAAGTTTTTTTTAAATAATTGACCATGCTGACAACCAAACCAAACACTGTCTGATCAAAGATGAGATTTTAAAGAATTTTTTGAATTACAACCCCCAAATCAAATCAGCCTATCTATTTTGAGGTACACATCAACATCAAAAAGAGAACCTGGAGAAAAACCCCAGCTGCCCCAGAACCATTTTAATAACCCCCACCAAGGGTTTGATTCCTGTTCTTCAGAAGGAACTGTACGACTGTCAACAGTAAGCTCTCTATATATGGAGGAATAAAAAGAAACCTCCAGCAGAACCAAAAAACAGACTCGGGCTGCTATTTGCTGGGTCTGGTTGGAGTCTGAGAGGACTGGAGAGAAAAGAAATTACTGAAACACTGGAACATCTGGTATTAAGACAAGGGATCCATTAACTGCAGTGATGATAGAAAACATTAGAGAAAAAAGGATGTGCGATTGTGGAAAATGATGTACATACTGAAAAAAAACAGGCTTGCACAATCACACAAGCCAGAACCAAATTTTGTGAACTGTGACGGACCTTCAACCAATGAAATATGTTCTGCTGCTGGGTTGTGGGGAGAAACTTGAGCAGCTGGAGATAAACCACACATACACAGCAAAACACACAGATTATGAGAAAGAGAACCTCCTAACAGTTTTGTCTTTCCTCGTCTTCCTCATCTTCTTTTCCCTTTGTACTTACTTTTGGGTGTGTCCTCTTGGAAGTTTTGTAGATGTATTTTCTGGATTTTCAATCTCGTTCACAGTTTATAATTCTCAGTAATCCTTTATTTGAAGTGATTTTTCAATGACTCATTTTCTTCAAATTCTTTTTGTTGTGCTCTTTATCTGTCGTTCTATTATCTCTATTTCTCTTTTTTCTTTGAAATTGACCGTTGGATTTGTAGATTTCCTCCAGTCGTTCAGTCTTGTTCATAATTCATAACTTTCTCTCTTATCATATTTCTATCCACGTTTCTCCAAAGACCAAGTAAAGGCCCTTTTGCCCAGGTTCCTTTCTTCCATCCATAGTTTTTCTGCAGACATCCAGGCATTGTTTCTTTCCTTTCCTTTTTCCTTGACATCTGTCAGGCAACTGCTCCATTTTTTACTCTAAATCTGTTTTCTCCTTACCTGACCTTACAGTCGGTTTGATTTTGTGAAATTGTCCTGGTTTTCCCAAAATCATTGATTTCTTCTTTCTCTGTGATATTTCTATGGTGTCAAATTCATGCCTAAACTATTTGGCATCAAAACTGTAAAACCAGGAATCAAAACCCGAATTCTGCAAACCAAAACCCAAAATCTGCGAACCAAAACCCATAATTTGCAACCAAAACTCAAATCTGCAAATCAAAATGCATAAATTGAGAACCAAAACCCATAATTTGCAACCAAAAGCTATAACCTAAAGCGCAATCATATTTCTCAGGTGCTGATTTGTTTTCTCGCTGTTCTGAAATCGTCTTTTTGAGTTGCGCTTTTATTTTGAAATCGTCTTTTTGAGTTGCGCTTTTATTTTTTGAGTTGAGCTTTTTTTTTGCGGTTGCGATTCTAAAACCTGTCACACACGTAAAAACAGCGCCACGTCAGTCAACGGGAGGGGAGGCGGGACATCCCCACATCCAGAAGCTCATTGGCTACCGAATAACACCGAGTCTTACGTCAACAGACCAGTTTAGAATGTGCCGGTAAGTTTTTCATGTTTTTCAAACCTTTTACTATCTTAAACGATCAAACTTGTACTTTATTTAACCAGAGGACGCAAGCACAGTCAGATGAGGAGCTCCACCAGTAGCTGCTAGTGAAAAAAGATGTTAGAAAGTTAGACGTTGCATGAGAAACTATCACCATTGTTCTCCCGTGTTAGCATGCTAGCTAGCTCAATGCTAGCGGGGTTTACAGCTCTTTTCATGACTTTTATGGATTAAACAAAGTCGATTTTTTTACCACAGTGTCAGTATCAGTCATGTAAACCTGGGAATAATTGCCCGTGAATTGTCACTAGGATTAATTAAATATGTTATAACCTATAAGGTTTCTCAATATTTTTCAGGGTTTACAGACAGAGGGAATTAACAGAGCAACAATATTGCTGTGCCATATTTACAAAATGTATGCGTCTGCACCATGCAGACTGGCAGAATTCTGGTATGAGTGAATCAGAGCAGAGTAAATTGTAGCAGACCAGCAAAAATGTGCTTTATTCCTCTTAAAATTATTCCAGTATTAGACATCAATAGAATTATTAGTTTCTTTTTAATTAGGTGGTGATTTTACAATCATGGACTATTCCTGTGTGTCTGTTGTTTTCTATAAGGACCGTTGTTATGCATGCCATAACAAAAAAGGCAGGAATTCTGAGGCAGCTGCAACGTGGATGTCTACAACTTCTTGAAGGTACAGAAAACAATTTTAATCTTAATTTTTCTCTTCTTTTTTGGGTTAATTAACTTTGCTGTTTTTGTTTCTTTCCAGATGCAGGCCCCAAAGACGTCCCTGGTGTGATGCAAAGGCTGTCCGGCAGGCTCACAGACATCTCCTGTTAACTGAAAGAGAAGCATTTAAAATAGTTGTCCATTTAGACCATGATTGTGTAACAGGACGTGATCTGTTCATTTTAATTACACAAAATATTGACTGTCTCTAAGTTTCTTTCCCCCTTGTATTCTGTGTTGGGTTTTGTAGCCCCTCCTTAACGTGTTCTTTTTCGCTGGTTTTCTCTTTATAAGGTTGGCGCTTGCCTTCCCTCTCTCCTTTTTGTTTTACTGTCCAGCGGGAGAGGTGGGTGTCCTGTAATGTTAGCCATATGAATCCTCACTTTATGCTAATTATTGTCCCATATACTGTTATTATTTTGAATCTGTTATGAAAAACATAAAAACCTTTGTAGATGTTAACTGTTTATTTCAGAATAAGGATTTCATGTTCATGTTCTGTGCTCCCTCTACCTCTCACCCTCATGTAGGAGCTAATACGGGATGCTGACACCGTGATTTCTATTTTCTTTTTTGGAAAATTGTCAGGTATGTGTTAGCGGGCCCTTTTTGTTTTACTGTCCAGTGGGAGAGGAGCTAATACGGGATGCTAACACCGTGATTTCTATTTTCTTTTTTGGAAAATTGTCAGATGTGCAATAAACGGAGGTGTTCTCCAAGGGTGCTGCTGTGTCCCGAGATCTTTTGACTTCCTAAACACAACGCAGAAGTGACCCGGTTACAATTGCATTGACAACATGCCCAGGCACACCGTCTGCTTCCCATTTCTCAGTGCCTGCACGAAAACAGTGACTTTTCCACCTCAAGTCTTTTGAGGAGTTTTAAAAACAGTTATTTTAATTTATCTGAATTGTGGTTCAGAATTTCACAGAATCTAATACACTTGACTCTGTGTTTCAAAGATATGTGCAAAACCATCAATCAGTATTTTGTACAAAACACATATAATGGTCAAACATTAAAAAGTGAAGCATTACAAAATACCAGTAGTGATTATTAGCCATTTATTTTCTTAAGGGGGGCAGTATTTTGTAAGGCAGATGAGATCTGTTCACATTGTTGGTTTCTGTTACATCATGCTGAGATGACATGCATAGATCAGTACATAAATGTTAATGTCTTGGCCATGGTTTTCCGATGTCCCACAAGGGTTGAACAGGTCTGAGAGGAGAGAGGACACGCCACAGAGGGAACAACAACAACTCCAACAGTTTCCTGCTCTGCCTGGTTTAAGTTAGACTGTCGTCCAATGTCCACAGCATCCTGCACACAAAGAAAAATGTATTTAAGAAAGTTAAAATGAGAAAAAAAAAAAAAAAAAAAAAAAAATATATATATATATATATATATATATATATATATATATATATATATATATATATATATATATATATATATATATACACACACACACACACAGCTAAATATTGTGAGAGTTAGCTTCCCGTGTGAACCTGCAATCTTTAAGGTTGAGAATAAAATTGTTTTGGAATACAGTTCAAAATCAGAAAAACTTTATTGATCCCACACCTGGGAAATTTGTTCTGGTACCTCAAATAAATAATGTGTTTCTGAATCATAATTTTACTTTTATTATTTTAAATAGGGATGAACTTGATCCCAAACTAGGAAAGGTGTCACTTTCTTACAGCAATATGTTGCTTTGTTCAATCAATCTGTAATCCCTAAAGATATATTGAGAAACCTTAAATTATACATGAATGTACTTCTTGAAAAAAAAATCTTTGATTAATCCTGGTGACAATTCACGGGCAATTATTCCCAGGTTTACATGACTGATACTGACACTGTGGTAAAAAAAATCGACTTTGTTTAATCCATAAAAGTCATGAAAAGAGCTGTAAACCCCGCTAGCATTGAGCTAGCTAGCATGCTAACACGGGAGAACAATGGTGATAGTTTGTCATGCAACGTCTAACTTTCTAACATCTTTTTTCACTAGCAGCTACTGGTGGAGCTCCTCATCTGACTGTGCTTGCGTCCTCTGGTTAAATAAAGTACAAGTTTGATCGTTTAAGATAGTAAAAGGTTTGAAAAACATGAAAAACTTACCGGCACAGTCTAAACTGGTCTGTTGACGTAAGACTCGGTGTTATTCGGTAGCCAATGAGCTTCTGGCTGTGGGGATGTCCCGCCTCCCCTCCCGTTGACTGACGTGGCGCTGTTTTTACGTGTGTGACAGGTTTTAGAATCGCAACCGCAAAAAAAAAGCTCAACTCAAAAAATAAAAGCGCAACTCAAAAAGACGATTTCAAAATAAAAGCGCAACTCAAAAAGACGATTTCAGAACAGCGAGAAAACAAATCAGCACCTGAGAAATATGATTGCGCTTTAGGTTATAGCTTTTGGTTGCAAATTATGGGTTTTGGTTCTCAATTTATGCATTTTGATTTGCAGATTTGAGTTTTGGTTGCAAATTATGGGTTTTGGTTCGCAGATTTTGGGTTTTGGTTTGCAGAATTCAGGTTTTGATTCCTGGTTTTACAGTTTTGATGCCAAATAGTTTAGGCATGAATTTGACACCATATATTTCTTTCAGATTTTAATGATCTTCCTCCAGATGATTCACTGGCTCCTCCAGCAGGCCATTCTTAAATACTCAGCCAACCTCTTTCTTGCTTGTGTTTCTGAGTTTTTTTGCCCTCCAATCTGACAGATTTTTGCTGAATAAATGGCTGGAGTTTTTTCTTGAGCTAAATGTTATGGATTTGAAGTTCTCCCACTTAAAAGAATCTGTTTAGATTTGCTTCCCTCAAAGTTGTGAGTCACTTTTTAGCAGGCTTTAGCACATGTTTTAAGTTCTATCAGCATTCATAGGTTTTTCTTTTTTGTTCATTTAGCATTTTCTTCTCAACTTCCAGCTTTTTTCACATTTCCTTTATTGTTCTAAAATATGCCTCGTTCAGAGAACACTTTGAGTGGTCTGCTTTGAGCTGTGACACTGCAAAAAGAGGACGCCTAAAAAGTGGAAAAGAACACTAATCTTAAGAAACAAATCACTAGAAAATAGTAATTATTTATCCATGCAGTAAGTCAGTTTTACTGAACAGGAAATCCTATGGATCTTAAAATCTAGAAACGAGTTCTCCCCATCATTCAAAAAGGGGAAAATAGACCAATAAAGTTGTTAGATAGAATTACTTCAAATTGATAGATAATATTTGAGATTTTTTATGAAGTTTGACCTTCAGACTCATTTTAAAACCAAATGTAAAGAAAATGAGAATGTGATCTTAGTAGTACAAGGTGGTACATTTTAATATAAAATAAAAAACAGGGACTTATTCTTACAAAATTAATCTAAATGTTTGTTTCCAAAATAATTTTATTAGATGTATTATGAATATTTATTAAATCAAGCAATTTGAGTTTTTTTAACCCTTGTTCTATCCTAGGCACTTTAACATTGGGAGTTTTCTTTTTTCTTCAATGATTTGTGATCTTCACTGGTGTCCATGGATTACATGAAATCCTCTCCACCTTTATCCACCTTTGTCATGGTAGGAGAACACCTCAATGTAAGGGGGGGGGGTCATAGGATAGCACAAGGCTTAAGTCTTAAATCAAGTTTTCTGTATTGTCTATAGTATGAAGCAGATGGATTTTAATTCTAAAAACAATAATACATCAGAATAAAAAATAAATGAATACATAATTCCCTTATTTCTAGATCTTAGCTTTAAATAATTTTGAGAAAAGCTTGAAAAGGTGAAAAACAAAGATATATTAAAACAACTTCAGACCTTCAGTAGAGTATTTTAATTGTCTAAAAACAGCATAATCTCCCACACTACACTGGGACTTGTCATTTTAGGATGCAATTGAGGAAATTGAGGCTATTCGTTTGTAAAAAAAAAAAAAAAAAAAGGTAAACAAAACAATCTAAATCTTGTGTTCCACATTTTCTCTTTCCTATACAACAATGAAGCATCAGTTCAGAAACATTCAAAGTTTTATTGAACCAAAAACGTATAAACAGTTTCTTACTCAGTGAAATCAGTGTGATAAAGGAATATCAGCTCAGTAAATCTCTACCCCCTCTTGTTCTCAAACAAAAGCTGATAGGACACCATCTGGGAGTCGCAGTAGGAATGGAGCATCTGGTCCACTGGACTGTAGTTCAAGGAGAGGATGTTAGAAGACACTTTGCTTATGAAGATGCCAACGTTGAAGTTCTCCTTTCCCGTTGCAGTGTCAAAGGAGTAAAAGATCTCCTCTGTGGTACTATTGACATAACGAGTCACATAAAGGACACCACAAGCCATGAAAGTGTTGGTCACTGCCTGCTTGTAAATGGAGGTATGCCAGGTTTGGCCAAGCTTCGGTGATTCACCCTCTTCCACTTTGGATAAAACCAGGTTACCAAAGTCTTGGCTGGTGGTGTAAATCACCCAAACACCAGATTCATCTGTGGCCAGGTCCAGATCGGTATACGGGTAGCATTCATCAAGCTGGCAGAAGTTACCTTTCGAGTTAAACCTACAACACACAGCAGAGAACAAGAGAAAACAATGTTTCCAGTCTTATTCAAGAGAAACACTGGTAAAGTTGGTGACCCTAACCTGGTGCCTTTGGGTAAGTTTGTCACAGTGATGGCTTTGGAGGTGAGGTTAAATCGACAAACCGATAGTTGGTTGTAGCAGTTGTAGTACAAAGCCCCCCCATACAGAACCACGTTTGGACCCTGGATGGTGTTGGTAGTTGGGTTAGAGGAATGGATCTGGATGTTACCTGGTGGAAAAATGTTTATCATTATTTTTGTAATGCAACTCAATGTACATGTGAATATTTTGAACCAATAGAGGAACACAGTCTCACCAACAACTCACTGAGGACTAAAAGGTCCCCCACCTTCAAATGAAAGGAAATGTCCCTTTTTATTTTCCCTGGAGAACCCCAAGGAACTCCCAAGCCAGTGACACAGTTCCTGCAGTGCATCCTGGGGAAGCTTTGTCATCTTTTTATTTGTGCAAATTTGTGATAGTTATCCCCCTCCCCCGCTGCTTTACAGATCCACTCCAGTCATCTTTTAAAAAAGTTCCCAGTGGTTTTTTAAGTATGATTATGCCGTTTTTAGCCAAAATCAAAAATCTTGTGTCATTTTCTAGGACATAGTTTCTACAGAGCAGTAGTAGATCATTAGAAATGCATCTTTGAGTTGTGGGCGGGAATGTTAGAACCTGAAAGGTTCCCTGTCTAACCTGTCCTGCTAGCTTACAGCCGCTCCCACCTCTAACTTAACATTAGTGGAGCAACAAAAACAGGGGGCAATATCAGCGCTATCCATCCATGCAGTTTAGAGCCAGATCCCACCTCAGACAAGGAAAAGCAAAGATGTACATGGAGCTATTGTATGTATGTTTCAGCCTCATTTTTGAAGCACAGTAACCTTGATTTTACCACAGAGCTTAAATAAGTCTTTTTCCAGACTGTAAGTTTGTTCTTTTTTGTTGTGAAGTGTCACATTGGCATCAGTGGAGACTGACTTGACTCTTTTACAACCTTCCTTTTGGTTACCATGGTAACCGTGGGACTGAGACCTCCACATGGTGTCTCACATAGTGAAAGAAACTCACAAATTTGTAGAAAACCCTCTTACCTGGGGTGCTCTTTCCAACGATCAAGGAGCTCAGAGTGGAATAGAAACGGATGTAATTGGAGTATATATTACTGGAGGTCAACATCACCACCCAATACCAGCTCTCCTTCCCCTTTTCTGGCTTTGGGTCTCGGCCCCAGGCTCCATACTTGTAGGATCCAGGATACTCCCCACCTGTGTGGGCCACTGGCCCAGTGATGTTCACAAGCTGACCCAAAGGACACGTACCTGCAAATACAAAATTAGAGGGAGACTTTAACCCTGCATATTGACAGGAACTTCTACCTTTAATGCTATGTACACACTGCATTTGATGCACGCTCAAGAATCATTAACATCAAACAAGAGTTTCATCCATGGTGTTTACACTGAACAAGCAGGGAGGGGCATCTTATCCTTTATCTACTTTTTATAAGTGCATGTCTACCATCCACAGTTGGAATAGGCTAAGTGTAAAATGTTGAAGCAGTGAATGAATTGGGAACAAAACTGAATGGTTTAGTTCATTGCTAGTGCCCCAGTGGCGGGTATGGATGACCATCATGTCAGAAGTGTGGTATTGATGATGAGCCTGATGACGTCTGGCTCATCGCTGTATCTTGGCTCACCAGATAAACCACCAACACTCTGAGTCCTCTCTGATCAGAAAATTTTCCAATTTGATGGCTGACTCCTTGAATTAAAAGGGAGGTCATTTATACATTTGTGCAAAATCTGAGTCAATGATTGGTCAAAGTTTGACCTGGTTTAGCAGGCAGCCTGTGTTCAATGGTCACATGTTTGTACATGGAGCCCAAAAACGGTCATAAATACTTAAGTCGTAAATGTGAATGCAGGAGTTTGGAATTAAGAATCTTGAAATGCAAACATACAGGCCTTCAGATACACTTTTTATCGAAAGTGACAGCTTGAAAGCGCATTGCTGAGGGCAGTGTGAGTGTAGCTTTTCTCTGCAACACAAGGATCTCTGCAGCTACTTACCTTCTTTCGGCTGGGTGGGCATGACGGTGGGCTTTGGTCCGTTCTTGCACTGGTCCAGGTCTTTCTTCAGACGCTGGTTGACTTGTTGCCTTTTCACTACTTGCATGGTATCAAAATGCTCCAGATCCGCCAAACTTTCCGTCAGGTTCTGCAGCTGCACACATGGAGTCTCGTTTACACTCACTTCCTTTCATCAAGTTTTCAAGTTTAAGTGTCACTAAAGGATTCACTGTCTGACTGTCTACATATATTCATTCATTTTCTATTCCGTTTGTCCCTTTCGGGGTCACGGGGCTGCTGGAGCCTATCCCGGCCACTTGGCCGGGATAGGCTCCAGCAGGCAGGGTTGACGGCAGGGGACACCCTGGACAGGTCGCCAGTCTGTCACAGGGTAGAATGTCCACAATCACACACCCATTCACTCCCACACTCACACCTACGGACAATTTAGGTTGACCAATTAACCTATGAAGCATGTTTTTGGATGGTGGGAGGAAGCCGGAGATCCCGGAGAAAACCCACGCATACACAGAAAGGCCCCCCCATTGATGTTGTTTTTCATGTCCCCCAGCCAGGACTTCAAGTGGGGGCATTCTTGCTGTGAGGTAAGAGCGCTAACCAGTGCACCACCGTGCAGCCAAATATATATATATTTAAAAAAATAAAAATAAAAAATTATACATATATATATATATATCAGTGACGTGCGGTGGGGTTTATGGCTGGTGAGGCACTGACGTCATCAGTCATATTTACAAACATATGAACCATACTGAGTAACTTATTCACCATTTGATTGACAACAGTTAACATGTTTTGTTTAAAATATCATTTCAACATGTTTTTTTTTTCCATATACAGTGATCCCTCGCTATAACACGGTTTACTTTTCACGGTTTCGGTACTTCACGGATTTGCATTGTGTTCTGCATTCTGATTGGCTAAAAAAATCACTTCTTCTCTACCTGTGCGTCAATAACGTTGCAGTTTAATATGTGCACGTACGTAAAACAGCAAATTCTCTTGATGGTGGCCTGTCAGTGTATATGGATCTTTTTGCAAAGCAGAAAAAAGAGCGACAACAACTGCCTATCACTGTCTTCTTCTCCCGAACAAACACACCTGCACCGCGGAATTCAAAAGGAGAAAACACTGCAGAGTGGAGTCAGGATGCAGCGACTGCAACACCTGAGTCACTATTTGTCCCACTGTACTTTGTATTTTTTTCATAATAATTTTACATTTTCTCCCGTTTCATCTAATCACTCGGGTCGCGGTGGGCGGGGCTAATCTCTGCGATTTCAAGCCTTCTGCTCACATTGATTATTAAAATTATTATTTGACAGTACAGTACAGAAGTTATCTGTCTAAAAAAACGTTTCTAAAGTACTTTTATTTGTGAAACAAATGCTTGAGCCTGTAAATGGTTTGTTCTTTCTTTTTAATTTATAACAGTATTTATTGTATAATAATAGTTTTAAAAAAAATATAAAGGTTTCTACTTCACGGATTTTGCCTATCACGGGTTCTTTTTGGAACGTAACCCCCGCGAAAAACAAGGGGTTACTGTACAAACTCCAGCATAGAAAAAAGCACAAACGTTATTATCGTCTTACCTTTACTTGTAAATAAAGTCCATACGCCGATCCTTCTAAAGAAAATGACTTGCCGCTTGTTATCACTTCTTCTATTATTTTTAGCGTCATAATCTCAGGGCTCACCGGCGCCCCCTAACATGAGGCACGAGAACTTCTGGCCTCACCCAGCAGGTTTTTGCCGGCGTTTAGCGCTCAGCACAAGAAACACGTCCCTCACATACAGTTATTTATAAAAACAAACACTGTACATCATATACATCTGCTAAATTATGTAAACTCAGCTCATATAGTACAAGTGATTGAACCGACATACAGAGAGACAGCAGTACCGTCTGACTGCATGGGTATTGCGCAATCCAAGGTGAGGCTCAGCGGGCTGGTGCCTCATCACACGTCGCTTCTTAGTATCTGAACGGCAAATGCGGAAATTCAGCGATTTTGAAAAGAAAAAACACCCAAAAATGGTACATTTAAATGGAAAATGACTGCAAAGCACAAATTACTGATTAAATATAATAAATGAATTTACTTTTTCTCTTTTCTTCCCATAATGACAGGGGAGGCACAGCCTCACCTGCCTCCCCTGACTGCACGTCACTGATATATATATATATATATATATATATATATATATATATATATACATATACATATACACTATTATTACATGTTTGTTAGTTATGTTTGTTACATATTTATTTGTACATTGTTGTTTCAGTACTGATAATGAAAAACTACACAGTAAGATTACTGTATACTGTAATACTTTTGCATTAACAGATTTTATTACAAAAACAGAAAGCAGCGACTATCATGTCATGCTCTGTTGTATTGTAAACCGTGCAATGCGGGGAGCATGGCATATTAAAATGCGCTGCTGGATCCTTACGAAGCGTGTGCCACGGAAAACACAGTTTCCTTAATGAGCTTGCATTTATCATGCGGGAACTGCAGAGCCGGTAGCAGGAGGACACATGGCGCCCGGGCTTCAATAAACATTCCGGTTGTTTGGGGTGGTCTTCTGGTGATGTGCCGCGGGGCAGAAAGCGACTTTCTGATGACAGAATTTGCACTCAGTGAATTTAAAGACGCATGCGCAGTGACGAATGTATCAGAGGATGTCCAATTGGCCGTTCTCCATGTCAATCAAGTCCCTTACTTCTTGGTGAGGATTTTGATTGACTGGTGGATCTTTTTAGAGTACATTTTTATTTATTTTTTGGTTATTTGTCTTTGCTGGCCTGTGATCTACCCTCATGTTCTTGAAGATCATGATCACGGTTGATCGCGATCGACGTAATTAGCACCCCTGGTCTAAATTCTAACCAATTAAATCGCCATATTTATCTAACATGGTGTCTGCTCTTTTTACCCTCAATTTTGTCATTTTCATTTTTTATAATTTTAACAATAATTTGTACTTTTTTTTAGCATTGATTAATTTTTATTAAGTCCAATTTTTGAATTAATGGCTGAGGATCTCCTCATAGTTCTGCCTCAAACCAAATTTTCTTCTGCCTCCTTGTCTGTTAGACCAATAGACTCACTGATATGACATGCCTTCTGGTTTATAAGATAAAAAAAATAGCCTTCAGCAGACGGAGAGTATGAGAAGAATTCGACACTACACTAATATCTCTTTACATATTGTAGGACGAGAAATGTTAATGCAGGTGATTGAAAATCTTCTCTGCAGAGGTAGCGGAGCAGGTGAAGCAGCGGTGGTCCTACCAGGTCTGTGGTGTTCGTGGCGAGCTCTAGGTTTCCCCTGATGGAGCCGTTCAGTTTGTCCATCAGCTGCTGAATCTCTATGAGTTCGTTCTCTAAGACATGCAGACTGAGAACGCTGTACAGATCTCCGTCATGTTGTTCCTCCAACTCCACCAGGTCATCCATTAGCTGAGGTAAGCGCCGGTTCAAACCCAGCAGGGCACTCTCCATGACGAAGCTCTGTAAAGAGAGTCAGGGTTAGAACCCAGAAGCTCTGTGAAGAAGGGGTCAGATCGAACGTACACTCTGTGGGGTAATTCTGGAGTTGCAGCTGGAGGCGTCGTCCTGGATTGTGTTGAGCTTGTCATGAGGAAAAGCTTGATTTAAGTTCACCAGCTCACACTCACATTTAGATGGAGCCTGAAACAAAGAAAACCCCCAACTAGACCACAAATCTCTGAAAATGCTGCAGTTTGCTAGTCAGATGTCTCACCTGCTGGCTGAGGGTGAGCAGAGCGCACAGAGGCAGGAGGACAGACAGCTTCATGGCGGATTCCAGCAGAGCTGCTGCAGCAGTGACTTCACTCATTCTAAGTCTGATCTGCTTGCGTGCCGCACTATTCATGAACACCTTCACATCCCCAAAAGCAAGGCGTGCGCAGCAGTTCTCACTTCCCCCTTTGTTGCCGGGATTGCAACAGAAACGTGTTTAATTGATGAATAAAAAGCTTCTCGTGAAATTTCTGAAAGTCCCAGCACGTTTCGTTTTGGAGCTGCTGACTCAGAGGAAAAAGTTTGAAGGACATCCAGATCAGGAAAAGACACGTTCAAGGAAGTGTTCAAAACAAACCCTTGAAGGTTGTTGTCATGCACTTCTCAAGGTGCCTGCATCCAGAACTCTGGCCTGTCTGACCATACGAAGGTGAACATGAGCAACAGAAAATGAACTGGTGTAGTGTGCTATCCTTTTATGTGATGATGGTGTTGGTGGTGGCGGTGGCGGGGGGGTTTAGTTTCCCCAAAACAAAGATCAGACCCCCCCCTAACTGCCCCTCATTTTTTTATTTGTGGTGCAGAAAAAACAAGAGGGGCTCATATTAGAGCCTCTACATATTAAGAGCTTTAAAATTGACATAAAAAATAATTATATGATTTTCTACACTCACAATTATACACTTTACATTTAAAAAGTCTTTAACATTTCAGAATACAATCATTTTACTGTCAGAGTTGCCTTAATTTTTTTTTTAAAGAAGTGTCCAAGATGCCATTTAAAGCCAGATGGGAAAATTGGCTCCACATTTTGCAAACTAAATTGAGTTCTTGATGTAACACATTTTTGAACAATTTTGAAGGGTAATAAATTGATGAATCTCTGCATTAGTTTTAAAATAAAAATATGAAATGTTTAGGGAAAGGATTATTATGAGTTGCAGTTCTCACAAAACGCTTTTGCACAATCAGTATTTTGTACATAGTGATAGATACATCGATGGGGTAGTTTAGACTGTAAGATAAAGTATAAAGTATAATTTTTTCATCCTGAACTATTTGTCATAACCAGATAATTTCTTCCTGGTGTGTTCTATTAGTGAATTAGATAATAAAGTAGTGTCCTCGGCAAACATTGGACTAAATGGTGTATACTTACATAGCGCTTTCTACCCTCTTTCGAAGGCCCAAAGCGCTTTACAGTCACAGTCCCATTCACCCATGCACACACACATTCACACACTGATGGCGGCTCTGCTGCCGAACACTGGCGCCAACCTCCCACCAGAGGCAGGGTGGGGTTATGTGTCTTGCCCAAGGGCAATTCGACACATGGGCGTGCAAGGCGGGAATCGGACCTGCAATCTTACGATCATTGGCCGACCGCCCTACCGCTGCACCACGGCCTTGATACCTGAAGCCGTTTACATATAATATATGGATCCCTGTAGGACTCCACATTGTATATCAGCTCTGCCAGAGCTCAATCATTAACAGAAACAAACAGATCTATTACAAATATGATTCTGTAACCTGTAATGCCGGGTGTTGGACTCAGGCGCACAACAACAGAGGTTAGTTAAAGAGTTTATTGAGCAAACTTTGCAGAACTGAGAGATGGATTGGCTGAGTCAGAGACCTGGAACCAGAGAGCTGGAATGGTGTAGGACTGAGGCAGGGCTGCGCCAGAGGGTCCGTGTAGAACAGATGCAGATCTTGGTCTGAGGTCAGGAGGCAGAACTTGACCTGGAGGCTGGAGCAAAGCCGAAGCAGAGCTAGGCTTGAGAGCTGGAGCTGAAACTGAAGCTGAGTGGGGCCAGTGAGCTGAGGCCGGTCTGAACCAGAGCAGAATCAGAAGATCATCTGGCAGAGGAAGCTGCAGGTTGAAGACTGAAATTAAGAAGTAAGGAAAACCTGAGCTGGCATCCGGACAGTGGCAGTAAACATTTGAAAACCATTTAATGAAAATCATAATTCTGCAATTTTGAAAGAATTGTAGGATTGACTGTATCAAAAGTCCAAAAGAATACTAAAAACACATGTACTTTTGTCTAACGCAGAAGTGATACTATCAATCAAATGAACTAAAGCCATGTAAGTACTGTGGTATTTACAAAAACCATATTAATGCTTATAAAGAACACAATTATTATGTAGATGAATGGATAACCTATTATGAACAATCTTTTCCAACATTATTGAAAAGCCAGGTAAAACAGCTATGGGTCTATAATTGTTAAAAACATCCTCTATCGCCTGCTTTAATAAGGGTATGATCTTGGCTTTGGCTCCTCTGGCACAACACCTGTGCTTAGAGACAGTGAAACAAAATGGCTTAATATGTTGATTTGGTTTATTTTAAGAACTAATTGTAACAACACAATAAAAAAAATCACACAGATTTATGAAACTCGTTGCAGAAATGATAAAATGCATAGGTAAAAAACAAAGCAAAAAAAAGACACACTTAAGTCACATTTGCTTAATTAAATATAGTGATCATTAACTAAAGTCGAGTAGAGCTGGATTTGGCGATATAAAGCGCTATATATATATAGTTATCATCACGATATGTTAAACGAAGCATCAGTTCAGAGAGAAAGTTCTCCTCTTATCGCTTGTTTTTTTGATGAAGCAAAAGTTTGTTTTAAAGAAGCCAGCACAGTGATACAAAACATTTAAGCTAGCTGACCAGAACTTCTTTTGTAGGCATGTGGTTATCCTGTGCTTTATTGAGTATTCACCCAGACCATAATCCGGTTCTGACCAAGAGATTCTTTTCAAGTAGCAAATTCAAGTGCTTATTGATGATTGATTATCTTCAGAAAACATTCATTCACGATTTCAGTGAACAGTAACGCGAATCACACATGTAACAGATATGTAATATGGAAGGATTTGTGTAGCATAATTAAAAATTAAAGCCAATACCAGAAATGCTTTTTCATTTTCAAAATAAAGCTGCATGTTTTGACTTAAAATTAAATTGAAAAAGCAATTCACCAAAATGATTTTTTCTTTTCTTCCTCAACACCGCTTATTCAGTCCCTTAATTAAAATGATAAAGAAAATGGTATTTGACATTTCATTGTCAAAAAGTTCTCTGGTAAATGTGGAGCAAAATTCATTTAGAAATGTCTAATTTGACAAATAAAATGGATTAACAGAAATGGATCAAATGACTCACAATTAAAATGAAAAATCAATACTTCAAAATACTTTTTCATTTTCTATTTAAAAAACGCTTATTCTGTGTCATAATTAAAACGAAAATGCAAAGAGGGGGTTGCATTTTCTCTTTTACATCCATCCTGCGAAAACTGTGGCATGTATCAATTTGACTTAGTATTTCCAGAGGGAGGCAGGGCTATGACGTCAGTGCTATCTCCGTCTGTCCGGCTGCTAACAGACACATGCTAGGAGCAGTGCAACCAGGTTGTAGTTTAGTGTTAGCGGCAGAGGAGAGGGCTTTGTGATGGTTGTGCTCTCCTGATGATTGCACAAAGCTTCTCTGGACTACGTAGCAGCATTTCAGCCTTATGCCGTCCGGAGTTTGGGACCACAGCCTCCTTCGGAAGCCCCGCTGTTGGCTCTCGAGCAGCCGTTGTCTTTCCTGCCCCCTGTTAAATTTGCGCCCTGGGCAATAGCCTGTATTATCTGTGCCTAAAACTTCTACTGCTGCCCCCCGGCATCCTGGCATCGCATCATCCCCCCCCCCCACTATTTGAGAAGCACTGGTCTATAGTGACAGACATAGCATTCTAACACTGTCTGCAGCCGGTTGCACCCGCTAAGCCTTGGATGGAGCCTGGGTCCACGGTTCGAAGCTTCTCCCTCGGACTAGCTTTGTCTTCGGACGGAGCTAACGGAGCTAAACCCGGCACAACATTAAGGTCAAAATAAATATAACTCACAAAAAACGCTCTACATCTTTATTCCAGCAAGATGTCCAACAAAGTCCATGAAACCAGTTCTTTGTGAGCATGCGCAGAACAACTCCATACTAGTCCAGGTCGGTTACATTTTAGTTTGAATTCATTCAATGCCCTTTGGAGACATTTTACAGTATATGAAAAAAACAGCATAGTCCCAGAGTTTCCTATATGTCATATAAAAAAATACCAAACTATTAACATGCATGGAGACAATCGTGTCATGAAAAAAATGAAAAAGTATAAATGCTGCTCAGAAGTTTATCGTGGTAATCATGGACAGTCACAAGCTCACCAGCCAATCTTAGCCTGAACTAGACCGCATGACTGTGGTATGGCTGCGATACATTTGACTCGAATGCTGATCGCTATGAAGTATAAACCGGCCTTTACTCGTGTTTCACCAAGAACGGCAGTTCCTAAGAGCCGTGTTCATGCAGATCTTTGCTGGTTCCTTCTGAGTTTATAGGTCTGGTTCTGCTGTAATGTAAGACGGTTAGAAATGTATAAAAATGTGATCAAATGTGTTCCTTTCCTCTCTTTTTGCTGCTCCTTTATTATTAGTCAAATAAACTTGACACTAAAATCAACACAATGATTTATTGAGATAGAATTTACATTTTAAATTTTGACCAAAATATGGGCTGCAAGATGGTGTAGTGCAGGGGTGCCCAAACTTTTTTCCTCAAAGGGCCAAAATCTAAATGTGATCGTGGACCGTGGGCCAAATACAATACGTTTTTTGTATGTCATTAAATAAAAGCAGAAAACAAAGAATATGCTTTAATGTGTTTATTTTGATTTTGTATTCATCAAGGTAACACACAAAAATAAACATTCTTTCAAACCATTAAACATAACAGCAAGGCCTCACTGGCAATTTTCAACTAAAAAACAAAAACAAACTAAAACATACTTTTTTCCAATGAAAACAGCAAACTGCGATCCTTAATGAGAGACATGGAGCTGGTCTTTTGACTTAATCAGTGACTGAATGTTGGGCTGCAGCTTACTCACTGATAGTGTTAGTATGTCTTGTAAGTGTGAGTCTGTGAGGGTCCCCCTGAGTTTGATCTTGTTCAGGTTCATGAGACTAAATGTTTGCTCACAAATGTAGGTGCTGCCAAACAGAGATAGCATTACTTGTGCATTTTTTCTCATCTGTGGGTATCTTTGTATTGACACATGTGGATAAAAATCCCTCAGGGGTAGTGATACAAATTTTCTTCTTAGCTCTGAGTCACATTGAAACTCAATCAACTCCATCTGCAAATGCTCTGGAACTGAGTCGGGACTCATGTCACCTGCAGTCTTCTTAAAGTCCACAAAGCGTAAATCAAAGTCCTTGTTTAAGTTGCTGAGAAGTTCTCCATATTCTGGCAACCTGTCCACCTCCACATTCACGTCTCTCAGGCTGGGGAAGTGTGCTAAGTTTCCTGAAGAGACAAAGTCAAATAAGAATACGTCCATTAGTATAATTAGCACTACTATGAGGTACATAAGCTACAGGACACAAAAGACAACAGAGCAATGAAAGCAAACCCACAGAGACAAATTACGTTTTCTGTCAAACAGGCGTAAGCACCACGGACAGCGACACATCACAGCGACGGACACACATGGAGCAGCACGTGTTACAATCACAAATAAGAAACAGCCAAAAGTCTGTGTGCAGCATGTTAATGACTTACCTGCTGAAAGATGCCGGCAGAGTAGTTGCAGCTTCATTTGGAAAGCCTTGATGTGGTCAAACAGCTCCGTTATGATCTGTTCTTTGCCTTGAAGTTCAACATTCAGATCGTTGAGCAGGTCGGTGATGTCCACCATAAAGGCCACGTCGAAAACCCCATCTTTTATCAGTGGGGATTTGTGTGTCCCTGCTCGCACTCGACAGAAACTCCGCGATAAGTTGGCGCAACTCAAAAAATCTTTTGAGCACAGTCCCCCTGCTCAGCCAGCGCACCTCCTGATGGTAAAGAATATCTTTGTATTGCGCATCAACTTCATCCAAAAATGCTCTGAACTGGTGGTGTGAGAGTGCCTTTGAGCGGATGCAGTTAATGATTTTAACGACATCGCGCACGACGTCTGCCAGTCCGATTGTCTTTGCACACAGCTGTTCCTGGTGCAGGATGCAGTGGTATTGCGCTACCTTTCCCCCACACTCTGAAACTTTTTGGGAAATGAGAGCTGTGAGGCCAGCTTTTTTCCCAATCATGGCAGGTGCACCATCAGTTGTTATTCCACCCATTTTGTCCCAACTCAAGTTATATTTGTCCAGGACTCTTGAAACCGCCGCAAACAAATCTTCGCCTTTTGTCGTCCCTCGCAGCGTCTCAAGTCCCGCCAACTCCTGTTTTATTTCCATGTCAGCGTTAATTCCCCGAACAAAAACCAAAAGCTGCGCTGAATCAGAAATGTCTGTGCTCTCATCACATGCCAGTGAGAAAGCAACAAAGTCTCTTGACTTAACTGTTAACTGATCTCTAATGTCCCGAGACAAATCTTCAACGCGGCGGGTCACTGTGTTGCGCGAGAGGCTAATTTGGGAAAAAACTCTTTCCTGGGAAGGGCACATTATTGAAGCGGCTGTGGACAGGCACTCCTTAACAAAATCTCCTGTTGAAAACGATCTCACACTCTTTGCAATTAGCGCCGAAATTTCATAGCTGGCCCGTGTGGCGCAGTCTTGTGCTGTCGAGGGCCTCGTGAGGGTGGCTTGCTGTGACCGAAGTTTCGATAGCAGCTCGCTCGATTTTTTCTTTCGCGCCTCACCTTTGTATCTGGAGAAGACCGCATGTTTAGTTTCGTAGTGGCGACGTATATTGTACTCTTTCAGTACAGCCACGGATTGCTGGCAAATAAGACAAACAGCCTTAGACGAGATTTCTGCAAAAAAATAATCCTCCTCCCACTTTTGTTTAAAATGCCTCTTATCCGTGTGCCACTGCCGTTGTCGTTCCATCTTAACAAGCTGAAAAAGTCTTAGAGTCGTAAATCTTCTCCAAAATGTAAGGATTGCCCTATGGTGCGGTGCGCTTTATGTGTTTGTGAGACTTCGGTAAAGAGGACGTGAGAGAGGACAGCACAAGAACGGGATTGAGAGCAGTGAGGACGTAAAAGAAGACACTCAGTGCATGGGGTTGAGAGGGGGTGGTAGCGGTGGGCAGCAAAGGTGCTAACAGCGCCATCTGGAGAACAAAAGTAAATTACAGTCATAGACTTTTCACCATCATAGACAATGGATGTGAGGTTAAGGGGTTTTACAAAAACACGGCGGCTTGTGCAGCCACGACTCGACGGGCCAGAAGAAAACCTTTGGCTGGCCAAATTTTGCCCGCGGGCCCCACTTTGGGCACCCCTGGTGTAGTGCTTAGCACTCACACCTTATGGTGAGAAGGCCCTGGTTCTATTCACAGCTAGGTCCTCAGCTCAAAAACATGCTTGTTAGGTTAATTAGTCTCTCTAAATTGCCTCTTGGTGTGTGATTGCGTGCCCCTGCAACAGACTGGCAACATGTTTAGAGTGTACCACACCTTTGCCCAACAGTAGGTTGGCTCCTGCTGAATAGATAGACTTTCTTTTCTTAAATTTCATTCTATGAGTGCTTTTTCAAATATGTGTGTCCGATACAAATACATTTGCTGTATTGGGTTTCCCATGTGCCATCTGGAGAAAAGAATAAAGAAGATCACCTCACCAGAAAGAAAAAAGTGTCTGGAATGCGAACTGAATAAAACGTGAAAGACTGACCCTCCTGTGGCTACAGCGAGAAGATTAAAATAACGAGTGCACTGATAACTACTAACCTTGAATCCCTTAGATCTTTCACTCGTCATGTAACCTGGGCAACCCAATTCTTAAGAAAGATGGGAGGTCGGACAGACATCCTTCGAGCTGCCTGGAGCAGAGGTGTCCAGCGATTGTAAGATGTATGGTCCTCCACCTGTCTGGATTTATTACGCGGCCCAACGGTCAATGGTCAATAACTATGGTGCACTGGGGTTCTGTCCTCTTTTCTCATCTGCTTCTACCCTTCCTCTCTTGATTATTATTCATCATTTAGTTCTCCATGCATCTGTTTGGTGTAGAGATTCATGTCCTGTCCCTCTTTCCCTCTCCCCTTCTGTGGAGTGGGAGGGCTTCCAGATTCCAGTTGGCTCATCCGTGCTCCTGTACCTGAACGTGTACTTCATCTCTGGCTCGCCTCTACTACTGCTCCTACACCTGGTGGTGGATCCTGCCTCTGGCTCGACTCGCGCCCCAGACTGCCCCCCCAACTCCAGCTGGATGAAGCTCGTCTGCTGGACTTTAAATATGTAGTTGCAGAGTTAGATAAATTAATTCTTCTCTATGAGTTCTGGTAAATCGCCTGTCTTTCCTGGGGGAGGATCCCTCCTTCATGTGGACACCCCTGAGGTTTCTTCATGTTTTTCCGGAATCTGTTTTTTTTTTTTTAGGATTTTTTCCTCACCGCGAAGGGGGTTTAAGGGCAGGGATGTCCAGTTTAGTTAAGTCAGTTTGTCAGTTCAATTTAAAATTTTTGTCATGGTGCCTCTGTCAGTCTCCACCCCCCTCCCTCCTCTGCTTCGTTCCTGACGTGACCAGCTGACTCCACTCACCTCATCAAGACGCAGCTTCTTAAGGAGATCCAGTGCCAGTATTCAACACCAGTTTGTTGTTCCTCTACGGTGCCTTGTCTAGTCTACTCTAGTATCTTGTTCATGCATACTCATGCCTTTCGCTAATCCTTCCTACGCCTCGTCTACAGGATTATTCATCCACGAGTACTCACCTGGTCATCGTCTTCATCTCTGGTTCCTTTCCTCGTCTCCTGCACAAGCCCTGCGGTTCTGGAAAACATCTGCCGAACCCTCCAGCCATGCCTCGCCTTCAAGTCAAGAATTCAGACTCCCTGTTTGTACCTGTCACAATCTCTCATAATGGTCTGGTTCATGAATTCAGGGCACTGATCGACTCTGGTGCTGAACATCTTGTCAAGCAATTTCTGTTACCCACCGAACCTCTTAGTCCTCCTATCACTGCTGCTGGGTGGGGCGGCAAACAACTCTCCAGAATCACTCATTGTACCAAACCAATTCTAGTTCTCACTTCCGGTAACCCTAGAGAATACATCAGGTTTTTTATCACCCAATCCCCACAGACTCCTATAATTCTGGGGTTTTCCTGGTTACATCTTCACAACCTCATATTGATTGGTCTACTCTCCGTATCTCTAACTGGAGTACCTTCTGTATGGCTAATTGTTTAAACTCTGCTATTCTATCCACTATCGCCTCCTCCTCTGGTGTGGAATCTGATATTGATCTTTCCAAGGTCCCCACATGCTATCACGATCTCAAGTCTGTGTTTTGTAAAGCCAAAGCTAGTGCGTTACCTCCCCACAGCCATATGATTGTTCCATTGAACTCCTTAGTGGCGCTACCGGCCCTAAGGGGAAACTGTTTACCCTGTCTGGTCCAGAAAAATCTGCCATGGAACAATATATTCAAGAAGCCCTCTCCTCAGGTCACAGCCGCCCCCACGTCATCCCCGGTCGGTGCAGGTTTTTTCTTTGTTGAAAAGAAAGACAAATCCCAAGACCCTGCATTGACTATCGTGAACTTAACCAAATCACGATCAATGATAAATATCCTTAATTAACCCTTAATTAACTCAGTTTTTGATTCCGTCCAGGAGGCTCGTGTTTTCACCGAGCTCTGTAACGCCTACATTCTGGTCTGTATCTGAGACGGCGACGAGTGGAAAACCGCCCTTAATACACCGTTAGGCCATTATGAGGCCCTTTGGTCTTACCAATGCCCCTGCGGTATTCCAAAGACTGGTTAATAATGTCCTACATGATTTTCTCAGCCGTTTTGTCTTTGTCTATTTAGACGATGTCCTCATCTTCATTATTACTTGTGCTCGTTCCAAGTCGACCCTGGTCCCACATTGCTGTGGACTTCGTTACTGGACTACCACCATCTCAAGGCAATACCGTCATATTTACCATTATTGATCGTTTTTCTACAGCTGTTTAATTCATCCCTCTGCAACTGCCAGAGTGCTAATCGCCAAAGGGTGGTGGGGCCCAACTATCAACCCGGAAAAAAGGTATGGCTTTCGTTGCAGACCATCCCCATCTAGGCTACTTCCCGTAAGTTGGCACCTCGCTACATTGGTCCCTATGTCATTGAATGCATCATCAACACCTCATGTGTCCGATTATGACCACCAGCAGCACTCAAGGTCCACCCTTCCTTCCACGTATCTCAAATTAAACCCGTTAACGAAAGCCAGGGAGAAAGGGCCAACCAGGAGTTGGAGGCAACTCTTAGGTGCCTGGCCACCCAAAACAGTGCTGACTGGTCAAAGTACCTGAAATGGGTGGAGTATGCCCACAATACCCCCCTTCTACTGCCACGGGAATGTGTCCCTTCGAAGCCTCCTTAGGGTACTCACCACCTCTGTTTCCATCACAAAAGCTCGATCTGGCCGTGCCTTCGGTTCAACTACAGCTCCCGTAGTGCTAAAGTATGTACTACCAACCTGGACAGAAGGTATGGCTTTCTTCGCGGAACATCCCCATCCAGGCTACTTCCAGTAAGTTGCCACCTCGCAACATTGGTCCCTATGTCATTGACTGCATCATCAACCCCTCATGTTTCTGATTATGACCACCAGCAGCACTCAAGGTCCACCCTTCCTTCCACATATCTTAAATTAAACCCGTTAACAAAAGCCCATTTTTGCCCGCCGTCCACTTCCCCTCCACCCGCCCGTATCATCGACGGCGCTCCTGCCTTCACAGTTAGTCGGGTTTTGGACGTCCGACGCCGTGGTTGTGGCCTTCAATTCCTGGTGGACTGGGAGGGTTATGGTCCTGAGGAACGCTCCTGGATCTCCAGTTCCCTCATCCTGGACCATACCCTCACTGATGACTTACCGTGCCCACCCGGATCAGCGTCCTGTACCGCCTGGTGGCGGTCGTTGAGGGGGGGTACTGTCATGGTGCCTCTGTCAGTCTCCTCCCCCCTCTCTCCTCTGCTCCATTCCTGACATGACCAGCTGACTCCACTCATCAAGCTGCAGCTTCTTAAGGAGGTCCAGTGCCAGTATTCAGTGCCAGTTCATTGTTCCTCTACGGTGACTTGTCTAGTCAACTCTAGTATCTTGTTCATGTCCTACTGCCTTTCGCTAATCCCTCCTACGCCTCGTCTACAGCATTATTCATCCACGAGTACTCACCTGGTCACCATTGTCATCTGTGGTTCCTTTCCTCGTCTCCTGCAATAGGCCCTGCGGTTCTGGAAAACGTCTGCCAAACCCTCCAGCCACGCCTCGTCTTCAAGTCAAGAATTCGGACTCACTTCATCTGACTCACTTCAGTTGTACATTAAATATTTCTTACTTACCTCTCGACTCCTGGGTTTTCTTCCAGGTTCCAGCTTCTGGGTCTGTCAAGTCTAAGAATACCAAGACAATCTTCCTATTGAATTCTATGTATTCATGATCCTTTTGATTTTATGTTTAACTTTTTCAATTACCGATACGAAGCCCACTGTTGTTGTGAATTTGGGCTATACAAATAAAATTGAATTGAATTGAATTGCCGGGTCACACATAGCAGTCATACTTGTAAGTCTGAATATGGAATGCCTCCGAAACACACTTCATCTGACTTAAACACACATAATACTGATCTTAACATTCACTTTCTCTTCAAACTCTTGCTGATCTCCTTCTTGGTTTGGGGGGTAGTTTAATGCCCAAAGTATGGAGAAGTATAGAGTTCTTTGCTATATGTATCTGAATGGAGCCTTATGCCAAACTAAAAGAAATATGGAATAAATATTTATGAGAGTTGTCTGACTGAAATGAAAAAAGAATCATCCAGCGATGAGAACATTTCTGAAACAAGCTGTTTGTTTGGAATTCAGTTTGAAATTGAATGTTTGGAAAAATACAAAAAATTTTGATTTTCGTCTACAGGGTTAACATGTTGGTTTCGACTTATAATGGGAAAGAAAGACAAAAGAAAGACAGATGTATCTCAGCAGGCTATTCAGCATTCATAACTTCTATTTTAGTCTAAAAAACATTGTGACATCTATTTGCTATACTTTCCGACTTCTTGCAGATTCCATTAATAAATGGATGTTTATAAATGGAGTTTGTGTTTCCTCTTGGTGCTTCTGGAAAAAGAGAAATCATCTCCTATTCATCTAGGGTTTCCCCTGTAGAAAGACATATCTCTTCATGGTCTGCCTTTCATGAGGTCAGATATTTGAGTCTCATTTCAAAAATAAAAGGGAAAAATCTGTCTAAAAAAAGTAAAAAAAAAATCTCATTGTCTGACATTGTCACATCTCATCCACTATCTTTCATGTTATCCCCCTTTAAGGGGGCATCAGGCTCTCCCCTCTTTTGTTCTCCCTGTTTTGTTTAAATAGATCATAAGTAGCTAGGTTTGTGACACCACCATGACACCAAGGTATTTGTTATGGGTTCTCTTATATTTTACTAAGGTTCCTGTAGAGATTCTACTATTGAAGTTAACAATGCAGATAGGTTCAATCAATTCCTTGACGTTCTCTGCAGAATGGTACAGTCCAGGTTTAGGTTCTCACACAGATATCTTTCAGGATCAGTTACATTTCTTTGCTCATATTGCACAAAATGCTGGACTTTAATAAGATTAAAAGTTAAATATGTCCTCTATTTTAACTTCTTTCTATTTATTCTTCAACTGTATTTAAGTCTTCAGATTGGTGAAGCACCAAACAAATGAAAGAAAAAAGTAAAAATAAATAAACATTTGCATTTCGTCTACCGTCCAAATCTATCATTTTCGCATTCTTTTGGCTTAGTCTGGTTTTTCATTTTGTTTAATCATCACTTTATAGTTCCTTTTTTTAACTTGTCCTGTCTAACAGCTGAGCAGACAGATTGTGGTTCTTCTGACACACAAGGTATGTCTCTGTATAAACACCTAAATTCCTAAAAACAAATATCCCTCTCATCTTTTCCTAAAAAGAGGAGAAGGATATTGGAGAGGGGGAAAAGGGGGAGTTAAGGAAACCTGGAGAATGATTATAGAGGTGTGTGTGGGGGGGGGGGGGGGGGCTGTCCACACATAATCAAAAGTTACAAACATGTGGCCCCAAAACTCTTCTCATACAATCATATCAATATGTTCACAACACAACTACTGTTCACACACACATATGCATACAAACAAACACATAAAGCATTTCATTCTGTCACACATACTGTTGTCCAAAGGTGAGATAGCACCTGTGCTCGAGCGAGTGTTTATGATCCACTGAGGTGGATGATGGAATTCAAAAAAACTGAGGGGGAGTGCCCAGACGTCCCCACACCAAGACCCCCGCCAAAGCTCTAGCGGTAGCCAGGCCCCCCTGACACTGGCGTGATATAGCAGATAAAGGGAATCTGCCCGCTGAACAGTCCAGCCAGACACAATCTGACCAGGGACCAGCAGGGCCTTTGCAGGAGCCCCCTGCGCCAAAGAGCAGGGAGGTACAGGAGCATGTAGAGTGCGGACCCCAGCCCAGCCAGGAGGACGGCCTTCCGCCCCGCCAGGGAGCCCAGCACGGGACCCCACTCCGAAGCTCACCACCACCCGGAGTTCCATCCCCCCTCCCCAACCCCAGGCACGAGCCAGGGCCCCCAGGGGAGACCCGCCCCATGCTCCAGGCAACCACCCACTCTCCCCGTGGGAAGTTGGGGAGAGAGCAAGAAAGAGGCCGCCCATCTGTATCCATGAGGAGGGCACCCAAGAGAGGTGGGAGTCTCTGGGGAGTGTAATAAACATTGCCCGACCCGACTCACTCACAGTTGGATTTTTGAAGGGGGCCAGCGCTCAAGGGAAGGGACCAACCCCCAGGCTCAGATGTGATATGATCCCCGGTTCATGGTCCCACCAGATAACTCCGGGATCGCTCTCCCTACGTGGAGAAGGGTCTGCCCGGCCCGGGAATCCAGCACTAAAGGGACACTGCCCCTGTGTGTAATAAAGGGTGCCATTAAAATTGGCGGGTAGGGCGCTGAGAAGACATCTCCTACTTGCTGGCAGTCATGTCATGTCATTTACCGAGTTCAGCTGTCTGCAGCTCACCGCTCCCCTGGGGAATCGGTCAAATGCAGAGAACAAACTTCACACACCTATTGCGTGATAGCTATGTGACACACTGAGAATCATTGACTGTTTTTGTGATCAATGTGAATCAGCTGATGTGACATGGATAAAAGCAGCTTTTTAAATGAACTTTTTATGCAACACATTGCTAAAGCCTTAGTGCCAGGCACCTGTACATGTGTTGACCTGTAGAGGTGCAGCAAGTTTTTGGGTCTTCTGGGCCCGTGGAGGGACATAAAGAGGAGCGACCCCATTTCAAGAGGAGCGCAGGACTTGTTTGCAGTTCCATTAAGGTTCGAACAGCCACCTCAAGAGACATCATAAAAAAATGGAACGTACCATTGTCGTGTGTGTGGTAAGTGCATCTTGAAGTATTTGAAAGGATAATGTAATTTGCATGCCCTATTACATATGCCGATGGTGTTGTATGCTGCCCTTTAGGCAGCATTCCAGTCACTGGTGTTATCGGTTTCATGGCCTGCTATTTCAGTGGAGAGTCATGTAAGACTTGAGGACTTGTCCACATGTAGTTCACCTTGTGGTACCACTTCTCCATCTTTGTCACCTGCTGCAGTCCTGGTGCAGGAATGAAATGTTGTCACCTAACCAGTAATCACTAAGTCATACATTCTTGGATTTTCTTCCAGGTCATCAACTCTTTTCTGGAGATCTTCAAATGTTTTGTCCCCTTTGTGGATCACCATCTTTACTGGTCTGCCTTCCTCTATTAAGGTCTTGAAGTCTTGTTTTTGATCAACCTTTTTTATTCTCATTACAGAATGGTATTTTTCTGACTGTCAATTTATGACCTCTGATCTCAAATGAGTCAAATGTGGCCTGCAGGTCTCTATCTTCTTCTGCTTCTTTCGTGGCCTCCTGGATGAGTCCACCTTGTGGTCTTGGACATTTTTTGCCCGTTTGCTCTGTTCATCTTTGTCCATGTGTGGATGAAGGATCTCACTGCAGTTCTATGGAATTGTCTCAGAACTCATGCATAGATAGATGAGAAATAAGTGTATACAAATGTTAATGATCCCAGGTTGGAAATTTAAGGATGGCAGGAACTTTGGTCTGGTGGTTTGAAGCTGTATTATTTTTTTAAATGAATTTGTTTGAATAACTGAGGTGAGACAGACAAAAAGACACATTTTACAGCAGAAAGGAGATGTTTGAGCAGTGTTGGTCATTTCCCAAACTTTTCATGTGCAAACATCAAGTTTCATCAAACCTCAGGAAGCAGCATTTCAGAAATGTTGCTCAAAAAAGGAAACAAAGGTAAACAGTAACTGTCCACATTTGTTGGGAAACTCCAATATTTTATGATCTTGTAGTTTTGTTTCCACATTCTGATTCTCGGCAGTGACTCCCACGCAGGCGGGGTTTGGGGGTGGTGGTCCAGATTAAAGAAAACAGGAGGATGGTAAAGTTGTGTGTGAGTTTCAGTCCAGCTGCGGTGAACATGCTGCTGCTGCTGCTGCTGCTGCTGCCGGTGAGTGCATTTTCCTTTCTGAAACTGCATCCATTCAATACTTCTTTCAAAGCAGCATTATAAGAGTGTTTGTTTGTGAGTCCAGGGAGGCGCCCAGACTCAGCGTGTGCTGGGAAAGAAAGTGGGTAACTCCTGTCAGTGTGAGGTGAACTCCACCTGGTGGTTGTTTCCTGCCGGGAAGTTCGAGGCGACGCTGCAGCAGGTGCAGACCTGCGAGGCCAATGTGATCAACCTGCTGGCACAGGTGAGAGAGTTTTAAAGTGTTGGTTCCACTCCAGAAATGAAGGAAGAACCCAGAGCACTAACTAACAACTGATGAGGTGGTGCAGGTGCAGTTCTGATTGAGTTCTCTGATGATGATTTGCAGACTGCAGCTTTCAGACATTTGCTTTTTTCAGGTCAGATATTTCTCTTCTTCTTTTGTAAAGTTGCAGAAGAAAAATAGAAGAGGAAAGCTGACTTCCTCCTGATTATTAAGTCAAGGGAAATGTCAATCTAAGTACTCGAGTACAGACTTGTTTTCTACAGGTTCGGGAACTCCATGCTCTAAAAATTACTGTGGTCATTGCAGTTCTTATGTTTCCATCACAGCTTGGAGCAGAAGAAAAAGATTTAGTTTCATCTCTGCTTATTTCTTAGGGTGTATTCAGACTGAAACTTTCCTCCGGATTATCAGGGAAAACAAACTCTGGTTCTCATTAAGCGAACCAAATATGCCCAGTCTGAATACACCCTTTGTTAACTTCCATCGAAGTTCAGTCCCCACCAGCTGAGCTTCACATGTGTTTCACTGCAGGTAACGGTCTCCAGCGAGAGTCTTCCTCACATCCAGGCCCAGTTGAATAACGCGACGGCCCGCCTGGAGCCGTTCCAGTACCTGCGCCATCAGGGCCTGTACACGGCGCTGTCCCTGCGCAAGCTAGGCCAGGAGCTCAGCCAGCTGGAGGCCGATATCGGCACCATCCACAGGCAGCAGAACACCGCCCAGACCCAGAAACTCTCCACTGAGGTGAGATTAAAAATAAAATTAAAGCCGCAAGCGGCGTTGTATGGCCCGCAGACGCAACCTGCCTTCCACGCCCAACTCTACGCACCACCGCCGCCCTCACCACCCTCACCGCGCTCACCGCACTCACCGCCCACCTTTGATGAGGGATATTAAAAGCTGCATAAGCTAATAATGCTAACTATGCTAATCATGCTAGCTATGCTAATTTGGCCAAAAGTGCTAGCATTGCTATCAGCATCATTAACTCTCCAAAAAACACATTGCTAAAAATGCTAATTATGCTAACTATGCTAGCTATGCTAATTTGGCAAAAAGTGCTAGCATAGCGATCAGCATCATCAACTCTATCACAAAAATACATTACCTAAAATGCTAATTATGCTAACTATCTTAGCTATATCTTAGCTATATAGCACACAAGTGACCCGGAAAGGGAAAAAAACGGTTAAGAAAATGAATCTCAGCTATGCTAATTTGGCTAAAAGTGCTAGCATTGCGATCAGCATCATCAACTCTCTCAGAAAAACACATTACCTAAAATGCTAATTATGCCAACTATGCTAGCTATAATAATGTGGCTAAAAGTGCTAGCATAGCGATCAGCATTATCAACTGACTCAGAAAAACACATTGTTTAAGATGCTAATTATGCTAACTATGCTAGTTATGCTAACCTAGCTAAAAGTGCTAGCATAGCGATCAGCATTGTCAACTGACAGAAAAACACATTGCTGCATTGGTGAGAGCTATATGTCATAAGTTAGTAAAAAACTCACTTTTTTCAAAATGGCGGCTTTTCTATTGATTTTATCTCCATAGCACCATTTTGTGTTTAGGTCGCCTTTTGATAACGAACAAATCGATGTCAGTTTCAGACGAATCGGAAAAAGTAAACTTTTTGTTGTCCTTAGCAACAGTGGTTTTATGCTAACCACGCCCACATTACATATATGTCCATATCCAGTGTTTTTCAATGTATTCAGTTTCAGCTATGTATGCATGCATTCAAATGTCACAGTAGTCCATTGAAAAACATAGCAGTTATAACAGTGCACCACTTTGTTAGCTCGCCACTCGCACGCCGTTCAAAATCTACAACTTTTAATTCCAACATTTTGTCCATAACTGGCCGTTGATACCCGAAAAGTTACAAGACGATTGATGAAAATTCCAACGACGAGTTTTCGTTTGTATCTGGTGCTACAGGTGCTTTTTTGAGAAAATTCAAGATGGCGGCCTTTTCCCAAGGTCAAAGGTCAACGACACTTCTGTGGTGTTTGTAGACTGGAGCTGGCAGCAAGTGTGTGCAATTGCGTGAAAATCGTTCAAACAAAAGTGTCGTCTTCCCATATCGTGGGAAAACACAAAATGGCCACAAAATGGCCACCAAATTGCCGCCAAAATGGCCGCCAAGCTGTAGGTCGTGTGGCCGTCCCATAATGATTTCAAAACTTCTTTGGGATATCCCCGACACGTGTGTTTTGGTTTCGCGACTGTATTTTGAAGTACATTTTGTTCGGCCCTGCGCTGTCCTCACAACACGTGACTTGATGCTCCTAGACAGCCAGCGAACAAATACGAGTATTTCCAAGTTGGTTTGAGTTGCTTCTTTAATTTCTCTTCTTCTTGAACAACACTCATATTATTATTTGTAACTGAAATAAACAAAAAAAATGTGTTCACAGACATTAGCTTTCCATAACAAGGTATGACAGGCCAATTGCTAATTCACAGCTTGTAAGAAACACTTTAAACTACACAAGAAACAGCTAAACAACTTCCTACGAAACACAAAAAAGTTATAATCAACTTACAAAGATGGAAAATTCCCAACGCTCAGAGCCAGCTCAGCACGAACATGGCCGCATTTCCGTGAAAATGTGCTCTATTAAACTTGAGAACGCATGTTGAGAGCACTCACTCTAACACAAATTTAAAATCGAAACTTAACTGAAACAATAGACGTCTCACTCTGACAATTTTTCAAAACGATCTATTAAGCATAGATTACATAAGCGAAAATGCTTCTTTTACTAACTTAACGAAAGGCATTACACTCCCCGCTTGATATAATGCAATTATATCACAACAAACCTCAACACAAATTTACGTAACTTTTTCAGTCATATGGGATAAGAACAACAATGTCTCAAACTGGTCTAAGGTAAGTCTTTCATGATTAATCCCAACGGCCACTCATTTCTGTTGGTCTGGATATCCTTCAACAGAACCACATCTCCTTCTTGGACGTTTGGTTTCTCCTGAGTCCACTTGCTGCGGCTCTGCAAGGTTGACAAATAGTCCCTTTTCCACCTTTTCCAAAAGGTGTCAGCAAGGTGCTGAACGTGCTTCCACTGTTTTCAAGACAGCTGACCTGATGAGAAGCTTCCAGAAGGCGCAGACACGGTGCTGGACTTTTGTGTCAGTAAAGCAGCTGGGGTTAGCACCTCAGGACAGTCTGGGTCAGTTGATATGGCAACCAGAGGTCTAGAGTTCATGATTGCCATCACTTCAGCCATGAAAGTACTCAAAACCTCATGCGTCAGATGAGTTGAGTCTGTCTTCATTAACATTGCATTCAAGATGCGTCTGGCCACCCCAATTAGGCATTCCCAAGATCCTCCCATGTGGGAAGCATGTGGTGGGTTGAACATCCAAACACAGCCTTTCTTTTGTAGGTACTTGCCAACTACACCTTTATCTGCAACAAATTTCCAGTTCTTTGCATGCTCCAATAAAATTTGTCCCTCTGTCTGAACGCAGAAGTTTGGCAGGACCCCGAATAGCAAAAAACCTTCTCAGAGCATTGATAAAACTGTCAGTTGACATGGTCTCAATCAATTCGATATGTACAGCCCTCGTCGACATGCATGTGAAAAGCAGTGCCCATCTTTTACTTTGAGCACAACCACCACGTGTGCGACGTGTGACAACTGACCATGGTCCGAAAACATCCAACCCGACCATTGTGAAAGGAGGTCCAGGTGTTACTCTGTCTGCAGGTAGGTCAGCCATTTTCTGAGTTTCCTGTTTGCCCTGTAGCTTACGACAGGTGACACATCTGTGAATGACTGAAGACACAAGACGCTTACCGCCTATGATCCAGTATCCACCACAGCGGATGCTTCCTTCTGTGATGTGTGTTCCTTGATGAGATACTTGCTCATGAAAGTATCTTACAAGCAATGTTGCAATAAGATGGGAAGCTGGAATGATTAGAGGATGTTTCCCGTTTTCTGTCAGATCAGCAGAAGATAAACGTCCACCAACCCTTAAAAGTCCATCCTTGTCCAAAACCAGATTAAGCTTCATCAGACTGTCATTGTTTGTAGTTTGACTCCCTTTAAGGTTTTTGAACGTCCCTTGGAAAGTTTCGCGTTGAACAGTTTGAATGATAACTTCTGCTTGTGCAAGTTCTGCAATGCTCAGCGTTCCCGTGTAATCCTTAAACTTGTTCTTAAAGGATGATGCCAAATGAATGAGTCTGGCTAAGGCTCGGCAAAGTGTTGTCCAGTTAGAGAACTTTTCAAAGCGCTGAGATCCCAGCTGGGTTTCTGATGTTGTAGTCAGAAGTGTAGTGACTTTTGGACGTAACTCTTTATCCAATGCTGGTTCCACCAAAGACAAAACACTTGCTTGATGTGACTCTGAAATTCGGTCAGAGTAGAGAAAAGGGGGACCGGAAAACCAGATGCCTGCCTGCAGCTCAGAAACTCAAATGGATCGGGTTGCTTGGTCGGCTGGATTTAACGCAGTTGGAACGTCCTGCCATTAATTTGGCTTTGTGGATACTCTGATCCTAGTGACACGGTTTGCCACATACATGTAGAATCTTCTTGTGGTGTTGTGTATATAGCCTAACACAGTCCTGCTGTCAGTGAAAAATCTAACACAGTCAACTTCCATGTCCAGCTGGTCTCTAATCAGTTCAAACATTTCAACTGCAAGGACAGCGGCACACAGTTCCAAGCGTGGTACAGTGTGTGCAGGCCAGGGGTGCTAGTTTTGACCTTCCCCATCACAAACCCAACATGATGTTTGCCATCCATGTCAACCAAATGAAGGTAAGCCACGGCTCCTATAGCAACAACTGAAGCATCAGAAAAAATACAGAGTTCTCTTCTTTTCATTTTTCCTGGAGAAACTGCACAGTAACACCTTGGAATCTGGAGATTTTCCAAAGCCTTTAAAGAGTTTCTCCAATAAATCCACATTTCTTCTTTTCCTGTGGGTAACGGCTCATCCCAGTCTCTCTCTTCTGATGACAATTCACGAACCGAGTGCCTTACCTTGCATGATTATGGGAGCCACAAAACCCAGTGGGTCATATAAGCTGTTGACCGTTGATAGCACTCCTCTTCTTGTGAAGGGTTTGACTTCTCCGGAAACAAGGTAGGTGAAGCTATCCGTTTGTAGATCCCAACACAATCCTAAGCTTCTTTGAACGGGGAGAGGATCTACACTGAGGTCTAAATCTTTGAAATCTTTTGCGCGATCTTCACATGGGAATGCTTCCATAACCTCACTGCTATTTGAAGCCACTTTATGTAAACGCAGGTTGGATTCTGCTAGCATGTTCTTAGTTCTGACGAGAAGGTCAATCGCTTCTTCTGGCGTGGCTACTGACGTGAGGCCATCATCAACGTAAAACTGTTGTTCGACGAAATGTCTTACATCTGCACCATATTCTCGCTCACCTTCCTGAGCCGCTCGCCTCATACAGTAGATAGCCACTGCAGGAGATGGGCTGTGGCCAAAAACATGAACTTTCATTCTGAACTCTTTGACATTTTTGGTAACATCATTGTCCTGAAACCAGAGGTAGCGAAGAAAGTCCCTGTGTTCCTTACTCACAACAAAGCAATAAAACATCTGTTGCACATCTGCTGTCAGAGCTATGCGTTCTTTACGGAATCGAAGGAGGACACCAATCAAGGAGTTGTTGAGGTCAGGTCCACTTAGCAGCACTTGGTTAAGGGATGTACCATCGCACTCAGCACTGGAGTCGAATACAACTCGTATTTGATCATGTTTCTGGGGGTGATATACACCAAATGTTGGTAAATACCAGCATTCCTTTTTTTTTTGGCAGAGGCGGAGCAGGCTCCGCTTGATCACTATCCACCGTTTTCTGCATAAACTCTATGTGGTGCTTTTTCATGTTTGGTTTCTTTGCCAGCGTGTTTCTCAGTGACCAGAGGCGTTTTAGAGCTTGGTCTCTGTTCAGAGCAAGTCTTCTCCGTGAAGCACAAAAGGGAAGTGGTGCTACCCAGCTGTTCTTGTTGTTTTGGTAAACTTTACTGTCCATAATTTTAAGGAACATTCTGTCATCTACTGAAAGGGAAATTTCATCATCATTCTTTGATCTATCGAACACTGAGTGCCCAAGCTTGTCCAGATTGTGATCTACTTCTGACGTGCTAACACACTGTTTTGCTGGTGTAAGGTGCTGCTGAGCTACAACTCTGTAGTTTTCCTTTACACGAATAATGTTTGGACATGGTTCAAAGTGGATTGGTCGCCCATTGTCCAAGGTGTGTGTCTTGTACACATTAATGTTTGATAAATTATATTCTTTCCCTAGACAAACCTCCCCTTTAATAAACCAACCCAAATCTAGACGTTGTGCATATGGTGCGTTGTGTGGTCCGTTGATTTGCTCCCGTACCTTGTGTAGTCTGAGGATGTCTCTTCCTAGAAGCAATAGGATTGAGCACTTTGGTCAACAGGATGGATTTTGTCTGCGACTGAGTGGAGATGAGGATGATGATGTGCTATATTAGGGGAAGGAATTTCTGTCCTGTCATCAGGTATTGCATCACACTCGAGCAAAGGTGGCAGCTGAATGTTCATTTTTCCATCCATAGACTCAATGAGGAAGTTGAGAGCTCTTCTTCCAGCAGCTTGAACTTTTCCAGCACAGCTCTTTAGAGTGTATGAGGTAGGTTGTGTTTCAATTTGGAACAAGTCGAAAAACTGTGACTTTGCCAGTGACCTGTTTCTCTGTTCAGCTATCACTGCGTACATCTTGGTGACCTTTTCCTTCTGTCCTGCAGGATAGACCTTTACCAAACAGACAAGACTGAAGCCATATTAATCGGTACCCCTCACCAGATCAAAACATCCTCCACCAAAAGCATTCTGGTCTCTGGTCACAGCATTCCGCTTTCTTCAACTGTGATAAATCTTGGTGTCAAAATCGATTCTACCCTAACATTTGATCATCATATACGTCACCTCTCCAAAGTCTTTTTTTTCCATCTGAAAAACATTGCAAAGCTCCGCCCCTCACTCACTCAGTCTGATGCAGAACAACTAATCCATGCTTTTATCTCCTCCAGACTAGATTATTGCAATGCTCTCCTTGTTGGGATTCCTGGCAGGAGCCTGGAAAAGCTCCAGCACATCCAAAACTGCGCTGCCAGGGTCCTGACAAGGAGACGCAAATTTGACCACATCACTCCTGTCCTTCAGTCACTTCACTGGTTACCCATTCGTTCCAGAATTCAATACAAACTCTGTCTCCTCACCTACCAATGTGTCCATGGAACTGCCCCTGCCTACCTCAGTGAGCTCCTTTTCCCGCAAGCCACTTCACGACTCCTCCGTTCCAATTTCACACGCTGCCTTCATCACCCAAGGACCAGGCTAACCACTATGGGAGACAGAGCCTTTCAGGCTGCTGCCCCTCGACTCTGGAACAACCTTCCACAATCCCTCAGAGCCCCACAAAGCCTTGGCACATTTAAAAAAGGCTTAAAAACTTTCCTTTTTAATAATGCTTTTTAGTACTTTCATTGTTGTTTCTATTTTTGCCTTACTTTGTTCTTATTGTAGACCATTTTTATTTCTGCCTCCATTGTAGCGCTTTGAGATTTTATCTAAAATGTAAAGCGCATTCTAAATAAAATTTAATATTATTATTATTAGATTTTGGAACAGGATCGTGGTGTGTCCATGTGACCGCACACCTCTGTGCACTTTGACACAACAGAGGTGGAGTCTTTGTTTTGCTCTTCGTTGTTGTTCTCAATTGTTATGGTCACTGGAATTGGAGCAGGACCTGGATGCAATGCTGATATGTGCCTTGTGCTGTTGCACTCAGCACACTTAACTAGTGCTTTACAATCCTTTGCGATGTGTTGAACAGACCCACAACACTTGTAACATATCTGATGCTCTTTCAAATAGGCTTGACGTTCTGCTAATGGTTTTTCTCTGAAAAGTTTACATTTTTTGAGTGGGTGTGGTTTTTTATGGATTGGACACTGACGATCTGGTTCTTCTATTTTCACTGAATCCATCTCACTTTGAGTTGAACCTGCAACAATGTCCGTTTTATGTGATGACACTGTAGTTTTGCGGTATGATACAAACTTTTCTGCTCGAGGAGGAATGTGACTGTTGGTGACCGTTACAGCAAAGCTTGGATCATTTTTAATCTTTGCTTAATGCTGGATGAACTTTGTGAAGACAGAAAAAGGCGGAAAGGCCATGCCATAAGTTTCTTTATGCTGAGTCCCTACAGCTGCCCATTTTTCTTGTGAGTTAAATGAAAGTTTTTCTACGATTTGTTTTACTCCACGAGCGTGTCTAAATATGCCAGTCCCGGTAGTGAGCCATCTTGTTTTGCACACTCCAGCTCCAATAGGATGTCACTGAGTTCTTGTAGTTTAACACCATCTTTGTTAGTCAACCTGGGAAATTCTTCCACTTTTTTGAGAAGAGCGTCTTCAATAACCTCAGGCGATCCATAACATTCTTCAAGGCATTGCCAAGCCATATGTAAACCAGCAGAAGGATCAAGAATTTGTACAGCACACAGCCTTTTCACCTGTTCCAATGACTTGGGACCCAACCACTAAGCTAGCAAGTCCATTTCTTCTCTAGCAGTCAAATGTAAGTTAGCCTTGGTTGCACTAATAAAGGAGGCTTTCCACGCCCAGTAATTTTCGGGTTTTTCATCAAATTGTAGAAGTCCTGTACTCACCAACTCCTTGCGAATGAGGTATCTAGCAAAGTCTTGTGTTCCACTGGGCTCAGGTACATAGAAATTTGCATGACTAGAAGTGTGTCTTGGTGTATTTTGTAGATTTGGGTTGGTTGAAAAGGTGATTCCAGCTGCTTTGACTTTCATTCTTTTCTCTGACTGTGGCGAGTTCTGCTCTGCTTTGGTTGTAACCTGACAGCGTGTTTGTTCATTTTCTTGGATGTCATTGTCTTCCTTTTTCCAAGGTAAGTGATGAAAAGAACCTTTGTTGGAGAGAAATTCACACTGTTGTTATACATATTCACTTGTGCGCTGGGATCTGCTAAGAATGTCAGCTTCAACATGGTGTTTCTGCCTGAGCTCCCCGCTTTGGATTGCTGCCTCTTCATAAGCTGATGCTTCAGCTTCAGCTGCAGCTACCGCTTTTGACATTGCAGAACGTGTAAACTGGCATCCAGTTCAGCTTTCTTTTTCATTACATCAGCTTCTTTCTCTATCTAAGCTAGCTGAGCTCGGGCTGCCTGTGCTTTGGCATGAGCTCTGGTGGCTGCAGAACTAGCTGAGGACTGATGAGATGACCTTGTAAATCTTGACGACTGTGACTTTGCGTCGAATGATTGTGAAGGTTGCTGCAACATTGGTTGCTCGACTGAAACTTTTCCTTGCTCGTTTTCAGCAGTTTCAGATTGATGCTCGTTAGCAAAGTCTCTGGAATAATTTCTTCCTGAGCGCAGACTCATGTTTGCTGTACTTTAATCTGCTTGCTTGAGAGCCATGAAATCCGTCTTTTTACTGTGCTGTCCTCACAACACGTGACTTGATGCTGCTAGACAGCCAGCGAACAAATACGAGTATTTCCAAGTTGGTTTGAGTTGCTTATTTAATTTCTCTTTTTCTTGAACAACACTCATATTATTATTTGTAACTGAAATAAACAGAAAAAAATGTGTTCACAGACATTAGTTTTCCATTTCAAGGTATGACAGGACAATTGCTAATTCACAGCTTGTAAGAAACACTTTAAACTACACAAGAAACAGCTAAACAACTTCCTACGAAACATAAAAAATGTATAGTCAACTTACAAAGATGGAAAATTCCCAACGCTCGCACGCACAGAGCCAGCTCAGCACGAACATGGCCGCATTTCCGTGAAAATGTGCTCTATTAAACTTGAGAACGCATGTTGAAAGCACTCACTCTAACACAAATTTAAAATCGAAACTTAACTGAAACAACAGACGTCTCACTCTGACAATTTTTCAAAACGATCTATTAAGCATAGATTACATAAGCGAAAATGCTTCTTTTACTAACTTAACGAAAGGCATTACAGGCCCCATACGCGATTTTCGGCCCATTCATTTTTTTGACGGGATCTCTGGCCGTGATGTCATCATCTTCGGGGGGGTGACGTTGAATTGGTGGAAAATTCATTTGCAATTTATCCCAGGTGTGTGCACATTTTGGTGACTTTTCGAGCATGCGGCGGGGGTCACATTCTCGCTGAAAGGCGGCGAAGTCATCGTTCCAACTGCGAAAACAATATGGTCCTTGCAGTCAGTGACTGCTGCTGCGGGCCATAATAAGGTATGAGGAGTAGCAGTGCACGACTTTGCGAGCTCGCCACGCGGACCCCGTTCAAAATCTACAACTTCTAATTGCAAAGAAACTCTTTCTTTTGCTGATGATGCAGTTGTGTTACTTTTTTGATGGTTGTATAATCTTCATACGCCGTCATTAAAATCTCTGACTCCGTCTCACTAAAGTATAGCGTCTCTTTTTTTCTCCACGCGTTTCCATGGTGACTCTGGAAATCATTGATCCATTGAGAATGTCTGTATGCACCTGCCGTGCACGTGCATTAACCCAGGGTTACCAAGTCCAGCGTAATTACGCCAACTCATATCCGGCCTTTTGGAACCCACACAGGAAAGTTTAAACATGCTTTCTGCAATACCCCCCTGATCCACTGCTGCCCTACACATGTAAACACATGTAATTCTCATTTCCAAAAATACCCAAATCTCATTTTATGAACATGCATATTTACAAATAATGATGTTTTGCTTTGTATATGTACATATTTATCAATAATCATATTTTTGTATTTATATGTAAACTCTTTTAAGTGTTTAAATGTTGTATCATGGCATTTACTGGTTCTGTTCCAAAGCTTCACTCCACATATTGAAACACAAAATCTTTTTTTATTTGTACGTTATTTATGCATGAGAATTTTTTTTTTGCTATTGTATTTTTCCTCCCTTGAATGTTGGTGATGTTTGTTTGCTCTGCCACTGGTGCTTCTCTGAGCTTCATTCATTTTAAGACTCCAGGCAGAAATATTTTTTGCAAACAAGTTGTAGGCTGCATGGTGGCACAGTGGTTAGCGCTCTGGCCTCGGAGAAAGTGGGTCCCGGCTGGGGGACCTGAAACAGAACATCAATGGGGGACCTTTCTGTGTGGAGTTTGCATGTTCTCCCCATGCATTTGTGGGGTTTCTCAGGGGGCTCTGGCTTCCTCCCACCTTCCAAAAACATGCTTCATAGTTTAATTGTCCCTGGTTGTGAACGTGGGTGTGTAATTGTGGAAACTCTACCCTGCGACAGACTGGCGACCTGTCCCGGGTGCCCCCTGCCTTTGCCCACAATAGGCTCCAGCAGTCCTGTGACCCCAAAAAAGAATAAATGGAAGAAGGTGAATGAATGAGTCACAGGAATTTCAAAAATACATCTACCTTCACCAGAAATAAATGCTAACCTGCTGCAGCTTCTTGTGTTTCTAAACATGCTACAGGGAAGCAATAACCATAGAGAGTTAAAGAGTGTTGTCCTCCTCAGACAGGTAGGTCAGCACGCATGTCACTTAGTAAAAATGACTCTTTGTGTTTTTAGGTGGAAAAACTGCAAAACGATGTGAGTTTGATTCAGAATGCAGACATAGTTAACATGAAGTCTGTCAGAGAAAAGGTGCGTAACCTGAAGAACAGCGTCCAGTCCTGCAAAACAATCCCCAAAGACTTTACAGGTAAGTTTCAGTTGCAGAAAAGATGAGAAAAAGCAACAGTAATTGTCCAATAAATACATAAGAAGAAAGACGTTAATATGCTAAATAATAAATACAGATGGTGGCTTTGAAGAGTCTGTATTATCATGAAAACAGTCTTTTTGAGTCAAAGTAAAGGTTCATCCTGCTAATATTAAGGGCCTCCTCAAATGGAGCACATAGGAGTTATGTGTCTTGAGCCACGTTCACCCCCCCCCCCCCAGCAACATGCATTAAAGTACCCATTGACTCTTTCAAAGTAAAGTCTAAGTAAATGCACATAAAGGCACATTGCAGGCTTCCGCGTTCAAGACTTTTGCGTTCACGTGTAGGTATGGACAAGTTTCTATGACTGCTTTTGGGCTCTACATACAAAACATAAAGCCATTGAACATGTGTTGGAAACCTTTAGGTAATTAGGGACTCGGATTTGGTAATCTCTTTTAATTCATGGAAGTGCTAGCTGTTTGAAAAAGGATCATGAAGGTGAAATAAATGGGGTTTATTTTATGACACAAATTCTTTCATATATGGGAAGTGAGCTGTGAAAGAAAATGCCTAGAACAAGATTTATGAAATTTACCCCTATTTGACATTTCACACCAAGACTCTTCTAGGTGGTAGACATGCGCTAATGTACAGTAGAGAAAGGAAAGAAGAAGAAGCCCCTTCCTGCTTTTCAAGTGTGAACACCACGGGCTAAATGCACAGCATGTGTGGTCAGTAGGGCGCAAATTTAAGGGGGGCGCAGTCCCCATGCTTGGAAGAAAAGAAAAAAAGCGCCACTATCAGTTTTCTATTATCTCTTATTATACAGACTCTAGAAATGGTTGTGCTTCACTGCTTCTTAGAGAAGGAGTTTCTGTCTTAGAGAAGGAGCCGCAAATGTGTGAGAAGTAAGTTAGGAGTAAGTTAGTGTAGAACCGCCACTGGTCACACACCAGGTGTAAACATAGCATTACAGATGCCAAGAAAGATTCTAAAATTTCCTTTCATAGGAAGGAAACACTGCAATGTACAATTTTGGGACAACTGAATAAACCTCCAAAACATACAGACATAATATCCACCATATCTTTTCTTCCTGTTTAGTCTTTACAAACAAATGTTTAACCTGTTTGCGTAAATCTTTTCATGCATGTTGTAGATCTAATAAGTAGAAGTGCTGTAATCTACTATGGTAGATTTAAATTCTTTGATAGAATTTCTGTGAACCTTTTTCATTTTTTTGCATTTCTTTTACACATTTCAGCAAATGTTAACTCATTTCGCAATTATCTTCAGCAGTTTCAGCATGCAGCATTTACATCTGCATTATCACACATGTTTTTACATAATCTTTCTAATCTGAGATTTATTGGTCACAGTTTGGCTCTCTCATGGTGAAATGTCAACATCTCTAAAACACTAACGCAATATCTACAGTTGCTGCTTTTTGTGAGTTTAGGATGAATTTCTGTGGTTTGGGTTTCTTGTGTAAAAGTTTTATGGGGGTCTTGTAGAGAATCTGACTTTAGAAAACCTTTTCTCTGTTTGCAGGTCAGAGTAGGTACTGCCTGAAGGGCCTGATGAAGCGCATCAGTGACCCAGTCACTACAAAAATCAGCCCCTTTGGAAAGAGCTACATCTCTGGTTCCTGGGGCAAACAGGCAAAGATGGACAGTAAGGGACAAAAGAACAGTTACTGGGTTCAGCCTCTGCAGAGCAGCCACATGTATGGAAACACGCTACGCGTTTACCAGAACCTTGAGGACTTCATGTCTTCCTCCAGACACAGAGACTTCACCGTTGCTTCATCCTACACCCATTCCAACTCGATAGAAGGTCCCAGTGCTGTACTGTATGGTGAGGCTCTGTACTATCACTGCTACCGCTCTCCAGACATTTGCCGCTATGACCTGAATACCAATGCCATCAAACGAGCTAAACTTCCAGGAACCACAGATGAATACAACAACAAGTTTCCCTACTGTTACTATGACTGCCGCACCCACAGCGATGTAGACATAGAGGCAGATGAAACTGGACTGTGGGCCATTTACGCCACCATGAGTAACCATGGTAACCTGGTGGTGAGCAAGTTGGTTTGGGACGAGGACGCTCAGATGCTCAACGTGTCACACACATGGGAGACGAGACTGTTCAAGAAGGCAGTTAGTAATGCTTTCATGGCATGCGGCGTGCTGTATGCCACTCGTTACGCCAGTGAAGACCAAGAAGAAGTCTCCTATGGCTTTGACACTGCAACAGGCAAAGAGGACAACTCCATGGCCATCCCAATACAGAAGGTAGCTAAAGGCATGGCCAGCCTGAGCTACAACCCAACCAACAAGCAGATCTACATGTACAATGATGGATACCTGCTGGCCTATCAGGCGCACTTCTGAACGCAGGCTTATGTAAACACATCAGTTGAATTTGTTCATGATACTGTTAGGCAGAAATCCTCTTTATGTTGAGTCAAATCAGTAATAGTTTTTTGGTATGGTATCATTTTTATTTTTGTTCTTTTAAATAATTCATTAAAAACATTGGTTTATAAATACACGTTTCAACCGGTTCATCTATGTTGCACATGAAAAACACCTTAGTTAGCCAAAAGAGTCATAGAGGAAATAAATAAGCTTTTCTACCATCTTTGAATGCCCAAAGTGGTTTACAGTCACAGTACCATTCATCCATGCGCACACACATTCACACACTGATTGCAGCCTTACTGCTGAACACTTTCACCAACGTATAACCACCAGGAGCAACTTGGGGTCCAGTGCCTTGCCCAAGGACACTCGACACATGGATGGGCAAGGCAAGAATTGAACCTGCAATACTCTGATCAGAGGCCGACCGCTCTACCTCTGATTCACAGCTATACAAAACAGGAAACTGGTTAAAACAGTGGTTCCCAAACTGGGGGGCGCGGAGGTATTGCAGGGGGGGCGCGGTGGAGTTTTTTTTTTTTCATACTTTATTGACAAACAACATAATACAATAACAATGTGAATGTCACAGGGGGAATTGAAATGTGTACATATTGCAGAAAAATATAAGAAATAAAAGAAAAAGTATATAAATATATACACATACATATACAACATAAGAGAAAAAGAATTTTTACTTCAAAAATCTTTGGGGTTTAATACATTTTAAAACTTTCAAAAATTAAATTAGTCCGAATAGCTTTTTGGTTTTGCAGATGTTTGATAATGGTACATTACTGATTGATTTCACTCAAAAACTGCTGGAACTTAGTTTTGGAGTTTGACCATTTGGCTTTATGAATATGGAATTTTGCCAATAATAAAAACAATTGTGTAATGAAGATACAATCTTTGTCTACTTTGCCATTAAGGTAACCCAGAATAATGTATTTTTCTAAAAATGTAACAGTTTGTTTAGTTATATTTCCAATATAGTTTCCCACTTCAATCCAAACCTTATTTGTATGTCTGCAGTCCACAAACAGATGATAAATAGTTTCCTCCTCAGTTCCACAGAATGAACAAAACAGGTCCATGTCCAACAAATCTACTCAAAATGTTTTTGGTAGGATATATACAATGCAATATTTTGAAGGACACATCTTTTATTTTGTTATTTAGACAGTATTTATTACTAATAGTCCAAGCATAAGTCCATTTAATGTCCACAAATTTGGATTCCCAGTAAAACCTCCCAGCAGGTAAGGTTGTGGTATGTAAAAGATTTCTTATTTGTTTATTGGAAACTGAATGAACACAAATATCCACATTGTCCCAAAAAATTTGTCTGGGTTCTTAATTGACTTGTGTTATAAATCCCTTTAAACAGTTGTAGTAGACTGGTTGGAATGGCATCTAACACTATTGCATATTCTCTGGGTGGAGCAGGAATACCGAATGTTAAAAGAAATTCTTCATACATCAGAAGATGTCCATGAGAATTGAAAAGTTGTCTGATTAAAACAATATCATTATCATACCACCTAGGAAAAAAAGTGATTTATTTTTGTATTGTACATTACTGTTATTCCAAATAAAACAAGTTGTTGGAGAAAAATTATGTTTATAAAGGAGTTTCCAGGCCAGCAGGGCTTGTTTATAAAAGTTTGAAAGTTTTGTGGGTAATTTTTCAATTTTACAATTACATTTTAGCAAGAATTTAATGCCCCCCAGTGTGTCAAATATATATTTGGGAAATGCATTCCAGATATTGTCTTCCCCTTTCAATAAATTACTTAACCACTTTATTTTAAAAGAGTTGTTTAAAGTTTTAAAGGTTAATACATCCATGCCCCCATGTTTTCTGGTGTTACACAAAACAAATTTTGCTTAAGTGATGACATTTTTTCCTCCAAATAAAATCAAATAATGTTTTGTTTAATAGGTTACAGATGTGTTTTGGAATTTCTAAAGACAGAGACACACAGACAGATCTAGAGATTCCTTCAGCTTTAGATAACAGAATTCTACCGTTCAGAGAAAGATTTCTCATTAACCACATGTTATAAGGCGCGGTGGAGTTTAGAAACAAAGGATTGTATGTTTGTGTCAGTGTGGGGGGGCTCGAAAATGATGTAATTTTCAGAAAGGGGGGCCCTGCAGAAAAAGTTTGGGAACCACTGGGTTAAAAGAGCCAGGCATCTAAGTAATTTGATTATTTTGTGTGTGTTTTGGTTGCATTCTGCACCATCTACACTGATTAAATATTAAAGTGAATTTCAGTAATCAATTTAACAGATAGCTTAGAACTGGTGTAGTGGTAAGCACAATTGCAGCACACTGAGAAATACCTGATTCAAATCCTGACTAGGATCTTTCTGTGTGGAGTTTGCATGTTCTGGTCTTTCATGTGTGGGTTTTCTACAGTTTCCTCCAACAAACCAAATACATGCCACAAAAAGTTAGTAGTTGATTTAAAATGGTAAATACTTATATAGTGCTTTTCTACCTACAAGGCCCAAAGCGCTTTACAGTCACATTCACCAATCCACACACATTCACACACTGGTGGTGGCTCTGCTGCCGAACATAGGCACCTGCCTGCCACCAGAGGCAAGGTGGGGTTCAGTGTCTTGCCCAAGGACACATTGACTCATGGGCGTGGAAGGCGGGAATCGAACCTGCAATATTATGATCATGGGTCAGCCACCCTACAGCTGCACCACGGCTGCCCCAAATTTGTCCTTTGGGTGTGAATGTGTGATTGAGTGGCTCTGCAACAGACTGGTGGCCTGTTCAGAGTGTGCCCCGCCTTCTTCCAACAGTAGCTAGGTTAGTTCCAGTTGAATGATGGATGGATGGATGTATGGATGGATGGATGGATGATGGATATATGGATGGATGGATGGATGGATGGATGGATGGATGAATGATGGATAGATGGATGGATGATAGATGGATGGTTGGATGATGAATGGATGGATGGATGGATGGATGGATGGATGGATGGATGGATGGAGGAGCTTATGGCAGAGGGCCAACAGAGGTCTTAACACATAAGTCGAATTTGGAACTCAGGTCCAGGCAATCTAAATCAAGTCTGGCAGCCAAAAACCAAATTTAAGCTACAAAAACTGAGGTCTGGGCAACAAGAAAAGCTTGGGATGTTCTGCCCAAGCCCCTCTACTCAACTCCACCTAGAGCTTATGAACGTCCTAGTCGAGCTGGCATTCAAAGCATGTCATTAGTCACTTTACCACACAAGCAAGGCCTCTTGATGTCAGGTCTTAGTGTTGAGCAGTTTGCTGGGATTTCAAAGGGGTTGGGTTTGTCAAAATTTACAATCCTGAGCAATTTTACAGCATACAAACCTGCAACGCTCATTGCAAACAAGATGTCAAGTGGAGAATATTTGCGTCATTGCAACACTCACTATCACTGCTGAGGTGGGACGCATTAAAACGGTTGTTTTAATTTATTTTTAAATCTGAGGGTTATGGAACAAAAATAGTCAAGTGGCAGCCACAAAAAGATATCCCGCTACTGTACTGAAGAAGCTAAAGGGCCATCCACTAAGATAATGGATGGTTCTACCGTTGCGTTCATGTGAAGCTACGTAAGCTTCTGCCACCCTTTTTCAATTCAATTCAGTTCAATTTTATTTATATAGCCCAATATTACAACCATAGTGTTCTCAATGGGCTTCATATCGGTAGTTGTAAACATGTCATGCAGGTGTCAGAAAATGTTTGCTTTACATTTTACAGGGTTTTTTTCTATCCACATAAACATCATGTGAACCTGCAGGTGCAGAGGTGGTTGTGCTGCAAACTCAACCGCTTAAAATTGATCATGTAGGAGTTTTATTATTTGTTTTTTGAAGAAGTGGATGTAATATTATGATAGACATTTTAAAAAGTCCAAAGATCTTTTTGTTATTTCCACAAAAGGGAAAATATCAGTGTGTTTGTCTGAAGTTTTGATCAGTGGTGCAGTGTGAACACTAGTGGGCGACACAGACACAGCGGTGGTGCCGGACAGAGATTTCCTCTGCGGAGGTGAGGCCTGCTCTCAGTGTGTGCACCCCCTCAGACACACCCAAGCCCCGCTGATAAAATGAGAGACCTGCTGCACTTCTGGGGGAGGAACCGTAGGGGGGGTCAGGATGCCAGACTGCAGTGTGTTGGTCAGTGTGTGCAGGGAGGGGAGCACTGTAATGACATGCTGGGATCCTTGTGGAAACCTAAAAACCTGCCCTCTCATCAGTTCTCCTTAAATTATCCCCGCTTCTATTTTCAGAAATCAAAGGAGACAGAACAGCGTCAAAGTGACATCAGCTGGGTTGGCTTCAGCTCTGAGAGAGCCGTGGGGGGGGGGGGGGGGGGGGGCATTGGAGGCCGACTTTCTCTTTGGAATGGTTTAAATTAAGAGCAGGACTCAACACTCTGTGGTTTCCCAGACAGTTTCAGCTCAGTTTGAGGCACAAACAAGAACTGCACCCTGACTTTCCTGTGAGAAGGACTACAGAAAGACATAAAGTCCTGCAGCAGGACTGCTGGTTTCCGCTCACCACCCTTCCTTTATGTGGTTTGCACTTAGCAAAGAACCAAAGACTGGAACGGACTAAAGCTAAAGTTTTAACCTTCTTCCAAAATGGAAAATTTAACGTTCAAATGGTTCTGTTCCAGGTCACATTTCTTTCTAAGAGTTCTGGCCATGTTCCTGACAGCCTTCTCAAAAGCTTCTATAAAGGATTCCCCAACAGTGTTCTGGCTTTAATCTGTCAGATTATTAAAATGCAGAGAGAGAATCTGGTCAAAATCTTTTTTCCAAGAAATTTCTGTTACTTTTGAAATGAACAGTTTCTGACAGGCAGTTTAAGTAATGCAAAATGAACAATCAGTTTTTGTTTCAAATACTGTAAAATAACAGATTCTAAGGCTTTTATTTCTTCTATTAATAACAGAAAATTAAAGACTTTCATGAATCTAAAACTGAGGGAAACTGATGGCCTCAGTTTATTCCAAACACAGACATGGATCCTTATATTGTTTGTGTGCTTTTGATGCAAATTAATTGGACTTCAGCAGATAAGTACAGGTGAGTCAACTTACCTTTCTTAAACTTACTTTTCTTACCTCAACTTATTTTTGCAACACTGCAATGACAATAAATGGTTTTAAAGTTGACGTATCTCTCCCCCTCTCCTTTCAGTGCTCCTGTAACCTTTTCTTTCACCCCAGCTCTTTGTTGGCTTTTGAGGAAAGTTTCATCTCGATCTCACAGCTTTGCTTTCTTTGGAGGATCATCAAAAGTCTTAGTTTCTAGGAAATTTTTCACAATCAGAAACCCTCTTCGGCCAAAAAATAAAACAAATAGGCAACCTTAAGGGGAAATTTACATTTGAAATCTGCAAAGAAACTTTGTGTTTGTTATTAGTGGGGTGGGGGCTTATAGTGGTCTCCAGAACTAGAGTCTGAGAATCCTGCATCCAAAAAGAGTCACTTTAAATTTCTTTTTTTTTTTTATTCATTCATATTAACATGTTTAAAAGATCAGGAAAAACAGATTTAAAAAGCCAGTACTGCAGAATAAAATGCTGAGCTGTAGTTTGCGAAAGAAGAAGTATTCCCTCCCATCCGCATCCCCCGTCCAGATGTGACTGGGGTGTGTGTTGGCCGCAGCACTCACCAGCATCCGTGCTCCTGTTTCAGTATGCAGATTGTAGAGGATCAAAGGCTTTCAGTACTAACAAGGAAACGGGGGTCCACCAGGACACAGCATCAACTTCTGCTGTTCTTTATTTGAAAGACAAAAAATGACACCTGACTTTAAAACGAGCAATGGATAGAATCTAAATACAACCACTGGGGAGGCTCCAGCTTCCTTCACTTCAAAATAGCTCTGACAAACAGATATTTGCAGGTTGCAAGAATGTCCTAAAAACACATGGGAGATAATTAGAAAATAATTGTTGAAATGATCAGAAAAAGTAAAGAAAATAACTAGAAAATCTCTATGAATAATAAAGCCAGTGACGTGCAGTCAGGAGAGGCAGGTGAGGCTGTGCCTCACCTGTCATTGTGGGAAGAAAAGAGAAAAAATAAATTCAATTATTATATTTAATCAGTAATTTGTGCTTTGCAGTCATTTTCCATTTAAATGTACCATTTTTGGGTGTTTTTTCTTTTCAAAATCGCTGAATTTCCGCATTTGCCGTTCAGATTCTAAGAAGCGACGTGTGATGAGGCACCAGCCCGCTGAGCCTCACCTTGGATTGCGAAATACCTATGCAGTCAGACGGTACTGCTGTCTCTCTGTATGTCGGTTCATTAACTTGTACTATATGAGCTGAGTTTACATAATTTAGCAGATGTATATGATGTACAGTGTTTGTTTTTATAAATAACTGTATGTGAGGGACGTGTTTCTTGTGCTGAGCGCTAAACGCCGGCAAAAAAGCCGCTGGGTGAGGCCAGCAGTTCTCGTGCCTCATGTTAGGGGGCGCCGGTGAGCCCTGAGATTATGACGCTAAAAAATAATAGAAGAAGTGATAGCAAACGGCAAGTCATTTTCTTCAGAAGGAGCAGCGTATGGACTTTATTTACAAGTAAAGGTAAGACGATAATAACGTTTGTGCTTTTTTCTATGCTGCAGTTTGTATATGAAAAAAAACATGTTGAAATGATATTTTAAACAAAAAACGTTAACTGTTGTCAATCAAATGGTGAATAAGTTACTCAGTATGGTTCATATGTTTGTAAATCTGACTGATGACGTCAGTGCCTCACCAGCCATAAACCTCACAGCACGTCACTGAATAAAGCAGCAGCTGTGGCCACTCGACACACTGAGCCTACAGAACAGAACTTACAAGATGTCACTAATGAAATCCTACAAGGCCAGAAATAATCAATAAAAACAAAAATATCCCTTCTGCATAGCTGCTTAACAGAATGTAATGTGAATGTTTTGAACAAAGCTGAAAATAGAAATACGCACATCATCAGGTGCTGTAAAAAGAGGTGGGATCATACAAGAGTTTTCTTCAATCCACTCCTTTTTAAACACACTGTCTTGTTTTATCTCCATTTTTAAGCTCTTGTGTTTATTTTCATTTGTGTTTGAAATAAACAAATTAAAATGAAAGAAAACATCAGAGCAAAATTCCATGAAAAATAACACTAAAAATGTCCCAACGATGAAGGAATTTCCAGTCATGACAAACACATTGAGCACCTTTCCAGAACTTTGCAGCTTTCTTCACTAAAATACTCAAAGTATTGTTGGTTGAACCCATTGACAGTATATGAAAACTGGACTGAGTGACCCCTCCCCTTGGCGTTCCAAACAGGAAGTACCTGCTGGTTCCAAGAAGCCAAAATCCCATATACTTCTTTAGAGAAATAAACAGCTGTTACTCAGTCATTCTATTAGTCACAATGACCATTCTTGCTCTTTTTTGACATGCTCTTGCTAATCTTATTTTTTTCTTTATTGCAAGCTATTCAAGTTGTAAACCGACCAATCAGATGCCTCAATAAAACTAGATGGCCTCACATCCAACGTTTGAGGTGTTTGATTGACAAATTTCACATAGCCTTTTTTGAAGTGGAAGGGGTGTGGACATCCAACAAGCTCACTCCTTTGACTAAGACCTACGGACAGGGGTTGAAATCCACTATGTATGCATGTGAGTGTTTTGTCAAACACTCATCAGTCTCATATTTAAATCTGAGGTATTTATCTTTTCCCCCATACATGTTCCGTCCACAACGTTCAGAGCTAACTGTCACTACCTGATGTGTGTGCAAAACACTATCAGTTTCACTGCACGGCCCCGCATGCGTGAACCGTGCATCACTTCCTGTCTTTGCCGATCCGTCAATTGACAGAGGACATCACAATTCCAATTGTTCCTCTCGACACACAAAAACATGAAAATACTTGAATATCACTAAATTAAACTAAACACGCACACAGACACAATTTGTAATGATGCACAAACATTTTACAGTAGAGCTAATATGTTTAATTGACAGATGTTAAGGAACATTTAAATGAAAAAAAAGAAGAAGAAAACGTTTGCACATGTGCAGTACAAAATTTGCAAGAGATACGTTTTTTGAACATCGTTGTCAGTTTTCACTACCACGCAACAAACATTTCTGAATCATAACTACTGTTATGTTTTACCGGCAGTGAGGTATGGTTCACACATGTGGGTTCAGCGGTGAAACCGATAGAGTTCTGCATACCGATTGGGTCGTGCCACCAACATTTTGTTTCTGGTCTTCTTCCTTGACTCACATCTGACCCTCCTCTTATTCCTAATTCGTGTTGCCCTCTAGTGGAGTTACTCAAATTACAAATGTGGATATATTGATGCCCAGCTACACCAGACTGTGAGTGTCATGCTTGTCTTTCTCTTAAACTTTTGATCCTCCAGTGACTGTCTTCTCCTCTTCTGCAGTCAAGCTTGTTCGCCCTTTGTTTCCTCCAGTTCCTACTCTACTAGGGACTTCAGGCTCATCTTCACTGGACACAGTTTCTTCCTCCCTCCATCACCACCTGAAGGAACATTAACGCTGTTGTCCGAGTCACAGGGTGGTCCTCTGTCTAACCAACAGTCTGAGGGCTTAACTCCGTAATGTAACAGTGATCTAGTTTGAAGTCTCTTTTTTGATTTGATTTAAAATGGTTTATTTCAAGCTATCAAGGAATAATGCACAAAAGAATACAATCAGCATTCATACATTCATTCAAAGACGTATCAAACTTAGGATAATTAGATATCAAATCAAAGGTTACTTAAAAGGGAGTGGAAGGAAGCGAATTTATATAATCCAATCCCTGTTCTACCATAACCATTTTATTACATGATTTATCATTATCTGGTTCATAACTTTTCTGATATCAAAGCCTTGTCCGTTCGTTAACCCGAAACCGGAAGTCCCCACTCAATTCTACTTGTTGAAAACACTACACATTGATTCAACTTCAGGATAACTTTTCTCAGACTAGCTTTCTTAAAATCTCTAGCCATTGTGGTGATTTTCTAGAGCTTTCATTATATCTACAGGGATGTAAACGGCATGCTATGTCCTTTCAGACAAACAAACAAAGATAGCTTTTGAGTCTGATTTCAGGGTCTCCTCTGTGCACTAACTCCTCTCATCTCAAAGCTTTACACTTACCCTTTATTACAATCTGACTTTTCTTTTGATTGGCACGAGTGAGCTCTTTAAAAAGGAAAGATTATTTTACAAGACAAGAATTTTTAACTAAAGGTTAAAAGTTTTCTATGTGGATAAATAAATGAAGGGAATCACCTGCTTAGAGAGGAGGAAGCAGGAAGTGGGCTAAACTGGCATTAATGGTTTAAAGTGAGGCCTTAATGACCACTTAATATCTACACCAACCCTCATGTCCATCCATCGGACTATGACCGGCTGAAAGCTCCTCACATCTTCATGCCATCTTTTCTCATAAATATGTAATATCACCATCAGAGTCCATCTAAAACACACTCATTATCACTAGCTGCTGCTGGTGCATAAGCAGAACTGATAAAAATTGGTTGACAATGACTTACTTCCAACTCCGATGAAAGAATTAAATCACCATTTTTCTGTGATGTGGACACCACCATGTTGGATCCAGATGTCGTGAGTAAGCAGTGATTGGTCCAAATCGGTCTAGTTCATCGTTGCAGCCGTTCTTACCAATAAAGAGTGAGCTTGTTGAAAGGCCACGCCCCCTACCACTTGAAAGTGGGATAGGGAGAAACTGTCAATCAAATGCTTTCAACGCTGGACATGGGGGGCATGGGCATTACCTACTTTATTGAGTCATCTTATTGGTCAATTATAACTTGAAAAACTTGCACTAAAAAATGTAAAAATGAAGATTATCAAGACAGCAAGATAACATGTTAAAAAGGGTATCAGATCAAGAATGGTTATTCTGACCAATAGAATGACTAAGTTTCTGTTAGCATCTAATAGTATCTGTTTATTTATCTATAGAAGTCTATGGAATTTTGGCTTCTTGCAACCAGCGGATACTTCCTGTTTGATACGCCAGGTGTGTGTGTGTGTGTGTGTGTGTGTGTGTGTGTGTGTGTGTGTGGGGTGTACTCAGTCCATTCCTCATTTACAGTCAATAATCTTCACTTAACATGTCTTCACTCTAAGGCTCACTTGTTCAGTTGATGTTCATCTGTTCCCTCTTGATGCTTGATGGACCTCAGGATTGCTCCCATGTCAGCAGTTAACATTCAACTCGGAACACAAAACATCTGAGGTTCACAAAAGAGGGTTGCGGCTCCTTTAAGAGAAAACAATCAGCTTCTGCCTCATGAATTGCAGAAATGTTAGCTGAACAGCATGAATGAAACATGCAGTTCTAATAGTGACCACTGGAGACTTCAAATTAAGTTTTCCTTACATCATCAGTTTTTGCATTTGGCAGATTTGCCAAAAGTTTTGCTATTTCCTTTCTCTTGTTATTCCCTCACATTGTATTCATTCAATAATTTCCTTATGCCTTAGTCACAACTGAATACAGGCTGCCTGTGCATGACAAATCCGCAAATCTGCATGGGGCATGCAGGTGGCAACCACAGTATCAAGGTCCGTAGCTGTGATCAGCCCTTCCCTGGCTCTGGGACAGGGCGGGGCAACCCTCTTGGGGCCCCCGGTCGCTCTGGGTGTCATCCGCTGCGGCTGCAGGGTCTGGGGGGGGCTTGTCGGACTTGTCTTGTGGGGGGGGGCTTTCTGGGGGGGGGGGCACTATGGGTACGGGACCTTGGGGGTTTGACGGGTCGGGGTCTCTGCTGGTGGCAATCAGTGGTTGCCCCGGCCGGTTGGCTGTTTTGGTCCCGTCGAGGCCTGACCAGAGCTCTCCCAGGGCTGGCGCCTGGGGGTGGGGGCCTGGGCTTGCTCCGGAGGGGGCGGCGCTGTCTGGCTCTTCTCTCTCTGTGTGGGGTGGGTGGTGCTGGGGCTGGGGCGTCGGCGCCTCTGGGGATGGGACCCCGGGGCTGGGGGACCTGGGCCCCATGCTGGGGGGGGGCTGGGGGATGGCTGTTTGACCACCGGGGGACAGTCTACCAGCTGTCCCCAACTTACCCCCTTCCTCATATAATCTCATATTAGGGTGAGGGGGTGGGGGGTTTAGTCTGCGATCCGCTTTGGGGAGGGGGTTACTTGGCATTACTGTGAGTAATCAGGAAATGTCCCCTCGGTGCCCTACCCGCCAATTTTAACTGCAAAACAGTTAGTACAAACACCTTTTTTACTCCTCAAAATATATATTCGAACACAAACACACACACATGCACACACACACCCTTACAAACACACAAACACACGCACACACATTTTGCAAGGAAGGTGGGTCCTAGGTCCATCTGTCCCCTACCCCATCCCTGGTGGGGGGTACTGGGACCTTAGCAACGGCGGCTGTGTCACCCTGGGTGCCGGTTTCCTTTGCCCGGCGGTGGTCTCTCCGCGCAGGGGGGGGGTTCACATCACACCTGAGCCAGGGGTGTCGGTGTCCCTGTGGGGTGGGTTCTGGTCCTTGCCCCGGGTGCTGGGCCTCGCCAAATCTCCAACTGTGGTGGAGCCTGGTCGGGCCATGTTTACAACAACCCTCGTTGGCCCCCCTTTTCCCGGGGTGCCCCCCTCCTGGGTGGGACCAGCTGTCCCCTGCCTTGCTCCTTCCTGGACCAGCCGTGGGCCGGGTGGGTGGCTGCCTGGAGCGCGGAGCGGGTCTCCCTTGGGGGGTCCTGGCTCGTACCTGGGGTTGGGGCGGGGGGATGCCCAGAACTCCTGGGTGATGATGAGGTGCTCGTCTGGGGCTGTGGGCGCCCTTCTCGGGTGGGGCCCTGTGCTGGGTCCTCCCGGCGCTGCGGGGGGGCTGCTCTTCTGGCTGGGCGGGGGCGGCACTCTCTTTCCCCCCATGCCTCCCTGCTCTCTGGCTCTGGGGGCCTTGTGGTGGTCCTGCTGGCCCTGGCTTGGGAGGCGGGTGTGATCGCCCGGGGGGTGGTTGTTCTCTGCCTGCTGCCATTTGGCGTTGGGGGGTTCTGGCTGCCGCTGCTGCTGCAGTGGGGGTCTTGGTGTGGGGATGGCTGGGCACTCCCTCTCCTTCTTTTCACATTCCACCATCAATTTTAGAAGAACATAAACATTCACCTGAGCACAGGTTTTAGCTCACCTTTACACTAATGGTTTGCATGATTGAAGGAATGAAATATTTCACACCAGTTAGCTTGAAGGCATGGGTGTGCGTGTGTGAACACTATTTGTTTTGTGTACATCTTTTGTGTACATGTTGACAGGTGGACATTTCTGCAGCTAGCAGGTGTGTTGATAACATTTGAGTGTGTGTGTGGACAGGCCCTGCCCTTTGAGATTTGTACTGCACATGAACCTTACCGTAATGATAAACATCCAGTAAACTTGTTGCTTTATGCTGCTTCATGGTTCTATCCCCCCCCCCTCCTATTATCACCCTCCTACCCCCCCCCCCCCCTTTTATCATCCCTCTCTCTTCTTCCCTCCTTTCCTTTTCCGTCCGGTCCAACATCAAAGATTTTCAAATATGATTGAAATTAAGTTTGGCCTCAATTACAAGGGGGGTTTATTCAGACATTCCTCTGGTTTGTCTGAAGTTTAATAACCCCTGTTGTTAAAGTAAAATATGTCCAACACAAGAGGCCCTCAGCTCTTCTCTGTTTGCCTAGCTTTTGGACAGGACAAGTAAAAAAAAAAAAAAAAAAGGTCATAGCTGTGTGCAATCATCATATTCCAGCTTTGAACTGACTGTATTTGAGGTGGGAAGGTCTGACCCGGTGCTGTGCGCTGTCGTTTACAGAGCTCCTAAGTACAACAAACGCTTTGTGAAGGATTTCTCTGACTTTCTAGCTGAGATTATGCCATTTTATGATCGTGTTCGTATTGTTGGGGATTTTAATATTCATGTGTGTTGCCCTGAAAAGCCGTTGGTGAAGGACTTCTTTGAGATCATTAACTCTTTTAATCTAGTTCAGTGGGTGTCTGGAGCCACTCATGAAAAAGGACATATACTGGATCTTGTTCTCTCTTATGGATTGCCTGTTTTTAATATGGAGATCTGCCTGCCTGCCTTCCAGTCTGCCTGCCTGCCTTCCAGTCTGCCTGCCTGCCTTCCAGTCTGCCTGCCTGCCTTCCAGTCTGCCAGTCTGCCTTCCAGTCTGCCTGCCTGCCTTCCAGTCTGCCTGCCTGCCTTCCAGTCTGCCTGCCTGCCTGCCTGCCTGCCTGGTCACATTAAATAACTAACTTCTGTCAGTTTGTGTCTGCACTTGGATTCAGTTATCCACTCTCCTCTCCCAACAGTGTCCTCCTGCTATCAGCTTTGCGGTTCTCGCCCGATAAATACTAGCTCATTAAGGAAGCTGTTTTTTACGTGGCATGCGCTTCCGGAGCCAGCAGCGCCTTTGAAATGCCATGCTGCCCATATTGCACGATTTACAACAGAGCCTGACATACAATAGTCGCTGCTAGGGATGGGTATCGAGCCCCGGGGCCACATTCTTCAAGACCGCAGTATCTTTAAGATCTGACCTTTTAAACGGCAGAAGCCGGAATCTCCGGCTTGTGCTATTGGTGGTGGAGAATTTATTTTTTCTTTTGTGTGTCCCACAACATATAAACGTTATCTGCCATATTTAACTCCCCAAGTAAGTCAATTTTCCGTTAATATTAATTTCGGTATTCTTGTTCAAGAGGAGAGCTCTGTCTATTTGTGTGCACGGGGGGCGGGGCTGTTGTTCAGACAGCACGCGCCGCGCGCGCGCGCACACACAAGACGAGGCGCACAGGCAGTGGTGATCTCATAGGGGACACGTAAGCGCCCTAGACTAAGAACACCCGTTTCTGTGTTTAATTACGTTTGCGTCAAGGAGCCCCTACCATCCTGTCACCTTGCTGCTACGATGACCGTATGTTACGCTGTGTGTGTAAAAAACAATGGAGGGGTTTGCACGAGGAGCAAACAAAACAGGTAGAGAGGCGGGGCTTAGACTCACCGCTTATGATTCCAGACCCGCGACAAACCATCAGCTGCTTCCTAATACTTAATAACTAATGATAGATGATAGAAAAATAAATAGGAAGGAGTCTGCATCAAAGTGAATTTGTTTCCATCATTTCACTTAACTTAACTCTGGTGTTTAACAGACAAAAGTCTATTCAAGGTTGTGGAAAATGGACAAAAGATCAAAGGAAACATCATGCTCATAAAGAATAAAAATAATTAGATTAAATAATTAAATAAATATCCTGTCTGGAACATTCCCATGTATGAAGTAAAATGTTTTGTTAAAAAAAAACAATGTTGCATAATGAGGAAATAAAACATTTTATGTTCTTAATTTGTTATTTATTTATTCATTTTTCGTCCTCAAAAAGTATCGATAAGAGTACCGTTAAAATACCGGATTGATAAGCAGTATCAATAAGAGTAGTAGTACCCTTAAAAACTTAACGATACCCATCCCTAGTCGCTGCTTTCTGTCTTTGTAATAAAACGCCTCATATGTTAATACTAAAGTATCTTTGTGTAATCTCACTGGGTAGTTTTTAATCATCAGTATATAAACAACAATGTAAAAATAAACATGTAACTAATAAACAAACATTTAGAAACAAACATTTACTAATAGTATTTAAATATATATATATATATATATATATATATATATATATATATATATATATATATATATATATATATATCACTGCCGGGGGACTTGGATGTGGAGTTTGCATGTTCTCCCCGTGTATGCGTGGGTTTTCTCTGGAATTTCCGGCTTCCTCCCACCGTGTAAAAACATGCTTCATAGGTTAATTGTAGTTGTTAACTGTTGCATTCTTTATATTGTTTTCCTGTTTCTTTCATTTCAATAAGGAGAATAATAAAGATTTGTTTGTGATACAAAATATGTGTATGAAATAAGTCTATAGTCTTTGGTGATTAGTCTCTGAGCGGATGATGTCCTGCATGCTGTTAGGATAAGGGATAGAGTGTAGAGAGATAAATGTCAGAGAGTTTAAATGAAATGTCAAAGAGTTTAAAAGCATTCTCCATCACCTGGATCCAGCCATGCAAGTTCTCGTGGAGGATTCCTTGTTAGGGCATAATATGCCCCGAATTCACTAAAGAAGGCGACCACGGGGCTCCTGCCCTTTCAGTGTGTGCTGGGGGCTAAACCGCCATTGTTTCCCTGGTCAGGAGAGCCCTCAGAGTTTTAAGCAGTGGACGAGTGGTTCCACTGCTGTCAGGGAGGTAGCTCATGTTCAGCTACTGCAAGTGCAGGCCGATCGGCACAGATGAGAGGGTCAAAATCTGGTTCCCAGTCAGTGGGTCTGGCTCTCCACCCGAGACCTTCGACTGCAGCTCCACCTGCAAGAAACTCAGTCCCAGGTATTTGAGTCCATTCCGGAAAATCAAACAGACCACCCCTGTGTCCTAATGCCTTCAGATTCTTCCTGAGTACAGGGTCTCATCCACCTTCCATTCAGGTCTCACTGCTGAAGCCTGCCAGTGGACCTCCGGATGGGGGGTTGTGATCTGAGCCCTCTGACCCCCTTGATGGTGGATGGCGAGGTGGCCTAACTTGTCAGGGAGATCCTATATTCCCAGTGCCGGGGGGTTTGCTTCAACATCTGGTGGATTGGGAGGGGTACGGCCCAGAGGAACGCTCCTGGGTTGCTGCTGATGACATCCTTGACCCCTCTCTAAACAGATCGAAACATCCATTGATGCCACCCGGACAGACCAGAACCCCGAACACTGGGTCAACCTCGCTGTGGGAGGGGTCCTCGGTTCTGGAGCCGATCACAGGAGGAGGGTTCTGTCAAAAGTCAGCTCTGTCACCAGAGTATTGAATGAACTTCATCTCCCAGCAACCCCGGCACACAATTCCCACCTGACTTTTATTTGCAATCACTCACAGTACACTTGGGCACTGTACTGAGCCTCACTTAGTGCAAAGTATTGTTTGTGCCACTCTACCTGCATTACTGAGCGTTATATCTGGACCTGATCTTCTGATTTCCTGACCCTGATTTGACTCTATTGGGTTTGCCTGCTGCCTGCCCTGGAACTTGCCTGGATCCTGACCATTCTAGTTTCCTCTCTGATGCTCTCATTGACTCCCTGACTGCCTTCCTGACCCCTATTTAGCTTTGTGGACTTTAAGCAGTCTTAATAAAACCTGCTCCAGTTGGAACCAGCCGTCTGCCTGTTCTTGTGACACACCTCTGGCAATTCCTTCCTTCCTTTTTTTTCATACTTTCTGTTTTTTCGTTGTTCTTTCCTCTGCTTTTTCCATTTTCATATATGTTTCCCTGAAAACATAATTCCCTTCTCTCATTGTTTTTCTTTTGTCTTGCTTGTTTCGTTTCCTCTTGTTTTCATTTTTACCTTTACTTTTTTTAACTCTCCATTTTCTCCTCTTTTCATTTTCTTTTTCCCCTTATGGCCATTTGCCATTTTCTTTCTTTTTTTTGCTATGTTGTTTCCTTCTTTCTCTCATTTCCTTCTCTTTATTTTCTTCTTCCAGTCTGTTTTTCCTCCCTCCTCTTAATTTTATTCTGTGCTTTCCTACTGAAAGCCACAGAAACTGTTAGAACCGGACAAGCATGGTCATGGCAGATTTTTACAAATGAAGTCCCCTAAAAAAGGTTAAGGAAAGGTTAATTGAGAATGAAAGTAAAAAATTCTGCATTTGTATGCAGCCTAGTGTGTTTGTGGACAGACCAGAGCCCCATCCAACTATAGCTCTCAATCACACACTTTTCTCATTTTTCACACTTTCTGTGGACCCAGCAGGGAAGCCGAGGAGGAGCATCGTTCCTGTGGCTCCATGAAAGACTTAAATGAACTAACATGATATTTGTTTTCCCTCCGCAGAGACTCATGTCGAGAAAAATATCCAGTCTTGGCAGAAGACAGAACACTGCGTTTGGTCCGTCATTATCTGATTACATCCTATCTTAATTTTTCCATGTTTATTTTTAAAAAGAGAAGATCTCTTTTAGTATAATGACTCTTTAGATGAGAAGGGTGGGCAGAACCCCCATGGTATAATGATGGGCTCACAGATAGAGGGGTGGAGAGGGGGCGTTAGCTCTGTCCTCTCTTTAATTTAGGAGAATAATTACACTCCTCTAGTTCTGCCTGAACCTCCTCTATCCCTCCCCACCACAACCTTCAACGTGGCAGAGTTCCCACACCCCCTCCACGAGATTAGCTATTCTGGGATTGTACAGACAAACTGTCAGACATACTTGATTTTTTTATAGTAATAGACAGAAGGAACACTTGTAACTTAAAGAGAACAAAAACAATTTAACAAGAGTGAACTGTAAAAAACAAAAACCTAGAATGTGACAGTGAGCAGAGAGCTAAACAGCTGAGTCCTTGAAGAACTGTAGTGATGACACAATCAAAAAACAGAACAAAGTTTGATCTGAACAGTCAGGAGGAACTCATCGGAAAACAGGAGGAAAGGATCAGAATGTTGGAAAGCTCAACATTTCTATGGGAAGAGCAGAGGAGTTTTTAAAATCTAGAAATAAAATATTAAAAAATGTCATATGAACCTATGTTGTTTAGGGTAAAAAAACACAAAAAAAAACAAGCAGAAATCCTTTCTAGACTGCTATAAACATGGTAAACAAGTTATCTGGACATCAAGCTAAATTCACATCCCCCTCTGCAACACCCATTCAAGCAACCAAGTTCAATGAAAGGTCTATGTAAATGCACATACATGCACGGTTTGGGCTTTCATGTTCAAAACTCTCATGCTTGCTATGCAAGTTTCAACGCAAGTTTCCACAACCAATTATGGGAACACAAAGACGTTCATGGATCTATTTGTCTGCAAGTGGACGCATCAGTATCGAGTAGAGCAGTGAGACTGTGGCTCGCCCATTGTAGCTTGTATGTAAAAACATTTTCCAAAAGGCATTTTCCCCTGCTTCTGATTCACAACTACTTGAATAAAGAAATACTAGGAAAAAGTTTTAATCTTATTTTCTTTATAATAATTATAATAATAATTATTATTATTATTGTAATACATTTTACTTATAAGGTGCTTTTCTGGGCACTCAAGGTCGCCGCACAACATGTATACAGTATAAGAAATACAATAAACAGTTAAAACAACAACAATTTGAATACATACACAATTAAATAAAACGTATATAAAAACATGAAAAGGTCACTGTTAAAGTGAATAGGCCATTTGGAAAAGATGAGTTTTTAGCTTTGATTTGAAATGTGGGAGTGTGTCAGTGTTGCGGAGGTCAGGGGGGAGTGAGTTCCAAAGCCGGGGAGCAGAGCAACTGAATGCCCGGCTCCCCATGGTGACAAGACGGGCGGAAGGGACAGAAAACTGGATAGAGGACGAAGAGCGGAGGGAGTGAGCAGGTATGGCGATATGAAGGAGGTCAGAGAGATATGGAGGTGCAAGGTTGTGAAAGGCTTTGAATGCGTGGAGCAAGATTTTGTATTGAATGCAGTATGGGATGGGGAGCCAGTGAAACTGTTGAAGGATAGGTGTGATATGGTTGATGGAGGGAGTACGTGTGATGATACGAGCAGCTGAATTTTGAACCACTTGAAGTTTATGGAGGGTTTTTTGTGGGAGACCAAATAGAAGAGTCTTACAGTAGTAGTAGTCCAGGCGGGAAGTAACAAGGCTGTGTACGAGTACAGCAGTGGACTGGGAACTGAGGGAGGGCCAGAGACGGTGTATGTTGCGTGGATGGAAGTAGGCTGATCGGGTGATGCTGTTTATGTGAGAAATGAAAGAGAGACTATTGTCAAGGATGACACCCAAACTCTTTACCTGAGGGGAGGGAGAGATGGTGGAGCCGTCAATGGAAAGAGAGAAATGGCTGATCTTGCTCAGGGTGGATTTGGTGCCTATCAGAAGAAGTTCAGCTTTATTGCTATTGTGTTTTTAAAAGTTTGAGGTGAACCATGATTTGACTTCATTGCAGTCAACCAGCGCTAATGGATACATGGGCAAAATATCTTGATCGGATCAATGGTCGGGTTAAAATTCACCCGTGCACATGGGCACAGAAAACCTTTTTCCGATTCGAACAAACGTTCATGGGTCACACTTTCGGTCGGAATGAACCATTTGGGCATGCACAGTAGTGTTGAAAATACCAGAAGCGGAAATGAGTCCCATTGTAAACAAACATTTGCTGTCACATATTTATGCAGCAGCTCGGTAATATACGAGGCGATCTTCAAAATGGGCTTTTATTAATGTTGTGAATATTATGAAGCGCCTGTTCGCTCATCATTTTATATTTAATTTGTGTGGTCACTTCTTTTTTTGTGGAAAAACGCAGCTGGAAGAACCCAGTGTTAGGAAAGGCTAACAACACGGGCTAACAACATTAGCCTTTTGATGGACACAAAATCCAGGACCATGAGAGAAACGCTGCAATCTGCAGGACTGAGCGACATTTCTACTCTGAAAAGCTCACACACTGCCCCAAGCCGCTCCGCTGTGTGTGTGCTGGCGGCTCGAGCTCTGCTCTGTCCTCGTGAGTCCTGCAGCCGCTAACCCAGAGCGGCTGGTCGGCTCGCAGTCCGAATTCTCACACATAACAAAATAACAAAACGCACACGTAATTAAGCACCCTCCCCTCAAACACATTAATAAATCCGGCTGCTCTGCTCAGAGAGGTTCCCTCGGTCCACTGGCACTGGACCCCAAACGCAGAGCTCGGGTGCCGGGTCCAGACGTCAGTGGGCACGCATCCCCCTCGCATCTCCCTCGTGAGGGGTGAAAGAGAGGGGAGAGCCAGCTGGGCGAGAGCGGAGCGGCGCTTTACGCGGGGCCTCCTGGTCGGTCCCGTATGAGCTCCAAAGCTTTCTCTCAGCAAAACACCATCAATGCGTGACGTAAACCAGAGTAGTAGTGACACATGATCGGAATGAACCGTTTACATGCTTCACGATCAGATAAATGATCAGTATAACCCACCTATCTCGATCGGAAAGAAATTTTGATCCGAACGAGTCTGACCAGGACAGAGTATTCCGAACGGCGCGTTTACATGACGCATTTTCTTTCCGATCAGGCGTTCTTTCCGATTACTTTTGCCCATGTAAACGCGGCTACTGTGGAGTTGGGTTGGCTGGAAAGATAGAGCTGGGTGTCATCCGCATAGCAATGAAAATGGATGTGGTGTTTTTGGAAAACATGACTCAGCGGGAGAAGGTAGATAATAAAGAGGAGTGGACCGAGGACAGAACCCTGAGGGACACCAGTTGTAATGAGAAGAATGAGAATGAGAAGTGAAAGATTTCAGTTGAATAAACTGAGTACGGTCAGACAGGTAGGAATGAAACCAGGAGAGGACGGTGCCAGAGATAACAAAGGAAGAGAGTCTGTTCAGGAAGATAGAATGAGAAATGGTGTCAAAAGCTGAACTGAGATCAAGCAAAAGGAGGATGGATAATAAACCACAGTCAGCAGAGAGGAGAAGGTCAATAGTGATTTTTAGATGAGCAGTTTCAGTACATAAAGGGGACGGAAGGCAGATTGGAAAAGTAGATTATTGGAGGAAAGATGAGTATGAAGCTGAGCAGATACTATTTTCTCAAGAATTTTGAAATGAATGAAAGGTTGGAAATGGGACGGTAATTATTGAGGTCTGTGGGATCTGAACCCGATTTTTTAAATATGGGAGTGACAGCAGCAGTTTTTAGTGCAGGACCAACAATTCCAGAAGTGAGGGAAGCATGGATTATGTTGGGGATGAGAGGACAAAGTGAGGGAGCAGTAGCTTTAACAAGGATGGTGGGCAGTGGGTCAAGCTGGCATATGGAAGGTTTGGATTTTTTAATTAATGCAGAGATTTGACAAACTGTGGGTAGGGTAAATGAAGAAAACAAAGTGTCAGACGTAAAAGATGGAATGGAAGATGGAACTGGAGCAGAGTAGGGGATAAGCTGTTGATGGATAAGGTGGATATTTGTGGTGAAAAATGAAGCCAAGGTGTTGCAGAAATCAGAGTGATAGAGATGTGATGGAAGGGAGTTAGGAGGTTTGGTGATGTTAGAGATAAGGGAGAAAAGAATCTTTGAATTTTCTTTATTTGAATTGATTAGATTTGAGTAGTAGGCAGATTTGGTTTTGGAGATGCACTCTTTATAGTGGAGAATATGCTGTGTGTACATGTCTTTGTGGGTACTTAAGTCCGGTTTTCGTGTAGAGTCTTTCAAGTTGGCGACCTTTTGCTTTTAACTGTCTGAGAGTGGGTGTGTACCAGGGTGCAGTATAGGTGAATGAGACAGATCTGGATTTGAGTGGAGCAAGTGTGTTGAGGATGTGGTGCAGGTGTGTGTTGTAGTTGACAACAAGTTGATCTGGAGCTGTAAAACTGTCTGTATTTGGAAGTTCACTGATCAGGGCAGATAAATTCTCCAGGTTGATATCCTTAGCATTACCGAAGGTAATACTGCGTAAAGGCTTGAGTTTGGAAAGAAACAAATTGACATTAAATGTCACAAGCATATGGTCGGAAAACAGGATGAAGTTTGATTTACAGTCCATAGGTATGATACCTGAGCAACAGATTAAGTCCAGAATGTGTCCTACTGAGTGAGTGGGAAAATCAACAAATTGTTGAATACCAAAACTGTCCAAACAGGACAGGAAATCATTAGTAAGTGAATTGTTAACAATATCCAGGTGAATACTAATAATAAAACATTTGGTGAAAGTGCAGAGAAATATGTTAGAAAAGTTGAGAAGTCTGACATGAAATCCTTGTTTGGTTTTGGTGGTCTGTAAATAGTGGCAATGATGGTCAGGGTAGATCCAGAAAGCTGACATACAGTGGCCTCAAATGACTGGAAGATAGGAACTGTTAAAGGAGCTGCTCTCAAAACACTCACAGACAATTAATGCAAGACCACCACCCTGACCAGTGACACGTGATTGGGAGGAGTAAACAAACCCAAGTGGAGTGGCATTATGCAGGTCCATGAAGATGTTCTTCTGCTGCCACATTTCAGTCAGGCATAAAAAGTTTATTTTAATGTCCACCACCAGATCCTTAATAAAATGGCCTTTTTTGGTGAGAGAGCGGGTGTACAGTAGACCAAAGTTTACTTTTGAGCTGCTGCCGGGGGTTGTGTTCGACGTTTTTGGGACTCACACCAGGACACGTTCAGCACGGCGACCCGTATTTCTCTTTAGTGCGAGTAGTGGACCAGAAAGAAGGGATGGAGCTGGAGTTGTCATATTGAAAGTTATGATGACTGCCCTGATGACTAAGTCTGCGCTGGGGAATGTAGGGAAGATCCAGAAAAGCAGGTGCAGTATGTAGGGGTATATGGAGCTTAGCCTCGGAGGCTGTTTAAAAAGGTTGCCACTTGGAAATAAGCAGTGCAGGCCGGGCTGGTGCTGGAGGTTAGCAGTGCAGGACACAATCTTGTCGACAGCTCTATGCTGTTAGGCAGGAAATGCCTCCTGGCAAAGGGAGTGGACTGAAGCAGCAGCAGGTTAGGAGAGCAGCAGGCCTCACACGAGGAGTGGACTGTAGCAGCAGCAGGTTAGCAGAGCAGCAGGCCTCCCAAGAGGAGTGGACTGAAGCAGCAGCTGGTTAGGAGAGCAGCAGGCCTCACACGAGGAGTGGACTGTAGCAGCAGCAGGTTGGCAGAGCAGCAGGGCTCGCAGAGGAGTGGACTGTAGCAGCAGCAGGTTAGCTGAGCAGCAGGCCTCACACGAGGACTACACTAAAGCAGCAGCAGGTTAGCAGAGCAGCAGGCCTCGCACGAGGAGTGGACTGAAGCAGCAGCAGGTTAGGAGAGCAGCAGGCCTCGCAGAGGAGTGGACTGTAGCAGCAGCAGGTTAGCAGAGCAGCAGGCCTCGCAGAGGAGTGGACTGTAGCAGCAGCAGGTTAGCAGAGCAGCAGGCCTCGCACGAGGAGTGGACTGAAGCAGCAGCAGGTTAGCAGAGCAGCAGGCCTCGCACGAGGAGTGGACTGAAGCATCAGCAGGTTAGCAGAGCAGCAGGCCTCGCAGAGGAGTGGACTGAAGCAGCAGCAGGTTAGGAGAGCAGCAGGCCTCGCACGAGGAGTGGACTGAAGTAGCAGCAGGTTAGCCGAGCAGCAGGCTTCGCACGAGGAGTGGACTGAAGCAGCAGCAGGTTAGGAGAGCAGCAGGCCTCGCACGAGGAGTGGACTGAAGTAGCAGCAGGTTAGCAGAGCAGCAGGCTTCGCACGAGGAGTGGACTGAAGCAGCAGCAGGTTAGCAGAGCAGCAGGCCTCTCAGAGGAGTGGACTGAAGCAGCAGCAGGTTAGGAGAGCAGCAGGCCTCGCAGAGGAGTGGACTGAAGCAGCAGCAGTTTAGGAGAGCAGCAGACCTCGCACGAGGAGTGGACTGAAGCAGCAGCAGGTTAGCTGAGCAGCAGGCCTCGCACGAGGAGTGGACTGAAGCAGCAGCAGGTTAGCAGAGCAGCAGGCCTTGCAGGGGAGTGGACTGAAGCAGCAGCAGGTTAGCAGAGCAGCAGGCCTCGCAGAGGAGTGGACTGAAGCAGCAGCAGGTTAGGAGAGCAGCAGACCTCGCAGGGGAGTGGACTGAAGCAGCAGCAGGATAGGAGAGCAGCAGACCTCGCAGGGGAGTGGACTGAAGCAGCAGCAGGTTAGGAGAGCAGCAGACCTCGCACGAGGAGTGGACTGAAGCAGCAGCATGATAGGAGAGCAGCAGACCTCGCACGAGGAGTGGACTGAAGCAGCAGCAGGTTAGGAGAGCAGCAGGCCTCGCATGAGGAGTGGACTGAAGCAGTAGCAGGTTAGGAGAGCAGCAGGCCTTGCACGAGGAGTGGACTGAAGCAGCAGCAGGTTAGCAGAGCAGCAGGCCTCGCAGAGGAGTGGACTGAAGCAGCAGCAGTTTAGGAGAGCAGCAGACCTCGCACGAGGAGTGGACTGAAGCAGCAGCAGGTTAGCTGAGCAGCAGGCCTCGCACGAGGAGTGGACTGAAGCAGCAGCAGGTTAGCAGAGCAGCAGGCCTCACAGGGGAGTGGACTGAAGCAGCAGCAGGTTAGGAGAGCAGCAGACCTCGCACGAGGAGTGGACTGAAGCAGTAGCAGGTTAGCAGAGCAGCAGGCCTTGCACGAGGAGTGGACTGAAGCAGCAGCAGGTTAGGAGAGCAGCAGGCCTCGCAGGGGAGTGGACTGAAGCAGCAGCAGGTTAGGAGAGCAGCAGGCCTTGCACGAGGAGTGGACTGAAGCAGCAGCAGGTTAGCAGAGCAGCAGGCCTCGCAGAGGAGTGGACTGAAGCAGCAGCAGTTTAGGAGAGCAGCAGACCTCGCACGAGGAGTGGACTGAAGCAGCAGCAGGTTAGCTGAGCAGCAGGCCTCGCACGAGGAGTGGACTGAAGCAGCAGCAGGTTAGCAGAGCAGCAGGCCTCACAGGGGAGTGGACTGAAGCAGCAGCAGGTTAGGAGAGCAGCAGACCTCGCACGAGGAGTGGACTGAAGCAGCAGCAGGTTAGGAGAGCAGCAGGCCTTGCACGAGGAGTGGACTGAAGCAGCAGCAGGTTAGGAGAGCAGCAGGCCTCGCACGAGGAGGTGACTGAAGCAGCAGCAGGTTAGCTGAGCAGCAGGCCTCGCACGAGGAGTGGACTGAAGCAGCAGCAGGTTAGCTGAGCAGCAGGCCTCGCACGAGGAGTGGACTGAAGCAGCAGCAGGTTAGCAGAGCAGCAGGCCTCGCAGAGGAGTGGACTGAAGCAGCAGCTGGTTAGGAGAGCAGCAGGCCTCACACGAGGAGTGGACTGTAGCAGCAGCAGAAGCAGCCTAATTACTATCAGAAATCCAGGATTTCAGGGAAAGGAGGTGGTTTGGCAGTAATATCACAGCCTAGCTCACTTCTCAGCCCTAAAGTCAAACATGTTTATAACTCCTTTGAAAGCATCATATTGTCTATAAATCACCCAAACAGGAAGACGCAAAAATAAGTTTTTTCATAATTATTTATCACCCCCCGGCCCGTATTCAGAATTTCTAACTGAGATTTCGGACTTCCTATTGGCTACTGTTTTAGATTCTTATCAAATTATAATAATAGAGGATTTTAATATTCATGTTCTGTGTCTGAGTTTAAACTTACAGTTCAACCAGTACTCAGTGACATTCTGAGCAAATACTCTTGAGTCCAGCGCCCATAGCATCAGTCCTAGTACAAATGACCACTTTGTTAATAATGCCTTACAAGCCCTCAGGAGTACACTCGATGTTGTTGCCCTGAAAATATAAAACAAAACCGATTAGCGCCGTGGTTTAACGCTGAAACACGTCTTCTTAAACAAGTAATGCATGAGTTGGAAAGAGAATGGCGTCACTCCGGTTCAGAGCATTCTCTGAATATCTGGAAACATAGCCTATTAAATTGTAAAAAAGCTCTGCGTAGAGCTAGAAGCCAGTACTATTCAACCTTAATATCAGAGAATGGAAATAATTCAAGACTTTTTTTAAGGACAATTGCCAGATTAATTTGCAGTCAGAGCTCAGTAGAACCACATATTCCTGTTACTCTGAGCTCTGATGATTGTCTTACAATTTTTAATAGTAAAATCTTAAATATTAGACACAAGTTTAATCAAGTTATTCCTATCAGCCCAGAGCAGGCTGAAGTGGTAGAACTGGAGGCATCCATAGAAACCTCTGTAACATTAGTCTGCTTCACTATTGTGGATCAAGCGGAAATAACATCAATTATTACATCCTCCAAAACCTCAACTTGTCACTTAAGGCCCGTACACACCGGGCCAACGTTTAACGCTTCCTGACTAAACAAGGGGCACCAATGCGAGTGTGCACACCGACGCCACGCGTCAAAGCGTCACTTTTTAAAAAACGCCTCGGGTTCGTTTTTTTGGTTTGACGCGCCGTGTCAAAAACTATACAACCAATGAGAATGGCGCTTTTGCACACGTGTCTGGAGCTTCTGAAGTTACAGTAAAACACAACTTGGGGGCGCTCAAACACAAAACTGCCTTTCTGAGCACACATACCAGCAAAGAAGATAGACGCCAAGTAGCGTCTACACTGCCGCAAAGAAATAATGACGGACATTCTAAAATATCCCCGAAAATGCTCATGATACATTTGCAGCTCTTGTACCAGTCGATAAAACTCATCATGTTCTTCTCTTCTCGTAACTATGGGATGTACCCAACAGTGACGTGCGCTGAGGTTAATGGCTGGTGAGGCACTGACGTCATCAGTCAGATTTACAAACATATGAACCATACTGAGTAACTTATTCACCATTTGATTGACAACAGTTAACGTGTTTTGTTTAAAATATCATTTCAACATGTTTTTTTTCCATATACAGTGATCCCTCGCTATAACACGGTTTACTTTTCACGGTTTCGGTACTTCACAGATTTGCATCGTGCATTGTGTTCTGCATTCTGATTGGCTAAAAAATCACTCCGCTTCTTCTCTACCTGTGCGTACGTAAAACAGCAAATTCTCTTGATGGTGGCATGTCAGTGTATATGGATCTTTTTGCAAAGCAGAAAAAAGAGCGACAACAACTGCCTATCACTGTGTTCTTCTCCCAAACAAACACACCTGCACCGCGGAATTCAAAAGGAGAAAACACTGCAGAGTGGAGTCAGGATGCAGCGACTGCAACACCTGAGTCACTATTTGTCCCACTGTACTTTGTATTTTTTTCATAATAATTTTACATTTTCTCCCGTTTCATCTAATCACTCGGGTCGCGGTGGGCGGGGCTAATCTCCGCGATTTCAAGCCTTCTGCTCACATTGATTATTAAATTATTATTTGACAGTACAGTACAGAAGTTATTTGTCTAAAAAAACGTTTCTAAAGTACTTTTATTTGTGAAACAAATGCTTGAGCCTGTAAATGGTTTGTTCTTTCTTTTTAATTTATAATACAGTATTTATTGTATAATAATAGTTTTAAAAAAAATAAAGGTTTCTACTTCACGGATTTTGCCTATCACGGGTTCTTTTTGGAACGTAACCCCCGCGAAAACAAGGGGTTACTGTACAAACTGCAGCATAGAAAAAAACACAAATGTTATTATCGTCTTACCTTTACTTGTAAATAAAGTCCATACGCCAATCCTTCTGAAGAAAATAACTAGCCGCTTGTTATCACTTCTTCTATTATTTTTAGCGTCATAATCTCAGGGCTCACTGGCGCCCCCTAACATGAGGCACGAGAACTGCTGGCCTCCCCCAGCGGCTTTTTTGCCGGCGTTTAGTGCTCAGCACAAGAAACCCGTCCCTCACATACAATTATTTATAAAAACAAACACTGTACATCATATACATCTGCTAAATTATGTAAACTCAGCTCATATAGTACAAGTGATTGAACCGACATACAGAGAGACAGCAGTACCGTCTGACTGCATAGGTATTTCGCAATCCAAGGTGAGGCTCAGCGGGCTGGTGCCTCATCGCACGTCACTTCTTAGTATCTGAACGGCAAATGCGGAAATTCAGCGATTTTGAAAAGAAAAAACACCCAAAAATGGTACATTTAAATGGAAAATGACTGCAAAGCACAAATTACTGATTAAATATAATAAATGAATTTACATTTTCTCTTTTCTTCCCATAATGACAGGTGAGGCACAGCCTCACCTGCCTCCCCTGACTGCACGTCACTGGTACCCAAAATAGGCGTCTTTTCCGGCGTCTTTCATCATTCAACAGAACAATAATTTCTTCATCATTGGAACTGCAGCTGGAGCTACTGGTGCTTGAAATATTCATGTTTTCTTTGTAGAAATCTGACAAGCGCGTAAATACTGGCTCTCTTCTTCTGAGTGAAAAGCGACCAGCTTGTGTACAGGAGTATTTCTGTTTTACATTAAGCGCCATCTAATGTCAGGGAATGAAATTGCATGTTGGCTCGGCTCATCGTCAGCGAAAATTGCCTGGGTGTGAACACAAAAGACGTGGCGAAAAACGCTGGCGAATAACGCCTGGTGAATATTCGTCCCGGTGTGTACGGGCCTTTAGACCCAATTCGCACTAAGCTTTTTAAAGAAACATTCCCCTATTTAATAAATTCATATTAACTATATAAAATATCTCTCTAGAAATAGGTTATATGCCACAGAGTTTTTAATATGCAGTTGTTAAACCTCTTATGAAAATCCCCAGTTTGGATCCTAGCATCTTGGCCAACTATAGACCAATATCAAACCTCCCCTTTATTTCTAAAATCCTAGAAATAGTTGTAGTTAAGCAGCTTTACTGCCACCTACAGGAAAATAGTCACTTTGAAGATGTTCCGTCTGGGTTTAGACCCCACCACAGTACAGAAACTGCACTAGTTAGAGTCTCTAATGACTTGTTATTGGCCTCAGAAAAGGAACTACTTTCTATTCTAGTCCTGTTAGACCTTAGTGCAGCCTTTGACACTATCGACCACAGTATTTTACTCCATAGATTAGAGCAGGACATAGGGATCAGAGGATCTGCCCTCCAGTGGTTTGAATCCTATTTATAGGTACCAGTTTTTTAATGTAAATGGACATTCCTCTCATTGGACTCTAGTTAGCTACGGAGTCCCACAGGACTCAGTCTTAGGACCCATCCTGTTTACGCTTTATATGCTACCCCTAGGAAACATAATCAGGAAACACAGCATTAATTTTCATTGTTATGCCGACGATACTCAGTTGTATTCATCCATGAAACCTGACCAGAATTACAATATAGAGAAACTGAATGCCTGCATCAGAGATATCAAGACCTGGATGACAATTAATTACCTCCTCTTGAACCCAGAAAAAGAGGTTATTGTACTAGGTCCTAAAAACCTGAGAGATGCTCTGTCTGCTCAGATAGTCTCCCTGGATGGTGTAAGTATAGCCCCCAATTCCACAGTTAGAAACCTTGGGGTTTTATTTGGCCAGAATTTATCATTTAAGGCTCACATGTCTCAGGCATGTAGAACTGCATTTTTTCAACTACAGAATATTGCTAAGATCAGAAATCTACTTTCTAAGAGTGATGCTGAAAAACTCATCCATGCATTTGTTACGTCTAGACTGGATTACTGGAACTCTTTGTTATCAGCGTGTCCTAAGAGTTCCTTAAGAAGTCTCCAGCTTGTTCAGAACGCAGCATTTAGATTATTAGCAGGAACAAACAGAAGAGATCACATCACTCCTGTAGTAGATTCACTTTACTGGATCCCAGTTGATTCTAGAATCAAGTTCAAAATCCTCCTGTTAACCTATAAGGCCTTACATGGTATGACCCCATCTTATATCAAAGACCTCATAGTCCCTTACCATCCAAACAGAACACTTCACTCACAAAATGCAGGACTGCTTGTGGTTCCTAGAATTAGTAAAAGTACAGTTGGAGGTAGAGCGTTTGGCCACCAAGCCCCTGTTTTATGGAATAAACTCCCAGCTCATGGAAGAGAGGCCGACTAAGTTTCTACATTCAAAGTTAGACTGAAAATATTCCTCTTTGGACAGGCTTACTGTCAGACCAGCTAGAAATCAGAGATTATTTAACTTACTGCTAATATGTTTACATTAATCTTAACAATAACAATTAAGTAATTTGTAGGTTGCTTGCAGTTTGAAGTAGAGGGCTGCATTGGGATTGGGTCCCGCGGGACCCAACCCAAATCTCGCGGGATTGGGCGGTTTGAATTGTGCTGTGGGCGGGAGCGGGGGGCAAAAAAAAAACCCTGCGGGATCAGTGTTGCCATGAATATCTCATGAATATTTATTACTACGTACTACGGACTACGTTAGGCTGTGTGGCTGTTGGATTCTTATGTAAGCTCCGTGAACTCACCAGGTAGAGACGCCTAATGGCCACTGTCATCTAACCTGTTGTTGGGGGTGTGCAACGCTCCACCCCGCCTCTTAGAAATTATGCTCTTTAAAGCCTGATACCGCGGTCGCGTGTGGGCGGAGCTACGAGCTAAAGTTATGGTCTGATCCCTGCATGGAGCGATGCGTGCATCAATGCATGCTAGACACGAAGAATGTGGAGAGATCCGGTTTATTATTTTGAAGAGTTCTACTTGGTAATCATGTTTCCATGTTTGAGTTCATAATATTATCCCAAAGAAAGTCTCTGCTTCAACTCCCGCAGTGAAAGCTGCGTCTGAATCTGACGCCCGTGTTTCCATCTGACAGTTTAAAGCCAAAGCCCCTCCCCCGCCTCTCTACCTGCTTTTCCTCTCTACCTGTTCACCTGTTCATATCCTCTGTAGCTGAGAGTTGTTTTTCCCCGCTGAAGGAAAAGAACCTTGCTTCCCGCTTTGGCAGGTTCTTTAAAACGTGTTCAGCTTCGAGGAGAGATGACCCAGAATCGGCCGATTTAAGATTAACAAAGTTTATTCCCTGATACAATAGTTCTAAGACAGTAGCAAGAGAAAACACAGAAGTACAGCTGAGAAGAGAAGAAGCGGGGACTTCCTACACGGAGGAGTCTTTATAGCGGCGTCCGCTGCTGTTTTCGTCTTCCTGTGGTGCTGCCACCAATCTTATACCTGCAACTGAACAATGTCCTTTTTTGGTGCGTTCAAATGGTGGTTCCTGTTTTCAGAGAAAGAGGACTCGACCTTTTGCTGGCCTCAACTGGTTCAAGCGTGCAGCACTTCACACCTTTGCAAAGTGTGTGGGTGTACGTCTGATTTCTTGTCTGCAGAAGGGGCCCCACTTCCTCTTGTTCTAAATATGCTGAGCTGTGGCTTTCTGTCTCTTCACTCAGCCTGCACACAAATTCTGCTTTAACACTTCTGAGTCTTGGGGTGAAAAGTTCAGGCAGCAAAGTAATGTGAAGATTAATATTTCAAATGCAATAAAAGATTAGACACAAAGATTAGACATAAAATGTATATATCTCTTCACCGCGCTCCCAGTGTATTCTACACAGATGTAGGGACAGTGAAAATAAGCCACCCCTTGTTAATTTTAAAACTGTTTGAAGTGTTGTGGGTTCATTACAAATCGTGTAGTACTGTAAATGGCCAGCAGGTGGAACGAGCGCTGTCGAGCAAGACTGACGTCATGCGGGAGCGCGCAGAGCAGCATGAAAGAGAGGGAAGAGAAGAGAGATCGGATCAGCGCTGAGAGTTCGGTTTTCCTACAAAACACCCACCTGTATGAGCCTACGTACGCTGCTGTACTGGAAAGAACCCGTAAATAAACGCACAAATGTTCAGTGGTCTGCTGCTCATTTAAAGTGTGCAACACAGAGCGCAAAATGCGGTCATCATAGGTTGACACGATAGTCAGGGCGCTCTATAGCGCAGCACACGGCTGAAAGAGCTGTTACTCTATCTGCCAACACGGCGCTGGATAGGAAGGAGCAGGTTTCCAGGCAGAGACATGATGTTAATGGATGAAGCAGAGAAGAACCACAAACGAAGTTCATCGTGAGACACGCATGGTGTTCAGATCTGCGTGCTGAAGCCCCACTGAGGCGCAAAACAGCAAAAACTGGAAAAGGCTGAAGCTAAAAAAAAGTATTTTTCCGTTAGGAAAAAAATCATAGATTTTCAGCTCTGTTGAACCATTACAATGTTTTTTCTCCTCCATAAATTCAAATGACTTTGACCTGCAGCTTTATCAGCTGGTTCAGCGCTTCAGGCCAACTACCCCTGGCTGCAGCCTGCATACTCCTTCAGGCCGTCTGTCTGCGCGCGGACACACGCACACTTTTAACCGAACTGGATTAGTGAAAATATATTTAATAATTAAGTTGCAGATTACACAAAAGAGGAATGCATGGAAAAATGAGGCTGGAGGAGGGACATGAATCTCTTTAATAATATCAATACAAATACATGTTTTTTTTTTCCTGCGGGACGGGGGACGATACAAAATCAATGCATCTCTATTACAGTGCGGGAATAAATTCTCCGAGTGTTGCGGGTGCGGGCGGGAGTGGACATACATATTGCGGGATGCGGGCGGGAGTGTAACGCATACGTTGCGGGCGGGATTGGTCAGAAATTCGGCGGGCGCGGGCGGGAGCGGGATGAAGAAAATAGTCCCGCGCAGGGCTCTAGTTTGAAGCTAGGGAGACTATGGTGCGATGGGGTTCTGTCCTCTATTCTCGTCTACTTCGACTCTCCTTCTCTTCTCTATTCTTGATTATTATTCATTATTTAGTTCTCTATGTCTCTGTTTGGTGCAGTGTGATTCATGTACTGTCCCTCTTTCCCATTCCCCTCTGGGGTAGGGGGAGTGCTTCCAGCTCCTGTCAGCTCATCCGTGCTCCTGTACCTGGCCGTGTACCTCGTCTCTACTACTGCTCCTACACTTGGCTGTGGATCCTGTGTCTGGCTCGTCTCACACCCCCAGCCATCCCCTGACTCCATCTGGATGAAGCTCATCTGCTGGACTTTAAATATGTATTTGTAGAGTTAGATAAGTTAATTCTTCTCTAATAGTTCTGGTAAATCACCTGTCCGTCCTGGGGGAGGATCCCTCCTTCATGTTGGCACCCCTGAGATTTCTTCATTTTTTTCTGGAATCCGGTTTTTCCTTACCGCGAAGGGGGGTCTAAGGGCAGGGATGCCAGTATAGCTTAGTCAGTTTGTTAGTTTATTTTAGTATTTTCCTATTGACTCTTTGTATTCATGATCCTTTTAAGTTCATGTTTTACTTCAAAGCCCATCGAGACGCCTGTTGTTGTGATTTTGGGCTATACAAATAAAATTGAATTGAATTGAATTGAATTAGACCCTCCTTTGCGGAAAAAAAAGGAAAAAGGAAAAACTTTAAAAAAAACGCATTCTGAAAAAAATGAAGAATGAAGAAACCTCAGGGTTGTCCACATGAAGGAGGGATCCTCCCCCAGGATGGACAGGTGATTTACCAGAACTCTTAGAGAAGAATTAACTTATCTAACTCTACATCTACATATTTAAAGTCCAGCAGATGAGCTTCATCCAGATGGAGTCAGGGGATGGCTGGGGGTGTGAGACGAGCCAGACACAGGAACCACAGCCAAGTGTAGGAGCAGGAGTAGAGACGAGGTACACGGCCAGGTACAGGAGCACGGATGAGCTGACAGGAGCTGGAAGCACTCCCCCTACCCCAGAGGGGAGTGGGAAAGAGGGACAGTACATGAATCACACTGCACCAAACAGAGACATAGAGAACTAAATGATGAATAATAATCAAGAATAGAGAAGAGAAGGAGAGTCGAAGTAGACGAGAATAGAGGACAGAACCCCATCGCACCATAGTCTCCCTAGCTTCAAACTGCAAGCAACCTACAAATTACTTAATTGTTATTGTTAAGATTAATGTAAACATATTAGCAGTAAGTTAAATAATCTCTGATTTCTAGCTGGTCTGACAGTAAGCCTGTCCAAAGAGGAATATTTTCAGTCTAACTTTGAATGTAGAAACTTAGTCGGCCTCTCTTCCATGAGCTGGGAGTTTATTCCATAAGACAGGGGCTTGGTGGCTAAACGCTCTACCTCCAACCGTACTTTTACTAATTCTAGGAACCACAAGCAGTCCTGCATTTTGTGAGTGAAGTGTTCTGTTTGGGTGGTAAGGGACTATGAGGTCTTTGATATAAGATGGGGTCATACCATGTAAGGCCTTATAGGTTAACAGGAGGATTTTGAACTTGATTCTAGAATCAACTGGGATCCAGTAAAGTGAATCTACTACAGGAGTGATGTGATCTCTTCTGTTTGTTCCTGCTAATAATCTAAATGCTGCGTTCTGAACAAGCTGGAGACTTCTTAAGGAACTCTTAGGACACGCTGATAACAAAGAGTTCCAGTAATCCAGTCTAGACGTAACAAATGCATGGATGAGTTTTTCAGCATCACTCTTAGAAAGTAGATTTCTGATCTTAGCAATATTCTGTAGTTGAAAAAAGGCAGTTCTACATGCCTGAGACATGTGAGCCTTAAATGATAAATTCTGGTCAAATAAAACCCCAAGGTTTCTAACTGTGGAATTGGGGGCTATACTTACACCATTCAGGGAGACTATCTGAGCAGACACAGCATCTCTCAGGTTTTTAGGACCTAGTACAATAACCTCAGTTTTTTCTGGGTTCAAGAGGAGGTAATTAATTGTCATCCAGGTCTTGATATCTCTGATGCAGGCATTCAGTTTCTCTATATTGTAATTCTGGTCAGGTTTCATGGATAAATACAACTGAGTATCGTCGGCATAACAATGAAAATTAATGCTGTGTTTCCTGATTATGTTTCCTAGGGGTAGCATATAAAGCGTAAACAGGATGGGTCCTAAGACTGAGTCCTGTGGGACTCCGTAGTTAACTCGAGTGCACTGAGAGGAATGTCCATTTACATTAACAAACTGATATCTATCTGACAGATAGGATTTAAACCATTGGAGAGCAGATCCTCTGATCCCTATGTCCTGCTCTAATCTATGGAGTAAAATACTGTGGTCGATAGTGTCACAAGCTGCACTGAGGTCTAACTGGACAAGAATAGAAAGTAGTCCCTTTTCTAAAGCCAATAACAAGTCATTAGAGACTCTAACTAGTGGTGGGGTCTAAACCTCGACTAAAAGTCTTCTAAGTGGCTGTTGTCCTGTAGGTGGTGTAACAATTTCCTTTATCTTTTTGCAGAGGAAGAGTACAATAAAGCAAAAATATTACCTGCTTTGAAAAAGAAAAGGCGTGTGCAACTTAACATTAAACATAGAAAACCCAGCCGTCTCAGTTTTAGTTTGTTTTAGGCGTTTTAGTAATTTTCAGCAGGCCTTTACCAAATCACCAAGCAAAATACACACCCAACACCATATAAATATATACACACACATTAATTCCAAGCGTCTCTGTTCAAAACTAAAGTTTGATGTAAACGAGTTTGTATCTCAGTCCCAGCAATGCATTGCGTTTAACCAAAACAAAACAAACAGGCTCGATCTCACCGGCTTTTCCGTCAGTCCTTGGTGTGTAGATTTTCATGAGAGGGAAAAAAGGAGGAGGAAAAAAACCCACGTCTTAATCTGTCCACCAGGAAAAGGAAAAAGTAATCCAGGGTGTAGAGCTTGAAGTGGAGCGGCTCTGGAACATTCAGCGTCGTCCTCAGACACGGCTCTCCGTTTGCCGGGGAAACGTAGTTTTTAAACAACAGCTGTTTTCCCTCGTAGCAGCCCGTGTCATTAGTAGCTCCGCCCCCCTCGTAGATAGAGTTGCCTTCTTAAAGCCGCATGCCTCCTTTACTCATGCCCGTTAAAAACTGTCACACATGTCCATCATTGTAGTCTCATACTAAACAGCTATGGCCATGATATTTTAATTAGCATGTCAAACATATATTTTAATTAGCATGTGAAACATATATTTTGCCCCTGCAGGGATTTATAGCAAAATAAAAAACTGTTCATCATGCTGTTTGTGGCAGTGTCACAGTGGCAGTAAAGCTGCTTTACTACAACTCTTTCTGGATTTTAGAAACAAAGGGGAGGATTGATATTGGTCTATAGTTGGCCAAGATGCTAGGATCCAAACTGGGCTTTTTCAGAAGAGGTTTAACAACTGCATATTTAAAAGACTGTGGCACGTAACCCGTTTCCAGAGAGGTATTTATCATTGTTAATATGGAATCGTTAATTAGGGAAAAGTTTCTTTAAAAAGTCTAGTGGGAATTGGGTCTAACAGACAAGTTGAGGATTTGGAGGACGTAATAATTGATGCTATTTCTACTTGATGCACATTAGTGAAGCAGTCTAATGTTACGGAGGTTTCTATGGATGCCTCCACTTCTACCGCTTCAGCCTGCTCTGGGCTGATAGTAAGAATTACTTGATTTAACTTACCGTATTTTCACGACTATAAGGAACACTTAAAAGTCATAAATTTTCTTTCGCCAGCAGGGGGCGCCCTATGATCCGGTGTGCCTATTGTGTAGTTGTGGGTCGTAGAAGAAGATGGAGTGAGGGAGGGAGAGAGACGTAAAGGCCAAGTGGAACCTAACTGCAGTGCAACTATCTACATTTTAAAGCCTTCTATGCTCCTTCTACCTCATAATAATCCTCAACCATTTCAGTACAGGAGGAGTAAGCAGAGAAGCAGCTGGAACACTGCTTTAAGCTGCTGCTTTCGCTAGCGCAAAGGAGAAATGCAGAGAGAGACTGGCGCAGTTCTGTGTGTGTGTCTGTGTGTGCTGAAAGGAGCAGGTTTTCGCCAGCCCGTATGAAGAAAGGAGACCCGCAAGTCTGTGTGTGTGTCTGTGTGTATGTGTGTGTGCTGAAAGCAGCGCCGTTTTCTAGCATAGAAAGGAAGAAAGGAGACCGACTGCGCGGTGTCTGTGTGTGTGCTGTGTGTTTAGCGCTTGTAAGGAGGAAGGGAGAGCAGCCTGCAAGTGAGTGACCATTCAGTTTGTGATCAGTTAGGGAGAACAGTAACAAAATAAAAATGTTTCCTCTAAAAAAAAACAGAGACTGGATGTTGTATTAACCCACTCTAGAAGCGCTGAGGTTCTGAACGGGGCATTAACGTGCGCGCGCCTTAACACCCGGTGCGCCTTTTGTTTGTGTCAAAGACGGAAAAATCCCCCGTGACTGAGACCGCGCCCTATCATCCGGTGCGCCCTATGGTCGTGAAAATACGGTATGTCTAATATTTGAGATTTTACTATCGAAAAATGTAAGAAAATCATCAGAGCTGAGAGAAACAGGAACATGTGGTTCTACTGAACTCTGACTGCGAGTTATTTTTGCAATAGTGCTAAAAAGAAATCTTGGATTATTTCCATTCTCTGATATTAAGGTTGAATAGTACTGGGTTCTAGCACTACGCAGAGCTGTTTTATAATTTAATAGGCTAAGTTTCCAGATATTCAGAGACTGCTCTGAACCGGAGCGGCGCCATTCTCTTTCCAACTTACGGGTTTCTTGTTTAAGAGAACGTGTTTCAGTGTTAAACCACGGTGCTACTCGGTTTTGTCTAACGAACTTAGGTTTCAGGGGGGCAACAACATCGAGTGTACCCCTGAGTGCTTGTAAGGCATCATTAACAAAGTGGTCATTTGTACTAGGACTGATGCTATGGGAGCTGGGCTCAGAGTATTTTCTCAGAATGTCACTAAGTACTGGCTGAACTGTGTGTTTAAACTCAGACACAGAACGGTCAGTTAAGGTTCTTCTAGGCTCTTTCTTATTCACTGGGGCAATAGCATGTTCTAAAGTAAGCTGGAAGGTAATCAGAAAGTGATCAGAAATGATGGGGTTAAGAGGAAGGACACTCAGCTGGCTGATCTCTATCCCATGGGTTAAAACAAGGTCCAGGGTGTGCTTGTGACAGTGAGTGGGTTCATTCACACTTTGGGTGAAGCCAACATCATCTAATAAAGCTGCAAAAGCCTTTCCTAGACAGTCACTGGGGTCATCAACATGAATATTAAAATCCCCTATTATTATAGTTTGATCAGAATCTAAGACAATAGTCGATAGGAAGTCCGAAAACTCAGTTAAAAATTCTGAATATGGGCCGGGGGGGCGATAAATAATTATGAATAAAACAGGTTTTCGAGTCTTCCTGTTTGGGTGATTTATCGACAATATGATACTTTCAAATGAATTATAAGCATTTTTAACTTTAGGGCTGAGAAGTAAGCTAGACTGTGATATTATTGCCAAACCACCTCCTTTCCCTGAAATTCTGGATTTCTGATAGTTAGCATAAGTGTGTGTGTGTGTGGGGGGGGGGGGGGGGGGGGGGGGGTGCTTCATTCAATCTTACATAGTCATCCTGTTGGAGCCAAGTTTCTGTTAAGGCTAGAAGACTAAGTTTATTATCAGTGATTAAATCATTGACTAAGAGGGACTTAGAGGAAATGGATCGAATTTTTAATAAACCGCATTTAATGACATAATTCTGCTTGTGAGAACTGCTGTCTGTCACTGTAAGGTTTCTATGACGCGCTCCTTTTATTTGTCTTTCAGAGCATTAGCTAAAGCTAGGACCTGCTAGACTTTCCCTGCATGGGTTTTGCACCAGCACTAACCCTAAGGGAGGCTCAGAGAAACGTTGTTGCTCTGTGCCCGGGTCTCGTCTCTGGGTTGTCAGGTTGACAGACTAAGGCTAGCAGAAAAGTTTCTAGAAAGAAGAGCGGCACCGTCCAGAGTAGGATGGACGCCATCTCTCCGCATGAGACCGGGCTTCTCCCAAAACGCGCTCCATTTATCCACAAAACCAACGCCGTTTTCTGGGCACCATCTAGAAAGCCAGCGGTTGAATGATGAAAAGCGGCTGTACATTTCATCACTGACTAAATTCGGCAGGGGACCAGAGAAAATTACAGTGTCGGACATCGTCTTAGCAAGTTTACACACCGAAGCTACGTTTAACTTAACCACCTCTGATTGTCTCCGTCGGGCATCATTACCGCCTGTGTGAATCACGACTCGACGGAACCTGGACTTACTCTGAGCTAACATCCTAAGGTTCCCCTCGATGTCACCAACTCTGGCCCCCGGATAACACCTGACTGTAGCCGCTGGGAGCTCCACGTTTTTAACTTCAGAAGAGCCGATAACCAGGGTTGAGGGTTCAGCGGGTGTGTCCCGGAGGGGGGAGAACCTATTACTAATGTGGAGTCTCGGGTGCTCTAAGTTTTTGCGTTTAGCACTATGTTTCCTCCTAACCGGTGCAAACCCCTGAGTGTCTCCCAGCTGCTGGGAAGGCGCTGGGGTGCTAACTGGGTCAGCCCTGGTAGCGCGGCCCGCCTTCACGAGTAACGACCTGGCTAGCCGGCTTAGCTTCCACTGTGCGGAGCCGCGCTTCTAACTGCTCTAGCCTGGCCTCCAAGTCTAACACAAGACTACACTTAACACATCTACCGCTTTCTTCACTAAAGGAGGCAGGATCCTCACTAAACATATGGCACATGGGGCAGGAGAGAGGGGGAAAGGCGGAAAGAGTGGTGGCCATGCTAGGTTCTAAGATAAAGCTAGCGGTGCTTAGGTAAAGAGAAGTGGTTTATTTAGCAAAATGAGAAAAGTGAACAGCAAGCGGTTTAACAGTAGTGTATTTGCTACTAAAAGGTGCTAGATGTGGATGTGAATATTAAACCAGATAACACTTAAAGCAAGCAATAGTAGTCAGGCTAATGCCAAACAAGAGAACAGTAGTCAAAAACAACTAGCACTGGGTAACGCTCACCTGGAAATGACGTCACAGGAAGCCCATCCATGTCTAAGGGCAGGGATGCCCAGTTTAGCTTAGTTTGTTTAGTTAGTTTGGTATTTTCCTATTGAATTCTATGTATTCATGATCCTTTGGATTTTATGTTTATTTTACAATTACCGGTACAAAGCCCATCGAGACGACTGTTGTTGTGATTTTGGGCTGTACAAATAAAATTGAATTGAATTGAAACAACTGTTAATCAGTAATTCTATTGATCAGAATAACCAGTCTTGATCTAATAACTTTTTTAACATCTTGATAATCCTAATTTTTTTTTAAGATATTCTGTCTGTTTTTTAAGTTTTAAACTGACCAATCAGATGCCTCATTAAAAGTAGCTGGTCTCAGGTCACATGTTTGAACGAAAGATTTAGTGTGGCCCTCTTTATAAGTGAAAGGGGTGTGGACTTCCAACAAGCTCACTACTGATTGGTGAAAGTGGTTGCCAAAGAAACATTGTTGAATCATTGTTTACTCACATCATCTGACTCCAACATGGTGCCATCCGTGTATGAACTTAACTTTTTTTTGGTGGAGTAAGTAAACCAGTTTCTCCAGGTGACATCACACTCATTTAGTTCTGTTCTCTTATACAGTCGATGGTTTAGATCAGGGGTGTCCAAAATTTTTTTGGTGAGGGCCAAATACAGAAAAATAAGCAAAGGTCCGAGCCCGCACACAAGAGGTGACATATTGACACATGATTACTGTATATTTCTAACTCACCTATAATGTGAAGAACATTGCTCTCAGTGGGCAGTGATGCTGATCTGTGCTACATAAAACAAATGAACATCAAAATGAAACATTCACTCAGACAATGAAACCTCATTCCAACCAGGCAGTTCAGAACGGGTTTACTGAGCAGCTGAAGCCAGCAGATCTTTACATACGTAGCCATTAGTGTGGTTGACTGACAGAGTGCACGATTTTGTAGTTTATAAAGAGTCAACTGTTTTCTCACAAAAGTAGACTAAAAAAAGGGTTTATGGGTGACCAACGAGCACAAATTTAACATTAATCGCACACAATTTAAAAAGCTTCATTTTACAATTACACTCTGTGACAAAATATGCAGCTATGAACAAAAAAAATTCCAGAAACAAAACAAGTTCTTTTTACATAAAGGGAATAATTTTTCACAGTTCAGAATGCATTTTCTTCACCTTTTAGGTTCACTCTATCTCTGTGAAGCATGCAAACATGGCCTTGCAAACAGCATCCTTGTAGGTGTCAGACGGAGACAGCTCATAGGAGCTTCCTTTACTTCCTCAGCCTGTGCCCTTTGCTCCTGATGAAGCCTGTGTGGAGACATGAAGGCCATTATTAGGAGAGACAGGCATGTGGCAACCCCTCGTGTAACGCTAAATACACGAGGAAGATAGTGAATGGATGGACAGCATGTGTTTATTCACCGCGATGGGGAAAAAAACTGTTGGCAGCTAGCCTGCAAGCTCAACATTTGCTTGAATTTCTGTGCTCGTTCGGCACCTGTGTACGAAGCGAAGCTGCTCTGATGCTTGGTCTCATAGTGCAGACGGACATTATACTCTTTCATCACGGCAACATCTTCAGTGCAAATCAAACAGACACACTGTCCGTTGATTTCCTTAAAGAAATATTCGTTTTCCCACCGTGTTTTAAATCTTCTACACTCACTTGCTATCTTGCGTTTCTTCGGTGCTGCCATTTCTGGTGACTAGTGGTGAATATTCTTCTTTGCTTGATTTTGTTTAGTGGACAAGCACCTTTCTGTGACCGACTCCAAGTGTTGAAACTGAGAAGTGCAACAGAGTTGAGCTCAAGCGCCATGTGCGGGCCATATTCAATTATATTTTCAAAATTTGCTGCGGGCCACTAAAAACAGACCTGCGGGCCGCAGTTTGCCCGTGGGCCGTTGTTTGGACACCCTTGGTTTAGATGGAATATTTGTGTCAAAAGTCAAAGTTTTTAACTCAGACTATAGATCTGTGTGTTTTAAAAAACATTTCTGCATGTGAATGTGCTGTCATGTGAACTTGAAAAATTAGCATTTGCAAATGCAGAATAATGTTGCACACTTTTTGTTTCCAGATGCCCACATCATTTTACAGCCACAAAATACTTGTGAAGGAAAATAACTGCAAAGTCTTCATTTCTGGAAGTTCATGTTTTGCAGAGGTAACATTTCTAATGAGGGGTGATGGGAAGTGCAGGGTGGGGCTGTTCCTGCACGACTAATAACAAGTCTTCAAAGGTTGGAGCTAAAAATATGTTCTTTGACTCGTGTGTGCCAGAAAATCTGGACAGAATTTAGCTTGTATATTTTAAATGACAGGGTGGGCAGCCAAGTGGGCGGTGCTTTGCGTGCAGTGGTTAGCTCACACAGTCAGAAACACCGACCCCACACTGCAGTTCGCTTTACATCTGTAATGTTTAAATTTTCAAGGCTGCACGTGTTTTCTGGACTGTGCTGAAATGTTTGTGGCTTAATGCTTTTATCTGGGGAGGGGCCAGATCACAGGTGTACAGGGCCCCTCCCTCAAAGGACACTGTCCCTTTTCTTAGATCAAAACTGTGCTGTGCCGTCATTCATTCATTTTTGAGTTACAGACGATATACAGAATATGTGAAGCTAAAAACTGTGGGTCACATTTGAAAAATGCAGAAACAACAATAAAGCAACAAATAAAAAGGTGTGCTTGTCTTCTTTCAGGTCCTCAGGATACCTGTGACGCCTGCTGAAAAGCATCTGCTGGTGTTGTTGCTGCTGATACTGTGAAAAGTGGTTGCTGCTGCTGTTGCTGCTGTGAATAAGCTGCTACTGAATGCTGCTGCTGAAAGCTTCTGCTGATGATGATGTTGCTGCTGCTGTTATTGCTGAAAGCAGTTGCTGCTGCTGCTGTTGCTGCTTAAAGCTGTTGATGCTACTGAAAGCTGTTAATTCTGCTGAAAGCTGCGGCTGATTAATCTACTGGTGTTGCTAAAAGCTGTTGCTGCTGCTGAAAGGCGCGGATGCTGCTGAAAGCTGATACTACTGATACTACTGAAAACTGGAACTGCTGGAAGCTGTGGCTGATGAAAGCAGGTGTTTCTCCTGAAAGTGGTTGCTGCTGCTGTTTGATGCTCCTAAAACCTGTTGCTGATAGTGGTTGCTCCTGCTGTTGCTGCTGAAAGATGCTGAAGCTAAAAGCTGCTGCTGCTTCAGCTGCATGGCCTCCATCAGTTGGGGTAACCAGCAGAGATTTTAGTCCATGTTTCATCAGGAGCAGACAAGCTTCGCTACAAACATAATCCCTGCCCCCACCCCTCAATGACAGGACAGATGGCTTTGTCTCTCTGCTGTAAAAATCATTTCTATGTGGCTTCCAGCCTCTTTTTGCTGCTTTCTTTGACAAGTTTGTCTAATTCAAACAAATGTTTTTATTTCTGTTACAAAACATTTTTCCTTTTTTTTTCCTAAAACTGAAGCTGCTTTGATAAAAGGAAATTTAATGAAAAAAATTGGGTTTTGTGTTAAAGATATTTTCGACAAACACACACTTCAGCAGAGACGGGAACAGAGATAACGTACAAATGCAGAAAAATAAATGATGTGCTGATACAAAGATGTGCAGATAGAACGATGGAACCATGTCAAGTTCTGCACAGAGGCTTGTCATGAAGAGAGGACAAGAGTGTAGGAGAGGCACACTAAACCCTTAGGGCTTCTTGAACACATAAATCTAGCGTAAAAACTATGATTGTGAACCAAAATGGCCTTGAATTAATTGCCTTGAAATAATTACAGCAAATTTGTTAGTGGAATTGGCATAGTTCAAGAAAAACAACCACAATTTCTGTCAAAATATGAAACAAAGAAAATGCAAAGATATCTTAAGGTTATTCAACTGAAGCCTGTTTTTTTTTAAACTTTAACCATTTTATTACATGATCACCATCACTTGTTTCATAAAGGGATACAACGCTGCTTGGATTTCATCAAGAGTCTTTTTATGGTCTTCGTCGTCAGGGTTTTTCCTGGCGGCCATGGCTCTCTTTTTTTGGAGAAATTCAACTTTTTAAACTTTTTAAAATCAACTTTTGTTTTTTTTTCCCAACTTTTTTTATTGGAAGATAGTTGTATAGCCGCCGTCAGCCAAACACGTCCGTGTTGTAACCCGGAACCGGGTTAGCATAAATGTGTTTATGGATGTGATAAATAGTTTGTTGGGAGGAAATTCAGTTTCCTGAGGGAAGGATGATTTTGCCTGATGAAGAGAATTGACAGATATCAGGAATGTGGGGCCATTCAGATAAGTAGCTCCAGTTTTTCTTTTGTTATAAATATAAGCTTAACTGTCATGGTGCCTCTGTCAGTCTCATCCCCCTTCAGCTGTGTTCCATTCCAGTCCTGATTACTCCCAGCTGTCATCGCTTTATGGTGTCAAATTCATGCCTAAACTATTTGGCATCAAAACTGTAAAACCAGGAATCAAAACCCGAATTCTGCAAACCAAAACCCAAAATCTGCGAACCAAAACCCATAATTTGCAACCAAAAGCTATAAACTAAAGCGCAATCATATTTCTCAGGTGCTGATTTGTTTTCTCGCTGTTCTGAAATTGTCTTTTTGAGTTGCGCTTTTATTTTGAAATCGTCTTTTTGAGTTGCGCTTTTATTTTTTGAGTTGAGCTTTTTTTTTTTGCGGTTGCGATTCTAAAACCTGTCGCACACGTAAAAACAGCGCCACATCAGTCAACGGGAGGGGAGGCGGGACATCCCCACAGCCAGTAGCTCATTGGCTACCGAATAACACAGAGTCTTACGTCAACAGACCAGTTTAGAATGTGCCGGTAAGTTTTTCATGTTTTTCAAACCTTTTACTATCTTAAACGATCAAACTTGTACTTTATTTAACCAGAGGACGCAAGCACAGTCAGATGAGGAGCTCCACCAGTAGCTGCTAGTGAAAAAAGATGTTAGAAAGTTAGACGTTGCATGACAAACTATCACCATTGTTCTCCCGTGTTAGCATGCTAGCTAGCTCAATGCTAGCGGGGTTTACAGCTCTTTTCATGACTTTTATGGATTAAACAAAGTCGATTTTTTTACCACAGTGTCAATATCAGTCATGTAAACCTGGGAATAATTGCCCGTGAATTGTCACTAGGATTAATTAAATATGTTATAACCTATAAGGTTTCTCAATATTTTTCAGGGTTTACAGACAGAGGGAATTAACAGAGCAACAATATTGCTGTGCCATATTTACAAAATGTATGCGTCTGCACCATGCAGACTGGCAGAATTCTGGTATGAGTGAATCAGAGCAGAGAAAATTGTAGCAGACCAGCAAAAACGTACTTTATTCCCCTTAAAATTATTCCAGTATTAGACATCAATAGAATTATTAGTTTCTTTTTAATTAGGTGGTTATTTTAAAATCATGGACTATTCCTGTATGTCTGTTGTTTTCTATAAGGACCGTTGTTATGCATGCCATAACAAAAAAGGCAGGAATTCTGAGGCAGCTGCGACGTGGATGTCTACAACTTCTTGAAGGTACAGAAAACAATTGTAATCTTAATTTTTCTCTTCTTTTTTGGGTTAATTAACTTTGCTGTTTTTGTTTCTTTCCAGTTGCAGGCGCCAAAGACGTCCCTGGTGTGATGCAAAGGCTGTCCGGCAGGCTCACAGATATCTCCTGTTAACTGAAAGAGAAGCATTTAAAATAGTTGTCCATTTAGACCATGATTGCATTGGCAACATGCCCAGGCACACTGTCTGCTTCACATTTCTCAGTGCCTGCACAAAAACAGTGACTTTTCCACCTCAAGTCTTTTGAGGAGTTTTAAAAACAGTTATTTTAATTTCTCTGAATTGTGGTTCAGAATTTCACAGAATCTAATACACTTGACTCTGTGTTTCAAAGATATTTGCAAAACCATCAATCAGTCTTTTGTACAAAACACATAATGGTCAAACATTAAAAAGTGAAGCATTACAAAATACCAGTGGTGATTATTAGCCATTTATTTTCTTAAGGGGGGCAGTATTTTGTAAGGCAGATGAGATCTGTTCACATTGTTGGTTTCTGTTACATCCTGCCGAGATGACATGCATAGATCAGTACATAAATGTTAATCTCTTGGCCATGGTTTTCCGATGTCCCCCAAGGGTTGAACAGGTCTGAGAGGAGAGAGGACACGCCACAGAGGGAACAACAACTCCAACAGTTTCCTGCTCTGCCTGGTTTAAGTTAGACTGTCGTCCAATGTCCACAGCATCCTGCACACAAAGAAAAATGTATTTAAGAAAGTTAAAATGAGAAAAAAAAAAAAAAAAAAAAAAAATATATATATATATATATATATATATATATATATATATATATATATATATATATATATATATATATATATATATATATATATATATATATATATACACACACAGCTGCATATTGTGAGAGTTAACTTCCCGTGTGAACCTGCAAACTTTAAGGTTGAGAATAAAATGGTTTTGGAATACAGTTCAAAATCAGAAAAAACTTTATTGATCCCACACCTGGGAAGTTTGTTCTGGTACCTCAAATAAATAATGTGTTTCTGAATCATAATTTTACTTTTATTATTTTGAATAGGGATGAACTTGATCCCAAACTAGGAAAGGTGTCACTTTCTTACAGCAATATGTTGCTTTGTTCAATCAATCTGTAATTCCTAAAGATATTTTGAGAAACCTTTTAAATTATACATAAATGTACTTCTTGAAAAAAATCTTTGATTAATCCTAGTGACAATTCACGGGCAATTATTCCCAGGTTTACATGACTGATACTGACACTGTGGTAAAAAAATCGACTTTGTTTAATCCATAAAAGTCATGAAAAGAGCTGTAAACCCCGCTAACATTGAGCTAGCTAGCATGCTAACACGGGAGAACAATGGTGACAGTTTGTCATGCAACGTCTAACTTTCTAACATCTTTTTTCACTAGCAGCTACTGGTGGAGCTCCTCATCTGACTGTGCTTGCGTCCTCTGGTTAAATAAAGTACAGAAAGTACAGATTTCAGAAAGGCGAGAAAACAAATCGGCAGCTGAGAAATAGGATTGTGCTTTTGGTTGCAAATTGTGGGTTTTGGTTCTCAATTTATGCATTTTGATTTGCAGATTTGGGGTTTTGATGCGCATTTTTTCTGTTTTGATGCACAATACTTTAGGCGCTAATTTGACACCATATCGCTTCTCTCATCTACCCCTGCTGCTCAAAAGGAGACCCAAAGCCTCAGATCGATGCCAGATTGCTGCCCATTATGGTGGCCTGGTTTTGCCAAGTCTAATTATTTCTAGTCTGAATTCTAGTTCTGGCTCTAAATCTTGTCTCTTTGCCCCAGGATTCCTGCTCTCCAGTAATCGTCAGTTTGGACCCTCTCTCTGCTGTTTGGAGTAACCAGAAGGACTGCCGCGCTCGTACCTCCAGCCATGCCACAGCTTATCACTCATCTGGATCATCTCTCGCCTGCTCTCTGTGTCATCTCCGGAGAAAAAAATAAATCTTTCTTACCTGCCCTTCACCTGTCCTCTTTCCGGGTTCCAGCGTCTGGGTCTGCCCCGCATTGAAATCATGACATTAACTTTCCAGATGCTACTTCCTCTGATGACCACACAGTCACAGAAACCTCCACTCAGTGACTGAAATAAAATATACACAGACTCCATGGAGCATCATCTACATTGACAGGGCAAATTACATTCATGATTATTGGTCTCAAAGGACAAAAGCCATTCTGAGGTCAATGGTATTGTTCATCTGGAGGACCTCAAGAAGAGCTCTTTATCATTCATTCATGTTTAGGGGCTGGGTGATGCATGGGATGCCCGTGTGCCACAGCCTCTTCAGAGGAGGTTTACACTTGGAAAGCCATTAAAGCACCTCTGAGCTCTCCACAGCAAGCTCAGGTTTGACTCACAGCCAGACTGATCCTTCAGACCATCAGGAGCGTCCACTTGTGCAGTAAATGCTCTTTGATCAATTCTCTTTGTCACCCGCAGATGAGCAGGATTGATGCAACTGCGACTAATAATTCATGGGGAAAAAAAAGTCATCGGTCATCCCTTTGCAGTTTTCTACTATGGCCAGAAAAAATCTGCTTCTTTTGTAGACTCTTTCATCTCTTTATTCTTGATCTCTAGTGATAAAAATTGGATTAAAAATCAACACCCTTCACCCCCCCACCATTACCTGTCACTGAAGCCTACCTTATTTATGTGAAAGCATTTGTGTCTCATAATTCAAAATAAAAGTCAATCCCGGAACTTTTTGAATATAAAAAGTCAAATACCCTGACAGACCACAGGTGGTGAGGGTGGGAAAGAAGGTCTCTGCAGAGCTGACAGTCAGCATCGGAACACTACAGGGGTGCTGCCTCAGTCCAAAGCTCTTCTCACTTTACACCTACGACTGCACCTCCCCCGACTCAAACACCCTCATCATTAAGTATGCAGACGAAACTACCGTCCTTGGTCTCATCAGAGGAGGGAACGAGTCTGCATACAGAGACCTGGTGCACAAAATCACCATCTACGGTGAGGACAACGACCTTGTTCTCAACATAGAGATAACAAAAGAAATAATCGTGGACTACAGAAGGATAGCACAGCCACATCAGTTGCTCATCATCAACAGGACTGTGGTGGAGCGGACCGACTGCCACCAGTTCCTGGGTCTGCAGATCACTAACAGGCTCAGCTGGGAAAGAAACACTGTTGCCACAGTGAAGAGAGCCCAGCAGAGGCAGTTCTTCATCAGGCTGCTGAAGAAGGCCAGACTGAAACGCAGGACCCTCACCCAAGCCTATTGGGGGCTTGTGGAAAACATCCTCACCAGCAGACTAACAGCCTGGTTTGGAAACACCATAAAAGAGAGAAAGACGCTGCAGAGGGTCATCAACACAGCTGGAAAAATCATTGGTTGCAACCTTCCATCCATTGAGACCATCTATAAACAACGCAGCAGGAGGATAATCAAAGACAGACACCACCCCGCCTACGCATTGATCCTGTGTGTGGACTCAGGCCACAACCTCAGACGTCGCAGGCCTGAAAGTATCTGCGCACACACCACACGCTTCCACAACAGCTTCTTCCCAGCAGGAATTAGAATGCTGGCACAGGACATCCAGCTGGGACACTGAGTGCAATGAACAATTTATCTCCACATAAGTGTAATAATTCTTTTTCTGAAAAGATTGGGATGCTGCAGTATTCATATATATTTATATTTTATACTTTGTACTTTTTGCTATCTAATTTTTTTCTTGCTTTATATTCACCCTGACCTGGGAGATGCCAAAGAAAAATTTGAGAAAAATGTATGTTATGTGCAAAAGGCAATAAACCTTGAACCTTGGAACTGCTTTTCCTTTTTCACAATGAAGCTGCGCTCATCAAACACGCGCAGTAGTGACAGAAGAAAAAAAATGAGCACTGACGTCATTGCCCCGCCTCCCCTTGGAACTGCTGATTGGAAATGAATCGTGCCAGTTTTTACACTTTCATTACGTTATAGAGTGAGCGGTATTTGAGTAGAAAATGTACACATTTACCAGTGAACATTTTGAATATGAAATGTCAAACACCCTTTTCTTTATGGTTTTAATTAAGTGACAGAATGAGCAGTGTTAAAAAATAAAAAGGCATTTGGCGGATTGATTTTTTAAAATATTTTTGAGTCAACGAACACAGCTTTATTGTGTAAAGGAAAAAGCATTTCCAGAACAGACTTTTATTTTGAATTATGCAACACAAATGCTTCCACAAATTTATGATGGGCTGAAAACTAAGATGAGATGCAAAATTCTCAAAATTAAATGAAAGATTGAAAGGAACAGGAGAAGTGATCAGAAGAAACTGGTTCTCCTTTGAGTTTCCTGCTGGACCTCAGTTCCTCCAGGAGAAGCTGATCAGCTGGCCTCAGGCTTCAGGCTGGACTTAGAGAAACTCAAGAGGTACGGCTGTTCAAGGTTAAGTTAAGGCAGTGGTTCCCAAACTGGGGGGCGCGGAGGTATTGCAGAAGAAACAAAGGATTTGTATGTTTGTGTCAGTGTGGGGGGGGCTCGAAAATATTCTAATCTTCAGAAAGGAGGGCCCTGCAGAAAAAGTTTAGGAAACACTGAGTTAAGGCTTAAAACAAATCAAATAATCTTTAATAATCTTGATCCAACCAGAACACCACCAGCTGGAGATGTCAGAGGGACGCCTGTCTGACTCTGAGTTAGAATAATTTAGCAGAGACGTGATGAAGGAGTCAATCACCATCTCAGAGGCCCCTGTTTAATTAAAAAAAAAGGCTTCTTCCTGGATGGGTGGATGTATGAATGGATGTATGGATGGATGGATGTATGGATGGATGTATGGATGGATGGATGGATGGATGGATGGATGGATGGATGGATGGATGTATGGATGGATGGATGGATGGATGGATGGAATGGATGGATGGATGGATGGATTAAATAACTTGTTTCCTATTACAATCACTTTCTTTTTCTGACCATCACACTATCAGAAGAGATGGAGCCAGACCATTTAGATTCAGTTATTGTAGATGTTGCAGTCCTAAAACTTCCCTGTATCATCATTGCATCTTTGTCTATCTGGATTGATTTGTATGTACTTAATTTAAGAAAAAAAAATCACTTGAGTTTCTTCTGTTGATTTTGTCGATCTATCTATGCCACCTGAGCAAAGTAACGCTGGTCAAAAGACAAGAAAGACTCTTGCGTATACATCTGTAATGTGGCTTCACACTTGATTATCTTGAAGAAATCCAAGGAATCGTGAAAACTTCCCCTGCGCTGTTTAGCAACAGGTGTTTTTCTATGAGTCACACCAGTTGAAGTTTTAGATCAGGATGTTCTGGATCCATTTTAGGTCAGTCATTCAGATTGCTCAGAATAAACCAAAATCGAAAGTGAATTGAATAGGCAACTACAAATAAGTCAGTTTAATCGTTTTTAAAGGGCCGATATCATGCTTTTCTTACCCCTTTTATAATAAACAATATGCATGTATTTGATAACATATTACCTTTGGCACCAGTGGCAGGCCGTGCATTACACATCTGTGCCTTCAGTCATGCTACGTCTGAATCACTCAACCCCTCATTTAACGATGCACAAGCAAGCTTTGCATTGCAGATTGAAAATTCCTGTAGCCACAATAAATGCCTCTAAATAAACTGAATAAACAAAACAGTAAACAAATCTAGTTATGCAACTACAGCCAGCAAAAAACTTTGAAAACAACCACATACATTTGGCATATTATTTATTAGGATATTTATCATTTCACTCATCAAGAAATGGGATTATTTGAAGACAAAATGCATCCTCCTCTCTTTCCTCAAAAACAATTCGATGACCCTGTCATGTAGATCAGTGTTTTTCAACCTTTTCTGAGCCACGGCACACTTTAACCTTAAAAAAAATCCCGCGGCACACCAGCATCCAATTTAAAAAAAAAAAAAAAAGAAACTCTTAGTCTGTATTGATCTACAGCCCCTCCACAATCTCACATGCATTTTTGTGATAATTGTGGCAGAAAAAGCTGGAAACTGCAGCTGTTTTTTCTAAAAGATGTAATAAAAGTTAAGTCAGAAGATTTAAAAACAGTTTGATGTGTGTTCGTTGGTTTCAATACGTTTAACAACAGATCTCCTTATGCACTGTCACTCTCACAACCCAATGCATTATGGGAGATGTAGTGCATAAAACGGCCGGAGGCTTTTCTGAGCTTCATTGTTTTGTTCACTTGTTCCACGGTCTGACACCGGATTCTGTGGAAAGCTACACCGCTAAAGACGAGCTTTAGCTGGTATTTTTGTTAGAACTGAGCGTTTTTACGAGCTAAATCGGGACAAGGAAGTGAAGACTTTAACCACTTCTGATTGGTCAGACTGATGACATGTGATTAAGCCCCCCAAGAATGATTGGTGGAGACAGTTAAAGCGACGGGACTTTTCCAAAATACAGCCGAAGCTGCAGCTGAATCGCGGTAGCGTAATTCTTACCAAAATGTCTTTAATAAAATAAAATAAATGCAAAGAAAAAGTGTTTTACGATCTTTTATATTCCTAACTCCTCAGTGTTTTATCAGGGCCTGTTTGGATAAACAAAGAGCTGATTTCTTGGAGATGGGAATTTTTTTTAGATCAGTTAATGAGGGCAATTTCCTACGGCACACTTGACCATCTCCCACGGCACACTAGTGTGCCGCGGCACACTGGTTGAAAAACACTGATGTAGATTATCGTGGTTCAGTTTCATCAAGAGGTCTTTTTTTTTTTTTTTTAAACTTGTCCTGTCCAACAGCTGGGCAAACAGATGGGAGCTGAAAGTCTCTTGTGTTGGACATATTTTACTTTTACAACATGGGGTTATGAATCTTCAGACAAACCAGATGAATGTCTGAATAAACCCCCCTTGTAATTGAGGCCAAACTTTATTAATTTCAATCATATTTGAAAATCTTTGATGTTGGACCGGACGGAAAAGGAAAGGAGGGAAGAAGAGAGAGGGATGATAAAGGGGGGGATAGGAAGGTGATAATAGGAGAGGGGGGAGGTAGAACCATGAAGCAGCAATAAGTTTACTGGATGTTTATCATTACGGTAAGGTTCATGTGCAGTACAAATCTCAAAGGGCGGGCCTGTCCACACACACACTCAAATGTAATCAACACACCTGCTAGCTGCAGAAATGTCCACCTGTCAACATGTACACAAAACAAATTATGTTTCCGCGCCAGGAGGGCCCAGCGCAGGGCGCCCACAGCCCCAGACGAGCACCTCATCACCACCCAGGAGTTCTGGGCATCCCCCCCGCCCCAACCCCAGGTACGAGCCAGGACCCCCCAAGGGAGACCCGCTCCGCGCTCCAGGCAGCCACCCACCCGGCCCACGGCTGGTCCAGGAAGGATCAAGGCAGGGGACAGGTTGGAGATAAAATCAACAGAAAAGCGGCCATTTTTAAAAAAAAGTGTTTTTTTTGTCATCTCATGATATATAGCTTTCACCAATGGAGCAATGTGTTTTTCTGAGTAAGTTAATGATGCTGATCGCTATGCTAGCACTTTTAGCCACGTTAGCATAGCTAGCATAGTTAGCATAATTAGCATCTTGACAAATGTGTTTTTCTGAGTCGGTTGATGATGCTGATCGCTATGCTAGCACTTTTAGCCACATTAGCATGGCTAGTATAGTTAGCATAATTAACATTATTACTAATGTGCTTTTCTGAGAGAGTTAATGATGCTGATCGCAATGCTAGCACTTTTAGCTACATTAGCATAGCTAGCATAGTTAGCATAATTAGCATTTTACGTAATGTGTTTTTCTGAGAAATTTGATGATATTGGTCGAATTGGTAGTACTTTTAAACACATTAGCATGGTTACAATCTTTATCATAATTAGCATTTGCAGCTTTGACTAGCCTTAAGCGGTGGTGCGTAGAATTGGGCGTGGAAGGCGGGTTGCGTCTGCGGGCCATACAACGCCGCTTGCGGCTTAAATATTTTTCTTGTTTTTCCAATTCATTAAAATGGTTTTTTTTAGCAATACAAAGAGTTATGAAAATGATATTTAATAATTCTCCTTCTACCTCAATGGCACTCATGTCACCAAGCACGCAAAGTGTCGGTGAAGCCAAGATTGGAACCTTAAGCCAGGCCTATAGATCGGCACATACCTGCTGCCAGAGAGCCTGGACAGGCGTGCAGAGCCACAGTGCATGCATGTAACTATCAGGTAGATTACCATCACAGTGTTCACAAATGTCTGAGTTACTGAGACCCATCTTGAACATCCTCTGTCCAGTCATGTAAATCCTGTGAAGAGTTTTGAAATGGATTAGCTGCAAATTTGGACTTTTAGTCAGTTTAAAGGTGTTTTGGCAAATTTCTAACCAAAAGCTTTCCTCTGTGCTGATGCTCAAATCTGCATCCCATTTTGTTATCGGAAGTGAAATATTATTATCTAAATTGCATAAAAGTTTGTATAATTTGGAGAGAATTTTATTCATTGAAAAATTAATCAGAGAGGTAACTACCTCTGGTAGCTTTAAATCGTTGTCTCTGTATTTAAACTTTTTAGTAATAATAGACTTAAGTTGCTGATATTCCAAGAAGTTATTTATTCCATGTTTGTCTTGAAGTTCCTGGGGTGTTATGAATCTTCTGTCAATAATTAAGTGCTCTAGTAACATCACGCCCCCTGCTTGCCAAGCTGGGAAGTGTATCATCTTTTTGTTTATGAGGATGTCAGGGTTGTTCCAGATGGGTGTCATTCTGCTGCTGCTGCCGCTGCTGCTATCTATTGCCTTATTTAAACCGTTATTTATGACCTGTAATTTTGCTTCCACCTTGTATTATTTTTTTTTATCCTTTACTCATTGCTACTCTGTTTGCCGTGCTTTCCAACTGCTATTTTGTTTTCTTGTTTTTTGGCTGCTGTGACAACCCAATTTCCCCCCGGGGATCAATAAAGTCCTATCTTATCTTATCTTATCTTATCTTATCTTCTGCACGGTTGAATTGATGATTTAGATATTTTAAGAAATTCCCACCAGGCTGTTAAAGTGGTGTTTATATTAATACTTTGGAAACAGTCCTGTTTTTTAACAGTTTGGCTAATAAATGGTAGATCTGACAGGTGGATTTTTCGCCTGTTCCAAGTCTAACCATGAGTTGGTTTCTGGATTATTTTTTCACCAATTTAAGATGTATTGTAATCTATTTGCAAGAAAGTACTTGTGGAAGTTAGGTAGTTCTAAGCCTCCACAGCTTTTTGCAGATTTTAAAGTTTTTAGACTTATTCTTGCAGGTTTATTGTTCCATAAAAAGTTTGATATGGATGAGTCTAATGTTTTGAACCATTTTAGTGGTGGTTGTGTGGGAATCATCGAGAAGAGATAATTAACTTTAGGTAAGATTTTCATTTTAACTGTGGCTACTTAGCCCATGAGGGACAGAGGCAGGTTAACCCAGCGTGTTAGATCGTCCTGTATGCTTTTCAGTAACGGGGTGTGGTTTAACTGCACCAGTTCTGATAATTTGGGGGAAAAATAAATACCTAGATATTCTAGCAGGCCCTGCAGACATCAACTCAAAATCTGATTGGTTGAAATAAATGGATGTCAGACATTTTTGCATTAGAGGGCCTGCAGAATGGATAGTGTCAGCCTCATTAGCTCTGATCCTGCCTGTCTATAAAGGACAGCTGAAATGTGATTGGTCAATCCAATATGAAATTACATGTCTGTCTGGAAACAGCATAACCATCATAAACACAATAAAAAGGAACAGACAGACCATTTGGAATGATTTAATGGATATGCATGGACAAAATATAATTAACACATGATTCAGATATTTTTTGGCCCTGACAACCCGCCACTGTTTGGCAGCCATAAGAACAGATGTTTCATCCCACTCTTTTCTTCCCTCCTTTTCTTTTCCGTCTGGTCCAACAAAAAACTGTAACAAAGGATGAATAAAGTTTAGCCTAAATTACAAAAGGGGTTTATTCAAATATACATCTGGTGTGTCCGAAGATTCATAACCCCATGTTGTAAAAGTAAAATATGTCCAACACAAGAGGCTTTCAGCTCCCATCTGTTTGCTCATCTGTTGGACAGGACAAGTAGAAATAAAAAGAACATATGTTTTATTAAACGTTCTTTTTTTCAGCCTTTCTCTCCCTGTGGGTGTTGCCCATTTTGTGGTGTCAACTCTGCAGCACGTCTGCATTTCTTCACCGAAAACAAACAACATCAACACTTAAACAAAGGTGGATGTGCATATTGTGAATATAAATGAAAGCGTTTAGCCGATAAGGAAAAGGAATCATTAAACCTCTACTATTTTGCATAACTATGAATGTTTGAACTATGGACAGTGTCGAAAATGAGTTTGTAGCAGCAAGAGAAACTTCTGGAGAGCTGCAGATTTGCTGGGTTTGTGGGTGGGGCTGTTTTAGTTGAGCCTTTCAGACTGTGTGAAGTTTATGTCAGTATACGAGTTGGAATCAGGGCGGGGCATGTGGGCGGGGCCTATGTATAGCCCGCAGTCCAAAGCCGCCCTCAATAATCAGACATTGGAGTAGGGATTTTTCTTTTCTTTTTTTTGTTGTTGTCCTGAATGGCTCCACCTCATAACACCCCCCTCCCCTTCCAGGGGTGGTCGTCAGTGATGGTAGGCGTGGCGCCGTATCTATGCAGTGACGTCAGTGGGAGCTGTTCAAAGTGCTATGGTGCTGAAGAGCGCTCTGCGCGCCGCTCAGTCTCTCTCAGCCGTTCGCTAGGTCGCTTCGCTCCGCTCCGCTCCGGTGGGGCTGGATTTCACCGCGCTGAACACTTTAAAGGCTGGGCCTGGGGGCAAGAGAACCCCCCCATGAAGACGGACTCCCGGCAGGTCAGTGGCTGTTTTCTGTCTGTGGCGGAAAGTGCGAACTGCTGTCATCGGCCGCGCCTGGGGCAGTAAAGAGGGTGAAGGGGGGTGGAATTTGACTCATATTTGCATGATTCAATCGTTACACGTTCATTCTGGTCTAGCGCGCGCAGGCTCTCACGCGCTCCTGTTTTCGCCGTTGCCGCTCGCAGCCGGTCTGCTCCATGCACGCGCGGCGGAACTGGGAGCGCTTGTCTGCTGCTGATACAGCGCTAAAGCTGGAGGGGGGTAACGAAAAATCAGTAGACCCTGCTGGGGAGTGAACATTGAGGTGTGGCTCAGTTTCCCTGCTCGAAAATCTGCTTCAGTTTTAGCAACAAACAGTGAGAAATTTCTGCTCTCGACCCCCCACCCCCATCAACAGTGATAGGATTTAATTTCACTTCAGAGTCTGCTCTGATGATTTGCTTCTCTGCATCTTCAAGCTCACAAAAGTTTCTCCTGCAGCTTCTTTCTTGTGGAGCTCTTAAGGTATCAGCTGCAAATTTTATGTTTGCTGTCTGACTTCCTGTCAGCTGTGGAGCATACAAAGGAGGACTGACGGAGACTTTCTGCATATCCAGATGTTTGCATCTCTGTGGTTGAGGGTTGACCCTCCCCAGCCTGAAGTCCACAGAAATGACCGTCTTCTCTGTGACACTTCCTCGGTTGTTAGTGCTGTTTCCAAAAGCATCTCCTGGCAACAGTGTGTCATGCTGAGTTGATGTTGGGGTATTTGAAGTCTTTGAGGCTGCTGGAGGCTTTACATCTCAGGAAGAACTTGAAGGTGAAGTGTGAGCTTTTGATTGGCTGTTGTAGCTTTGAGTGCGAATAGAAGGACATTCCTCTGCTTAGCTGCCATCTTTCTGTCCATCCCTTCAGGACAGTCCAGGAGATTGGACCCTTTCAGAGCTGGCAGCAGCCAGCCACTGCAGTGACACCTGATAGTGAGGAATCCAATTTCGGCGACAAGTGCAGACAACTTTATTCTGACCATATTCTTACTGGAGAAGCTACAGAGAGCAGTGTTTGAATCATCTCATCTGTCAGGATGTCATGAATCTGAAAACCTAGTAAAGTTTGGTTCTGGTGTTTCACTCAACTCTGCTGTTTCACTAAAATTAAAAGTAAATCCACCAGAGGTCAACCTGATCCAGTTCAGAAGATAATAGTCTCTATAGGGAGTGTTCACCTGGTTTGTGCATTTGTCCATGAGATTTACTAACTGGATTGTTGAACAGAGAAAAGAGTATGTGTAAATTATTTATCAGATTTGATTGTGATGAGTAAAGAATCGTGGACGTTTTGGCAAAAACCGCAGAAGCAAATGAACTGTTGTCATATAGGACTTGTAATATGACTTCTGAAATATGAAGCAGGAGATACTGTTTTGTGAACATTATTTGCACATTTGAAGTGAAGGTCAGTGGTGTAGTGGTTAGCACTCTAGCCTCACAAGACTCTGGTTCAAATCCCAGCTCTGTGTGGAGTTTTTTCCATGTTCTCCTTAAGCATGTGTGGGTTTCCTCCATGCTCCTCCCAAAGTCAAAAAGGCAAATTAGTAACTCTAACATTTCCCCTTTGTGTGCATGTGAGTGTTTAAGTAGTTGTGTGTCCCTGCAGCACAGTGGAGACCTGCTCAGGATGTATGCCTTTGTCCAACAATTGCTTGCCTCCAAAAGGGATTCAGTGGGTCCACAAGACAGATGGATGGATGGATGGATGGATGGATGGATGGATGGATGGATGGATGGATAGATGGATGGATGGATGGAGTGAAGGTGCTAACAGACACAGCTTTCCACACAAATGTCCACAGTCATTACTTCAATGAGAAGATGCTGATAAAACTAAAGGTGACAAATGGGACATCCTTTTAGCTCATGTCAACTTTATGTAAGGGTTAATGGCCGACAAAGTGTGCATTATCACTTTTTATCGCACTTCGTAGAAGCAACCATCCTCCTCCCCTTCGCGTTGGACGGTTCAGGCTTCCACAGCATGCGTTAAAAAGTGATAATGCATACTTCGAAGGTCATTAACCCGCTCATACCACGGTCATTTACAAAAGCAATAAATATTAACCAGTTTTTAAGTCCTTAATCCTTGTTTTTTTCTGATTTGGATCGCTTTTCTCACAAAAAGTGGACTATTTGTGAAGTGGTGCGGCGCGTAGCAAATAGTCCGAGTCGCGCTACACCACTGCTACAGTTAAGATTCCGCGATATAAAGCGATATATATAGAGAGAAAGTTCACCTCTTACCGCTTGTTTTTGTCCAAATGATGAAGCAAAAGGTTGTTTTAAAGAAGCCAGCGCAGTGATACAAAACATTTAAGCTAAGTGACCGGAGCTTTCACCGGGTGGTTATCCTGTGGTATATCACTTTTTAACGCACACCCACCAGCCAATCAGAATTGAGTATTCAGCTGCACCATGGTATAAGTACTGTTAAAGGCAAAGATAATTGAGACAGGGAGTTTTGCATATTCAGTGTGTGAGTGTTGGTGGAGTTGTGGTGGAGGATCTAATGTGGTCGTTGCAGAAGTCTCTTTAACGTCAATAACGCCATAATCTACAGCTGGACAAGTTCCAGATCCCGGGTCAGCTGAAGCAGAGGACCTGCAGAGCACAGAGGAGGTGTACTTAGGGATGAATACTTTCAAAACCTTTCTATCAAGTTAAAATGTCCACTCACATTGTAATTCAGACACAAGTGGCTGATGGGATTGTATTTTAGGAAGACTGTGACCATACTCCCACTCACCCAGCCCACACTTGTGTTTTCAAACAGTCAAACTCCAACAACACAAAGAAAAAAGACAAAATCAAATGCCATTATCAAAAAACCCCAACCATAAGTAGAAGTAAAGAACAGGAGAAAAGTCTACTGTCACCATGCACTTGGCCCTCTGAATGTCATAGTCATCTAGAATGAAGTCCAACTTTGATCATCTTTTGAACTATTTTCAAAGCATTTCCAGTGATCTTTTAATGTAGCTGTTGTTAGCAAGAAAAAAAAAATAACTATCATTTTCTAGGACATAGTTTCTGAAAAGTGGCAGGAGTTCATCAGAAATTCTCTTTTGAGTTGTGGGCAGGACTGTTGGCATGCAGCAACAATACCCCACCCCCACCCCTCCCAATTGCATGAGAGCTCAGAGCAAGGTGTCTAGCATATTTTCTATGTCACAAACAAGATCTTTCTCAAACAGTGCTTTTTTGTCTGCTCCTGATTCACAACTATTTGAAAAAAGAAATACTCAGAAATGCAATTTTAAGCTTAATTTCCTTTACGTATATCCTCCATCATCAGAAAAATGTCACAAGAACGTGAGAACACCAAAATTGCAATTTTCACAGAGTGGCTCTCTAATCTCTGACCAACTAATGAAAATAACATGAATTAGCTCACCTTTTTGCCTTGGATGTTTCTTTCTCTTTTGTCCCCATCTCTTATGCAATCCCCCCTCCCCCATTCAGGCAGTCCTGACCACTGTCTACCCCACATCTTTGATCCCAGGATGGTCTGAGCATTCTGTGTTAAAGAATGTGCCTCTGGAAAGATCATCTTCAAGTGCTTCAGATTTTTCATTTGTTCCAGCAGCATCCTGGTCCTTACATTTTTTATAGTCTCCACTACATTGGTTTAATCTGCAGAATCCATAGTGCATGTTAAACCTTCAGTCAAATACAGGAGCTTGCATCTACTATCCCCCGTGCAATCAAGCGTAGTAAATCACCCACAAGTTCTAATTAAATAGTTTACGCATTTTATTGTAGGCTCTTATTTTAGGATCTTGGTCAATCAAACCCGTGCTGTGTAAGTGTGAGGTCTGTGTGTATGACTCAATGAAGCATGGAACAAGTCATGATGCTGGAAACATTGAACCCAGCATGTCTTTTACGAGCTTCTCATGCTTACAAAACAAACTTTATCTGTCATGGCAGAAGGTCTGTGTCAGATCTGCCCCAAGACTCCTGCTGGCTCTTTGAACACCCCCCCCCCCCCCCCATAGGCTCAGATAGGAACGCTTCAGCACTTGTGCATGAGCAGACCTCCGAGCTGCAGCTGTTAGGATGCAGAGAACGAAATACCTCCTGGCATGGCCTCCTCCTTTCTGTGCTCACACCAGTTTGTCTGTGGGTAACCATCAAGGTAAAAATAGAAAGATCACGTGTTTCTATGAAGAATCTCTGTCATCAAAACAATCTTCATAGTGTGGCCCAATCTGATGGTCCAGTTAAAACTCAGTCTGTTAGAGTTTCACAATTATAGTACTGACTGGATGTAAGAACTGGACTGGACTGGACTGAACACAAGAATTAAACAGAAGTACCTGTCAGAATCCCATAGACTTCTATAGAGAAATAAACAACTGTTACTCAGTCATTCCATTTATCAGAATAACCATTCTTGATCTGATACCCCTTCTAACATGTTCTGATGACTGTCCTGTTTTTCCTTATATTTTTTCTTTATTGCAAGTTATTCATTTTGACTTGAATCAAATCAAAATCAAATCAAGTTATTCAAGTTATAAATTGACCAATCAGATGCCTCAATAAAAGCACGTGGTCTCACGTCTAATGTGTAATTGACAAATTAAACATTATCTACATTTTTCTACTTTTGTAAAATTGTTCTTATTAACCACATAATTTTGCCTTCAAAACAATTACATTTTTAACAATCTAAATGTTTAATTTATCAGCTCAGATAATGAATTTATTAATGATTAAAAATCAGAATGTAAATGTATTAGTGAATATGACACACGTCACATTTATTCATTATACAAGCTGTCAACCGTAGAAGGGCGAATCCTCAATCAGGCATCACACGGACGACTCCATCGTGGAGAAAATCAGACCAGCTGAAGGCCTACAGGATTAGTTCATTCCAAGGACTGTTATCCTGATCCTGTTAAGGCTGCTTCTGCTCAGGAGATTCTGTATCAAAGAGCTGTGCAAGAGACTCAGAAGGTCAACATCAACAGCCAGTCTGAAGATGCATGGAAAAACCATGCCATGATGGAATCTATGTGTAGTCTGTGGTAGATGTCCCAGGAAGTTCTCAAGGCCAGGCTGTGATGGAAAGTTCCTAAGAGACATATCTCTGACCCCAAAAGCCCCTGAAAGGGCTGACAGATGGATGGAAGGAAAAATTAATGGATGGATAAGTCATCTTTTAAATTGTTCAAATAGAAAATTCTTGCCATTCCTCCTTGTTGTGTCTCTTTTTTGAGTTTCTGATTTGTTTTGTTTTTTAAAGATGAGAGTAAAATGTAACTCAGTGTGAGCCCCCACACCTCTCATTTAACATTTAACTGCAATGTTGTGGTTCTCTTGCCTCCAGAATTCGTTTTTTTTTTCTAACAGTCTGTTTCTTACTTGACATGCTTACTTGTTGCATGTCATCCCTGACCGCTGATGAGTGATGACGTGGAGTTGACCAGGTGTCTGTTAAAAACATAGCAGTGTTTCCTGCATTAGGCAGTTAGTTCCACCCCCCTTATCCTGCTGGAGAGAGATCTTATGTTGGGGTTGTGGATGCTTGGCAATGCAAGCTTTAAAGTTTTGCTTCCCAACCTCCTATGTCCTGGCTCAGAATCTCCTCCTTTGTATATGGCCCCCACACAGCCTCCAGCTCTTGCAGACAGAGATTATTCCACAGTTCTCTGCTGGTCTATTGAAAAATTGTGTTGGTCAGCTGCCATGAAAAAGTGCATTTTTTTTTCCGCACTATATGATGCAACAGATTATAAGGCACATTGTCAATGAATAGTCTATTTTCAAACTTATGTTATAGGCAAACTGAACTATCAGGCACACTAGGTGAGTCAAAAAAGTCAGAGATAAGTCCGGCAATTAGACTTTATTACGTTAGGCACGTTAGCATATTTACAATACCTGTAACTCCCAACCTTGTTAGTGACATATAAAAAAAACACAGGTTGTGTCCGAATTCCCACCCTAACCCCTAACTACTAAAAAACTATATAGTGCGGCACTATGTAGTGTCGTGAATTTTAAAAGCAATTCGGACACCATGCTCACTACTTTTTTTTTTTTTTAACAGCGAATATGACGTTATCGATTTCACAAAGTTAAAATCTAATTAAAGTGTGCATTTTGCGACAATTATTTATGAATTCACTGTCTTCTGAAGATAAAAACGTTGATGGTTTATCAAAAAATTACATTTAAATACATTTTTTAGGTCAAAAAAAGTTTCCGACGCAATGCATTGTGGTCTATATTCGCCGATCTAGTGAGCATCGATGCACACTGGTTTTTCGCGGAGACTTCTGGGAAATTTCCAGGGCACTTGATTTTGGAATTGTAGATTCGGACAGCACTAGAAAATGGCGAATGCACTATATAGTGCACTATATAGTGCACTATATAGTGAACTATACAGTATAAGGGTTAGGGTGGGAATTCGGACATACCCAAAGTCTGACTCCACTACACATTAGCCGCATTAGCGTATTCACAAGAACACCCAACTTTGTTTGCAACAAGTAAGAAACAGACTGACACCGCTAAAGCAAACTTTATTGTCACTATGCTGACTCCCAACCTTTATAATAATACATAAAAAAAAAAATCTGATACTGCGACATCTTAGCCATGTTAGCATTTTACACACATCTTGCTTGCAACATGCAAAAAAAGCAAAAACCACTAAAACCAACATTACTGTGATTAAGCTAACTCCCAAACTTGTTAGTAACACTGATGAAAAAATACATAATTTGAAACAGCTACATGTTAGCTGCAGCATATTCACAACTATGCGCAATCTTGTTTGCACGCCATGAAACAACAAACTGATACAGCTGAAATAAACATTAATATGACTTTGTTTACTCTTAACCATTTTAGTAATGTAAAAAAAATACTGACTGACACCGCAGTAGATTAGCAAATTATCATAACTCCCAGTCTTGATTGCAAGATGAAAAAAAAAAGACTGACATTTTGACAGAGCGCTGTGTGCCTCTCAACATGGCTTCACATCAAACACAATATTAAACCATAAATAAAGCAGAATTATAAAGCACACTGTTTTTTGTGTTTTTTTAATGAAGGCTTTTAAAGTGCAGAAAATACAGTATATTTCCTCAATTGAATCAATGGCGAGTAGTCTTGATTGGGGGTGCAGGACTCAGCAAACAGTAGAGAGGATAGTTCACATTACCATCACCGGGCTAACAAACAGAGTTCTCTGTCCTGGTGTAGGAGACACAAATGTTTTTATTGACAAATGAATTAGTGCTGAAATGTTTATGCGCATTTTGTTTTCATGTCACCTCAGCTGAAAGAGGAGCTCAGCACTCAGAACAAAAATAAACATCAGCTCTGCCTGATGATATTTTGAGGTTATTGCATGATTTTATGCAACATTTGGCATCCATTAAATTCACGAGAATTGTGTTTTCACTTCAGGGGAGGTTTTGCGCACTCTTCACCCAATTTTAAAGAATGACACTTATTCTTCTTACTTTTTCTCTCTTGAATCTGTTTCCAGGTTGAACTGAGCTGGATTGATTCTTTTTATCTGGTGAATTCCAGTTCCAGTTCTTAGCAGGACATTTGAGTACATTTTAGTAATCCTACAGTTTTGGCTTCACAGTTGTTGGAGCTGCTGCCAACTGAATCATTTGTTCTCTTGTGAGAAATGTTTAATAAAAGTGTCAGGCTTCAGGGGCTGAAGACCATTGGGGAGAGAAACCAGCCCACAGAAAAACATTCGATTAGCTTGTAAAGTACATTTATGGGGCTGATTAGAGACCTTCTTTGCTCCTATGACTCATTCATTCATGACATTAGTTCAATACCATCCCTTCTCTTACCCTCCATCATGTGTTACTGCCATCTTCCCTTCCTCTCCATGCCTCCATCTGTTTCTGTTCCCTCCATCCATACTGGCAGGAGTTTGTACCCCCATTGGGGGTGGGGAGTACACAGCTTTCATTAGCCCTGAGTTGGACGTTAGCAGGCTTTGCTGTCATGTAGTGGTAATTTAAAGGCAGAAACTGCAACTGCGTCTCAATGGAAACTAAGCGCATTTCTAGTTTTTTATTCAGAGAAGGTTCAGCTTTATGTAGCCCATCAGCTGCAGCACACGTCTTAGAACGTTAGTGAATCACAAATGTGACAAAACCTTTTTTTTCTCGCCACCTCACAGTCTCATGTTTTCTTCTCCAAACATTCAGAGGAATTCCAACTGGGCAGATAAACGCTGATCCCTAATTACGATAAACTGTTCAGCTCAGGCACCAATCATAGGATCCCTTTAAGCAAATTCACTCTGTGTGTGTGTGCCGTCACCTGAAGACACACGCCAGCTTCGGGAAACAGAATTTTCAATGAAAAAGAATCAGAATTCATCATCAACAATCTCAGTTCCTACAGAAAGACACACTAGATAACCTCCCATTTCTATAAAACTGTGTTTTTATACAGTTTTTGTTGGAAGATTAATAGAAATATTAATTATAGGATAACTCCTGAAGTTTGATGTTTCTCTCAAACGAAACCTCATTTTTGTTCATTAAATATTTTCACAAATAATTCTCTTGAAATGAGAATGTGGGGTTTCAGAATGTCACAATTTCAACTCTTTAGATTACATGAAAAACACTTTCACGAAATCTGACTGCTACGGCTCTTTTAAAGAAATACATGTAGCGAAGGAATCTTTTCTATGTGTCTCCTCAGTTTTACAGCAGATGCCCCTAAAAACCTTTGTTTTTTTTTTTATTAATACTTCATCGTTAATCATTTACTTTTCTTTCTGTAAACTACATAATATTTCAACTGTATATTCCCTATTGTCTTTCGAGACCCACTCAAAAATGAATAGAAAATATGCCAGACGGACCTCAAGCTCCCTGCTCCGCTCCATTCTGATGCATCCACAAAAAGATCCATGAATGTCTTTGTTTTCCTCATCTGAGCTGGCAGATGGCTCAAAACTGTATGGCCGGACAGCTCCAATACTTGCCTGCAATTTTTGTTGTGGCAGTAATGTTAGGTTGGGGGTGTGAGTGTGTAAGCAGATGGGTGATGGGAAATGGGAGCGGCGTACTCTGGGCCAGTAGACCTGCACACAACTCAGAGGCAAAATTGTAAAGAACTCCTGGGAACACGACTGGTAACTCTTTGGAAATAAATGAAAGAGATGATCAGAGTAGGACTATAACAATCACTTTCTTCTATGAATGTTTATAATATTTAAATATAATATATAAATACGATCGTAGGTTTGGTTCCCATTTTTCCCGCCTCTGTGTCAAAGTGTTGCAGCAGAGTGTGTCTTTGGATGCAACTCAGCATTCTTTTTCCTCCAAACACGATGCCTAGAGTTCTACCAAAAAGTTCTATTATGTTTCATCTGACCATAGTTCATTCTCCCAGTCCTCTTCTGGATCATCTAAATGCTCTCTAGCAAACTTTAGATGGGTCTGCACATGTACTGGCTTTAGCAGGGGGACACGTCTGGCACTGCAAGGTTTGAGTCCCTGGTGGTGTAGTGTGTTACTGATGGTAGCCTTTGTTACTTTGGTCCCAGCTCTCTGCAGGTCATTTACCAGGTTCCACATGTGGTTCTGGGATTTTTGCTCACCCATCTGGTTAGATCTTATAGGGAGCCCCAGATGGAGGGAGATTATCAGTGGTCTTGGATGTCTTCCATTTCTTAATAATTGCTCCCTCCGTTGATTTCTTCACACCAAGCTGCTTACCTATCGCAGATTCAGTCTTCCCAGCCTGGTGCAAGTCAACAATGTTAGTTCTGGTGTCCTTAGACAGCTCTTTGGTCCTGGCCATAGTGGAATTTGGACTGTGACACTTTGAGGTTGTGGACAGGTGTATTTTATATCGATAACCAGTATAAACAAGAGCCATTAATACAGGTAACCAGTGAAGGACAGAGGATCCTCTACAGAAGAAGTTCCAGGTCTGTAAGAGCGAGAAATCTTGCTTGTTTGTAGGTGACCAAATACTTATTTTCCACCATAATTTACAAATAAATTCTTTAAAAATCAGACAATTATATTTTCTGGATGTTAAATACTTTTTTGCCCCCACTGTATTCAGTGCATTAATGAGGCAGATGGAAGCTGGAATATTTCCATCCCTCAACATCTGGACTTGAAATAGCACAGACTTTTAAAGTCAGATATGGAGGTGGAAGTGGGATACTTTGAAGAGCATCTTGACATTGAAATTTTCGTCAGCATCCTCCTCCTTGAACAGGGATGTCACAGATGATGAACACCTGCAAACGCAAATGATAAAGCAAACATCTACATGTTCAGATTGGGTCTTTTAGATGCAGGATTTGAAAACAGGTCGTTCTTGTTTGCTATCATCCAATAAGATTGGCTGCACATTATTTGCTCTGGATTAGGGTGTTGTTATTAGGGGGGGCTCTCAGGGACATCTGTGCCTCCTGCAGTTGCTGCTGTTGGCAGGTCGGGGTGAGCAGACGGCGAACACGGGGAGATTATGTTTCCAGCTGCTGTCCTCTGCTGGGAGGGGAGCAGTGAGCGGGATTTGGGTTTGCTTCAGTTTATCTTTTGGGGTTTTTTTTGGAAGCTTAGAGTGTGTGTGTGGGGGGGGTGACAGTCATTGACGCTGTGACATGATGAAGGCTCAGACTTTCACATCATTCATAATCTCAGTTCTGCTGATGACACCGCAGCATATTTTCTGCAACAACAGGACAAGGACTTCCTTTTGGGTTTATCAAGCTAAATTTAGGTGTCTAGATTTTCTAAACTTTTCTCCCCATCACCTCAGTAGTGTAATGTTCTGTGCGAGAGGGTCTCCTTCGTCGTCATCCTGCAGACGTTGAAGAGATCCTAAAAGAACTCCTCTGATGGGTGGTCTGAAGTTGTGTGGGTGATTGAAAGGGTTGTGTGGGTGTGGTTAACCCTTGTGCTATCTTGGATGACCCCACCCTTACTTTGACATGTTCTCCCTACCATGACAAAGGTGGATAAAGGTGGAAAAATTTCATGTAATCCATTGAACCAGTGAAGATCACAAAAAATTTAAAAAAAAAAAGGTTCAGAGCTCTGTCTAGTGATTCTAGATGACCCAACTCCCAACGGTAAAGTGCCTAGGATAGCACAAGGGCTAAGCTGCTTGGTGTTTGTGATTGGAGTGCGACCTATAAAGTATCAGGTCACATGGTTAACAATGTCAGGACAAAAGTCTGTGATTTTGGCATAAAAGTCCTTCTTCTCATTTTTTTAGTTTTAGAAGCTTTTTAAAACTTGTTTTTAACTTTAAAGGTGAGTTCCAGCTTTGTTCTTCACATTCTGATCAAACGTTTTTGAAGTTAGCCTCACTCAGGTGGTTGTAGCCTCAGATGAGAGCAGATTAAAAGAAAGATTGAAAACTTTTTTGCCAAGAATCTTCAGACCTGACCTATATCTGTACCAGAATGTAGGTATCCCAAATGTAGGTTGAACAGGCATTATGTATCGACCCCATGAGGCTGTCAGTGGTACTGAACACACTGCAGGAACAATGTGCTGCTTCTCGGGCAGAGACAGTTGTTTACTTCACTTTATGCAAAGACATCTTAAGCACTTTTGTCAAGTAGTTGTATCATTAGTTGTATCATTTAATCTTTAATAAAACTAATGGATTATTATTTCACACAAACAGTCGGAAGTGTCAGCTTGATGACAGAAGTCCATATATGTTCTGTGGATTCTAATATTTCAGAACATTTCTGTGTTTGACGGCACAAACAGAGGAAGTCAGAGCAGCCGAATGAAGTTTGAGTCTGAAAAATGTAGACTACGATGGATAATGCTGTATTTGACTTGATTCAGTTAAACAAGTTATAATTTTTTGTTATAATGTGAATTTCAGTGCAGTGAGCGAAAGAAGATAGAAGAGAAAAGAGTAAAAAGACTAAAGCCTTTGTCACAACTGGCGTTAGGGGTGAATACGGTCATGCTGCAGGTGATAGGTTGTAGAGAAGACTTATTAACAATTCAAGTGCAAGTAAGGGTGAAGTAGGTGAGACGCAGGCTATTCAGACACCATACTCACTACTTTTTCTTTTTTTTAATCACAAAACATGACATCACCCATTAGCCAAAGTAAAACATTTTATGAAGATTATTTGTGAATCCCCTGTGTTCAAATATTGAAAACTTGGATCATTTATTTAAAAAAATTGTTTTAATATATCATTTTTGAAATGACAAATTATTCAAAAGCAATGTATTGTGGTCTGTATTCTCCAGTCTAGTGAGCATTGATGCACACAGGTTTTTTGCAGAGACTTCTGGGAAATTTCTGGGGCACTGGATTTGGAATGCAGTGCCCAGTGATCTAGCTCTTCAAAATGACGAAAGCCCTACATTGTGCACTAATAGTAGTAGTAATAGAGTAGTGAGTGAATTTGGACACAACCAAAGGCTTTAAAGAAGAATAAAAATGTTTGGAATTTGATTAAACCAAATCCAACTTTTTGCTGATTATTTACTTCGTTGCTGGGCATGTGATCCTAAAGCCTCCTCATGTCCAAGACTGTCTTCAATACTGCTCAGATACAGTGCAGCTCATAACATAACTTAGCACTGCATTTATTGTAAAGACAGAAGGAAGAAAATGACTGGCACTAATGCATTTGTGTCTGGTTCTAATACAATTTGAGTTGAAAGACTGCAAAAGCTCAGAGTATCTAACACATTTCTTTCTGTCATAAATGCACTGCTTGAGTGTCCACTCTCTCTTTCGGCAGCAGCAAATGGACAGCAGTTTAAGGACACAAAGGGACCCTGTAAAATTGAGCTTTTAGATGGAATGGGGTAGAAAATGTGGCTGCCATCCAACTTCTGTGCTAGTACATCTGGGAAAATTAGTTAAGCTCACTGGTGCAACCATGGCAAAAAGTTGGTCTAGAGCCCTACACTCATAGGACCAGCAGAACTAGCTGTTTCAGCATATCAACAGAAACACCTTTTAACCTCTTAAACTCCTTTATGAAGGACTATATTCCTGTGCCAGACCAGGTGAGAGTTCGCACTGTTTGCTAATTCTGGGTTCATGAGATCAGAGCTGATATTTAGGTGTGGAGGGAGGGGGGTGTTATTCTTGGGGGAGGGGGGAGGGTCTGTGAAGCAAAGTCAATCTTTAAAATTTGTAGCTTGATTGCTTTAAGAACTGCTATCTTTGGTGATTTCAACCTCTCCTGTTCAATGAGAGATGCTTTAAGTGAACTTTAGAAATGACTAAAATTAAAAGAAAGAAAAGGAGAAAAAAATTGAAGTGTTATGAATGCTCAATATGTCTTATGTATGTCAAACTCAAACTTCAAACTTTATTGATTTGTATAGCACCTTTCATTTTGGTTTAAAACACAAAGCGCTAAACATAAAAGCAAATAAAATAGTCATAAAATATGAAAATTATTTAAAACAGAAACCACAGGACAATTACACACAGATGGGACCCCTCCCTCACCAGATTCCTCCCTCCACCCACCCAGTTTCCCCAGTAGGTTCCTGAACAAAAACGAAGAACTGCAGCTTAAAGAAAAGGTCTGGCTCGGTTCTGCTGTGAGCAAACCATATAATGGGGATCCATTTATTCCACGGCCCAGCCCGACCATGGGGGTCATTACCACAGCGCCCGCCCACCGCAGAGCAGCCTAGGGCCCACTCCATGGCTAGTAGACCACAGAGCCGGACCACAGCAAGCCCAATGAGAACGAGCACCACAGCAACAGCACCCCCTACAGGCGGAGCTGGTAGTGCCCCAGAACAATGGATCCCCAAGAGGAAACACTGGATTATGAAACATCAAAATAAAAATTTTAATGAAAAAATATTTAAAATAATATAATACATCAATATTACTAAATTGAAAAAAATAAATAAACATAAGACTTGACTTGACTGAGGGCTGACAATAGCAGAATAGTATGTTGGCACTGGAGTGGAGAACCATGGATGAATTTCTTTGGGAGGACGCAGATAAAGAGAATGAGTTTGATAGCAGTGAGAGGAATGGAGACACAGACAGGACAAAATAACTGTAGACTTGATGAGAACCAGGTCAGTGACCTGTTCAACTGATCTGAGACTGAATGGAGCCCAAATTGTGAATTTCATCCAATCAAATGTTCTGGACAGGCATGATATAAAAGAGGGGTGCCCACACTTTTTTGATGAAAGATGCATGAAGGCCCCAACTAACAGTGTGCTCAGTCAATGGAGAGCAGAGGATGCAGTGCAGGAGGACAGATCCTTATGGGAGGACAAACCCCTGCATGGGATGTACCACCGGACCATAACTGAAGTGGCTGATTTCAGGATGTCCTACCAATGGCTAGAAAGGGCTGGCCTACAGGACAGCACTGAAGCGCTCATCCTGGCAGCTCAGGAACAAGCCCTGAGCACCAGAGCAATAGAGGCTCAGATCTACCACACCAGACAAGACCCAAGGTGTAGGCTGTGCAAAGAGGCACCTGAAACAATCCAGCACATAACTGCAGGGTGTAAGATGCTGGCAGGTAAAGCATACATGGAGCGCCACAATCAAGTGGCTGGAATAATATAGAGGAACATGTGTGCAGAATATGGACTGGAAACCCCAAGGTCAAAATGGGAAACCCTTCCGAAAGTGGTATGAGAGAACAAAGATCCTGTGGGACTTCCAGATCCAGACTGATAGGATGGTAATGGAGAACCAACCAGACATTGTAGTGGTGGACAAAGAACAGAGGAAAGCCGTTGTAGTGGATGTGGCAGTGCAAGCGACTAAAGCATCAGGAAGAAGGAACATGAGAAAAAGGAGAAATACCAGGGACTCAGAGAAGAACTGGAGAAAGCATGGAAAGTGAAGGTGACAGTGGTGCCTGTTGTAATTGGAGCACCCTGGGTGAGTAACCCCCAAGCTGGAGGAGTGGCTACAACAGATACCTGGAAAGACCTCAGACCTCTGAGTCCAGAAAAGCGCAGTGCTAGGAACAGCTAAGATATTGCGCAGGACACTCAAGCTCCCAGGCCTTTAGAGGACCCGAGCTTGGAGGAGAAACCACCCGCAGAGGGTGAGAGGGGCGTTTTTAATTTTAAATAAATGTATCTTGTATCAATGGTACATACCATGTTTGCTACACATCATGTTTGATACGTACCCGACCTCACAAAGTAGAAAGGGCCATGTCTTATCTAAAAATCTGAGGCCACATTGTGAGTGAAGAAAAATGAGCATCTTCAGTGTGAGCTCTGTGTTGAGGAGATGACGGTATGCAAGCTTAAAGACTCACTCTACGGGGCGGCCGTGGTGCAGCGGTAGGGTGGTCTACTCATGATCTTAAGTTTGCAGGTTTGATTCCCGCCTTGCACGCCCATGTGTCGAAGTGCCCTTGGGCAAGACACTGAACCCCACCTTGCCTCTGGTGGGAGGTTTGCGCCAGTGTTCGGCAGCGGAGCCACCGCCAGTGTGTGAATGTGTGTGTGCATGGTTGAACTGGGACTGTGACTGTTAAGCGCTTTGGGCCTTCGTAAGAAGGTAGAAAGCGCTATATAAGTATCCGCCATTTACCACTCTAATGATAATAGTGTTTTTGATGTTTTTAACATATTCTCGTTGTATTTTTCTAATGACTGAGAACACATTTAAAAAGATTAATTGTAAAATTGCCTTACTGAGTATTTCATTTTTCTAAATGTTTTAAGTCAGGAGTAGAAAAAAAAAAGTTAAAAAAGTTGAAAAAACCTTGTTGTTCCATTCTGATGCATCCAGCTGCAGACAAATAGATCCATGAACGTCTTTGTTTTCCTCGTCTGAGCTGGAATCTGGATCTAAACTGTACAGCTGGATAGCTCTGATATTGATCGCCATTTTTGTTGCACCAGTAATGTTTAGTTGAGGTTGTGAGGGGCTGTAAGATAGCAGGAGTGCATATTAACAGAGCATATAATGTCAGAAGCAAATTTCTAATGAACTCCTGCTGCTCTACAGAAACTTTGTCCTTGAAAACCGACACATTTTTTCAGATTTTGGCTAAAAACAGCATAATTATAGTAAGTAGGCTCCTTCTGACAAGCATTTTGTAAACTGAGGCACAAAGTGACTGTGTTTACTAGAATCTTCAGAACGAGTGCTGATTTAGTTGGTCTTCACCAATCTTCTGTCCAAGTTCCTAAGGTGGTGTTTGAATTTAAAGTGTCTTGTATTAATTCAATTGTATTAATGATTTTTTAATCACATTTCTTGTCTCATTCTGTGAGATAGCATTGAAATCTAAAGTTATTTGTCATTCATTATCACTAAAAGACTTACTGGGACAAACACCACATGCACACACTTTACAAATGGACGAGGGAGCACACAGTACCTACACAAAGTAACTTACTATTTAGCAATGCAAAGCAGCTACAGAAGCATTTCTTTTTGTTAGGGAACCACAGATGGAAACAGGACACCACATGGTTTGTGTTCTTGTCTGCTTTTTGCCGAAATCATTAGTCCAGCTCACTTTGTTTTCAGAATTTGGTGCAGAAACATATTTCATGACTCATATTTCCAGCTTACCTGTACTTAGAGGAAACATGCTAGTATGGTGAGCATTAGTGCGGCTCTGTCACTATTAACTTGAACTTGCCCCCCAGCCCCCTCCACCACCACAACCACCAGAGCACCTGATATCACAGATATGCAAACAACCACGGAGGCCTGGGGCCTGTTTCAGAAAGGAGGTTAAGTGTAAACTCTGAGTGAGTTAACCCTGAAATCAGGGAAACTCTGGGTTTTCCGTTTCAGAATGGGAGGTTTGTTAAACCAGAGAAAGCAGAGTAAGTCAAACCCGTTTCTGAAAGAGAGGTAACTTGTACTCTGAGTCAGTGTCCATGGTTACTTATGCTGTGAACCTAACCTGGTCGGGAGCAGGTTTTATTCTCTAAACTCAAGGTTTCTGCTGGTCCCCTCCCCTTTTTAAAGACGAAGCGGTATTTATCGCTTTAACCTTCATTGCTCACAATTCCATCACACAGAGACAAGCTAAGTGACAAGAATGACTTGTTCTTTTTTGGATGACCCAATAGACGAGGAGGCTGCATTAATTCATAGAGAATTACCACAACAAGAAAAAAAAGATAAATAAAAAAAGAATACCACAATGAATAAATTCAAGACACAATTTATTTGGTCTTCCTTATTTCCTACAAATTGAAAAGCAACAGTAAGAATTCAATATTCTCCCAAAACCTTTATAGAATTCACCAATCACAATACACACCATACCTGTAGCTTGTGTTTTAGGATCTCAATTTCCAGATCTGACTTAAGGATCTGTCGATCTAAGTAGGACATCTCTTTATCACTTTTCTCAATTTGTTTAATACAGTAGTGTGGGGTTAAATCCTGTTCATTGGACATGAATACCATAGAATAATATTTACTGTACGTCACTGAACTGTGTTCATCCAGTTTGATGCCCCCCCCCTCCTCCTCCTCCTCCTCCTCCTACATCCATGACATGCTCAAATTTTACCTGATTGAATTATGTTTTATACTTCATTTTTAGCTGCTGCCATGTTCTTTTAATTCCTGCAGGATTGCATCTACATGAAAATGAAATCAGGGACATTGAATTAGATTAATGTAACAATTACTTTTTGGAAACACAATTTGCTAGTACTGCTTACATTCTTAATTCAAATATAAACCTATACCACATGATCAATACAAGGGTAGACCAAAGTTCACTTTTAAAAACACAATTGCATGTATTAATATTAAACTGACCAACGTTTGCAAGAGGGGAAGGTTAACAAAAAAGTCCTCTAAACATTACCGACGTTAAATGCATTTTCCCCCCCGATTGGTTCTGTACACTATGCAGCATTTCATGCAATTACACCAGGAATAACACTTCAAAAGTACACCAAAATATCGCCATTTTTTAATTTCACACCTTACGCTATTTAAAAAGTTATTACAGCCAATATTTTATAACAATGAATTAAATGCAAACTTACGCATTAACTCGAGCAGCTATGTTCTCCCACGCTAACTGTCTCTGTTTTACAGATGCAGCGGTGTTGCTTTTCTTCTGGAATATGTGCTCATATTCACTGTAACTCTGCAGCAGCACGTCAAGTTCAGCTGGAGAAAAATATGCAGACCTCTTTGTTTCCACGGTTGCCATGGTGACTCGTAATATCTGCGCTCCATTGATAATGGCTTCTTATGGTCGCGGTGCGCACGCTCAACTCCGATTCAGTCCACTCAGAGTTGATTAACCTAACTCTGATCAGCTTATCTGAAACAGAAAACTCAGAGTTGTTAATCTCTCGATAGACCAACTCAGAGTTCAAGTTTAACCTCAGAGTTGGTTGAACCTCCTTTCTGAAACAGGCCCCTGGTTAACAACAAGCCAAGACAGCATCATAATAAGCTACATAAACTGCTGGAACCAGGGGCACAGAAGTAAGAGGCAGTTCAGATTCCAGCAGCAAATGTTAAGCAGTGGCTTTCAACGGGTCAACTCACCTGCTTTGGAGGGTCCCGCAGCAGCAGAGCAAATCATTCAGGTGTTTCTCTGTTAAAGCTAAAAAGATGAGCAGAGAAGCCTGCCAGCTCCTTTAGAAACATGAAAACTGCACGGCTCTGCTCAATACTCAGCTGTCCGGCCCCAGGGTACCTTTAATACTCATTGCACATAATTCTCCAGAAAAACTCAATGAGGTTTTTAGTCAGAAATGATCAACATGCACCAAAGTCTGACAGATGAGGAGTTATCTGTTCATATGTTAGCATGTCCAGCTTTTGCATAATAATGAGGTGGACTCTGTAGCAGATGGAAATGCACCTTTTCTGTTTCCTTTTCTGGAGTCCATATTCTACTGAAATGTTCTTCTGAAGTTTTTCCAAAACTTTAATACAGACAAAATGACACAGATGGACCCATTTGCAGGGCCTATACCATGAAAAATCAACTTTTCTGAATTTTTAAGTGTATTATAATGTTTTTTCCTCACTAAAAACACCCCAAAGCGCTATTTTGACTTTCACTCATCTCTGATTATTACTCTAAAACACTCTGAGCACAAGCACCTCCCAATCCACAAAAATGAGTGAATTCTCACATGCCTAAATATAAAAGTGAGATCAACCCCTTCTAGTAAAAGTCTGCACTGCCAGCACCGCCCCCAGGTTAACACGCACACACACACTTTCTCCATAGAGCTGGCAGGGTTTGGCAAAAACACTTTCCTTTAAAATGCACAATATGCACATCCATCTTTGCAAAAGTTTGGATGTTTGTTTTCATGGGTGAAACACAGACATGCTGCTGAGGCTGGCTCTAGGTTGACATGTTGAAATGGGCGGCGCCCACATGGAGTGAAAGGCGGTCCCTCAAAGATTGAGTCGTCTTACTTCTGGATAGGAAAATGAACTTAAAAAATAACTTATATTTAATTTAAAAAATGTGTTCTTTGGGGTGCCAAAGCTAATATACTATCATATATATAGATATAGTTTACTCTGAAAAAATTATTATTTTCTTTAAATAAAAAAAGCATGATATAGGCCCTTTAATGTGACTTTATCAGATCATTCAGAGTAAAACTTCAATCTTTTTCAAAATTGAGAGGAGTGAATAGCATAAATGCTTAAACAGCCTGAAAAGCCTTTAAGGTGATTCTCTAGAAGTCAGTAACAGTAAGATCTAAAAAAAAAAGAATGCAAAGAAAAGGCATCAAATGATCAAAAGTTCATGGAATTGGATCTGTCTCACCAACAGTTTCCCTTTTGTTTGTTTAATATATAAAACAGAGACTAAAGAGGGTCCTGTGCGACCGTTCCTTTACAGTGAACATCTCAATCATTTCCTGTTTTCTGTGTCTCACCTGAATCCTAACAACCCCCTCCACACTGACAAACAGCAGCAGAGAACAGGAGAACTGCTCTTTGAGCAGTAATGATTTTGTGGATGCTGGGATGTGAAGAATGAAGCGGCTGTGATGTGGTTCACGCACAGACGGTGACCGGAATCCCTCCGCCAGCGCGGCTAGTCACTCTGACAGATCTCCATCATTACACTCCCTCCACGTCCTGCATGCTGCTTCAAACCCACAACCATCAGGGAAAAAGAAAGTCTCTCTCAGACAGACACTCACCTGTGTTTGCTGCGGCCTGAACTTTGGGCTGTTTCTATGGCAACATGCATTAAACCCAGTGACAGCCAGTGATTCAGAGCGAGGCTCTCTTTACACCTGCTCACTCTCTCCTTTGGCTCTCTGCTTTATTAGTTTCAGACAAGTGACCCCCCCCCCCCCTCACCCAGCAGCATCTCTGTCAGGAACAGGAACAGGAACAGGGGACTCTTAAGGCCTAAAATATGGGGGAGCCTGCTTCACCCATACAGGATCCTCTGTGTAACGAGCAGAGTAGGATAAGCTTCTGTTTTGTTGTGTTTTTCTTTTTTTTCTTTTTTTTTGTTTTTGTGGGGGGCTGCTTGAAATGAACTGTTTGCTGCATTTCTGCATTAAATATGCATGGAAATGTTTCCTAAGTCCTCACCAGTGGGAAGCCTCCTCCGTTGTTCTTCTTCACTCCCATCAACGTCTAATGTTTGTTCTCAATTGAGGCTCCTCCCACACAGAACAGGCAGTGACCTCCTCCGAGCCGACCTTCTCCATCTCTGTTTGTATATTTCTGCTTCATGGCTGAGTGGAAGGATGAAAGGACCTAAATAATGCAGAAACATTTTCATGCTCAGTTTGCAGAAGTGCAGTTTCTTCAGATGGAAACCAGCAATGTGATCATGAAAGTTACCGTGACTCCAAATCTTTAAATATGATGTCTTCTGCTTCCTAACACAGACAGGGACCCCTCTGATTTGTTTAATGGGACTCAAATCCTCCCAGAATTCCCTGCTGTCTCTTTACTGTCCTTCATGGATCCCCCTCCTTAGACCTGCCATATTCTCCTGAGCTTTCCTTCATTTACTGTGGCTGTTTTCTATATTTCTATGTTCTATGTTTGGTACGCAGCAGAGTTTATTCTTTTATCTGATTTTTGTAGTTTTCTTAGTGATAGTGTTACTTGAAAAGAAAATCAGAATGATGTGAAATGTGAAGATGCCCTGTTGTAACCCAGAGGCCTGTTTTCTTCATTCAAATGTTCGTTTTTCCTGTCATGTTCCTGGATGCAGAGAGCAGATATGAGGATCATCATGAGCTGCTGGTCATTCCAAACATTCAAACCAATAATCATTTTGATCATAGATCAGAGCGCCTTGTTTGTGATGAGATTCATGCACATCATGCACACAGCAGATCAAAGCTGCTCAGTTGGAGGACAGGAGCCACGAATCACCGTTATTTCATTTGAACTTGAAGGAAGAAGGGGCGGGGCTGGATTCGTTGTTTAATCCTGAACCCTTTGGCGCGTCATTCGGCTGGGTTGTCTTGATAATTCATTTTCCCTTTTTCTTTTGTTGCTGGAAACAAGCAAACAATCAGGCAAGAAGTCATTCAGTCAGAGAAGCAGGAGATGATGACCAACTGCATGTCTGAACAGCAGGAAAACACGCTCACTTGTAGTGCATCGCCAGAGCGTTCTCGGGGGAGTCAAGCTTGATCCAGGAGTCCTGAAACGAAGAACAGACTTAAAGTGTGGGTGACATGGCCTATTTTAATCAGCCAATATATAGTAAATAGTCTCTATTTCATGTTGCGATTGTTTTTAATATTTTTCGAAAAAGAATAAATAACGAAAAACGCGATATAAACAACGAGGACGGCCGCCGGCTTCACGCATTCCGCCGAATTCGCGCCGCCCTGTTTGTGACGTAACGAAAGGCAGACGACATGGCTAGCACCGATAGCGAAGCACAGAGTGATGCTACCGTCTTCCAGCCAAGACCACTTAAATTTGTTTTTTTTATCGTCTTCTCACAACTGAGGTCGTGACCACGCTCAATAATGACGATGCCCGCATTATTGATCGCAAACTCTTCAGATTTGTTTGTGAAAGTTTAGCGTGTGTCCACCAGTTTTGGTCTCTAGGGGATCCGTCACAATGACCACGTGGTACAGACAGAGCCAATCAGAGCCGTCAACGCATCCGAAAGCAACTAAAACGTCCCATCATTGGTCAATTAGGCCGGGTAGACAAGAGATAGCCGCGACCATAGAGGAAGTGATCCGCAGAGAAATATAGAAAATAAAGCTAAAATTCGCCGATTTCAGACAATTTTTTCATCCGGAAAGCGATTTGTCCATAGAGATCAGGTCTTTATTTCCAGGAAAGTACGTTCGGTTTGCTCAAAAACCCGGATTTCCGGGAATTCCCGGAAGACTTTCATCACTGAACGTTAAACTCACTCTCTTTTGTAATAAATACATTATGTAATAAACGTTAAACTCACTCTCTTTTGTGCCAGCTTTTCGGTCACAGATTTTCTCTTTTTGTACTGGCTCCTGCCAGTGCTGGTACTGGGCGTTTCTGTTTTTTGGACGTGCGCTGAACTTGTTTTGTCCATTGTTGCAGCAGCGTTTCTTGGTTTGGGAATTTATACACAGATACACTTTCACTAGAAGTATTGCTACATCCAGCTGCCACACAACGACTTGGCATGTTGATGATTAACAGAGAATTAACGAGAATTAACGATGATTAACGAGAGAAACGAAGACTACCTGCTTTGTTTACCTGCTGTCCGAAGCGGAACTACGGAAGTCAATGCCTTTCGTGACGTCACAGGTCATATCTGGGTCACTTCCAGCCTGCGCTCTTAGCGGCAAATTCAAATCTCTGATTCCTTCGAAAGATGTCTATTATTCATATGCTTCGGATTTTTTTCGACGCAAACTATTGGTATCAATAGAATCAGCGTTTAAAGGGCTTTTTTATTTGACAAAGTTGTTCAAAGCATGGCATCCACACTTTAAGTTCACCAGCTGACAGGTGAAGCTTCTGAATGCATGACATGTTCCTCCATCAATCCAAACATCTGGACAATGAACAAGCACAGTTTTGTCAAATTGAAGTAAAATGTTGTTCTTTCTGATGAATGATTGGAGATCTTTTTTCAGTTTATGTGATTTTGCCCAGTGCTTACCTCTCCATGAGCCTTTTCTGTTTATTTTTTTTTATTTTATTTTAAAATCTGCGTTGCACTGCTTTGACAGTCATGTTTCTTTGTTTCAGAACATTCATCACAGCTGGAGATTTTGCCCCAATCTTGCTAAAATCAGCTTTTCAGGTTTTGCCGTTAGTTTTCTCTCTGGGAACCCCGTCAGGTCTGCAGTTGGGCCGCTGAGCGGATTGTTTGCCATAGCCCAGCCTTTGTCATATGTGCCGAATGTGGTTTTTCATTGTCTCTTTGAACAATAGATGAGCGTCCTTGAAAAGGTGCTGATTTGAATCTACCTTTCTGAACAAAAACTCCCTGTTAGATCACAGAACCAACCTGCAGCACAGAGCGAACATCTTCCAGTTCCTCCTGAATGGATGGGAAATATGACTTTTTCTGATTAAATAAGATCATTGTCCGAGCAGCCTCTGGGCTGCAGGAGCTCCTCGTTTTTCATCAAAACATTTCACATGCACATACCAGCTGTTGATCACAGCAGGATTTGTTCAGTAAATATAAAAAGAAGAAGTTCCGGTCACCTAACTTAAATTTTTTGTATCACTGCGCCGGCTTCTTTAAAACAACCTTTTGATTCATCATTTGGACAAAAACAAGCGGTAAGAGGTGAACTTTCTCTCTGAACTGATGCTTTATTCAACCCATCGGGACAACTCGCGTCGGACGGTTCAGGCTTCCACGGCGTGCGTTAAAAAAGTAATAATGCACACTTCGTTGGCCATTAACCCTTACTTGGTGTAGCACACATCCAATTGAATGATCAAACTGTAAATACAGAATGTTGAAAAAAAAGACAACAATAATAATAACTCTTGGAAAAGATAAACAAATATATATATTAACCTGCAATTAAACTGCTCCAAAATATTCCCTTGTGCAGACATAACCAATATTAAATTTCACATACACATTTTCAGTCATCTACACTAATAGCACACTGACAAAACTGACAAACTAACAAACTGTGAATACTGCACTCAATCCACTCATCATTAAAAGAAAACAGCAGATCTAACTCTTACCACGCTGGGGAGAGGATCACAAATTCTGAGAAATGTTGCTGTTTCCTTAAAAAAAAAAAAGTTTCTGTCTCCACTGCGTCAAAACAAAGGCTAGAAGCTTTGAAAACTGCTCCCCGCAACAAATTCAAAATGGCGGCACCCACAACATCAACTACGGTGGCCCTTAAATGCCAAAATAGGAAGGCGCCCAGTAAACATTAACTATAGCGGCCTCTAGCGGCCGTAACATCCCGGCCCCCGATGAGCGATTGCGAAAGTTAATCGCTCATGCCTAGCTTCTACAATTACCCAAATGTGTTTATGAACCCAATAGAATATGAATTCATAGATAACAGGCAATTGCATGTGTGGCAGAATCACACTTTAACAAGTGCTCATATTTTCAATCTCTTATGCATCAGTGGTAGCACCCAAAGTCACAGATGGCAGTATGGAACTAGTCCTTGGGCGGTTAAGTCTATGAGTCATTTAGATTCGCCCACCAGATTGGCCTCCAGCAAACAAATCTTGGCAGTAGGACGATCAAGTTCACCTGAAGCTGTTTTTACTCGAACACTTCGAACTAGTCCATCTTCGCCCGGGTGAGTAGCAACCACGAGCCCTAGGGGCCAGCTGTTGCGTGGAGTGCTCTCATTGAGGATGAGAACCAGATCGACCACTTGCAAGTTGCACCTAGGATGAAGCCATTTCTGACGCTTCTGGAGCGAGTATTCCTTCAGCCATCTCATCCAGAAGATGTCAGCGAGGAACTGAACCTGACGCCAGCTTTACAAAGGCGCCAGGAGGAAGAGACCTGCGCAAAGTAGCAGTAGGTGGTTGGGTGTCAATGGTAAGTGGTCAGTAGGGTCCTCACTTTGCTTGGTGATGGGGCGGCCGTTGACGCAAAGCAAAGTTGAACAAAGTTGGTTCCATTGTCAGATCTGATTTCTTTGGGTTCGCCTCTCCTGCCGATGAACCTCTGCAGAGCATTGAGAAAAGAATCCGTATCAAGGGTGTTTGAGATCTCCAGGTGGATAGCTCTGGTTGTAAGGCACGTGTATAGGCATCCGTACCTCTTGACTTGAGGGCCGAAATAATTGACGCCAACGAGGCTGAAGCATGGTTCACTTGGAGTTACTCTCGAATCAGTCAAGTTTGCCATCTGCTGATGGTCAGGTACTGCCTTCAGCTTGCGGCACACCATGCATGATTTGAGGACAGCATTGAGAGCATAGCGTGCCTTTAAAAGCCAGAAGCGCTGGCGAATTTCTGAGAGAACCCGTTCCATGCCTGAGTGCCCCAGCCGAAGGTGGTAGTGTTTGATAAGTAACTTGGTGACATGGTGGTCTTTAGGTAATATGACTGTATGCTTCGTTTCAAAGGGGATCTACATAGTAGATTCATCTTGTCATCCTTGAATGGCTTGAGACTGGCGATGCAACTTGATGGAATTTCACCAGAACCGAAGCATGAGCCCTCCATATTCAGGAGTATAGCTACTTCTGCTGCTTGTATCTCCTCGACGGTGATATGTTCCAGGAGTCGCTTGCCTGGTTTCTTGCATAGCAGGCTTTTAAGCCGTAGCAAAATGGCTACTGCACGTCTTAGACGGGCCAGTCAGATTATCACTCTAGCACAGGGATCGGCAACCCATGGCTCCGGAGCCACATGTGGCTCTTTCATGCTTCTGTTGTGGCTCCCTGACTTTGGAAAATAATGAGTATTTTATAATAATAAAATTTTATTTTAGTTTGTTCATTTTTCATGGCATTTCAAAGGCGCTGCTGGCTACGTACGAAGCGCGTGCCACGTAAAAACAGCGAGAACTGCAGAGCTGATAGCAGGAGGACACGCGGGGCGGCTTCAATAAACACTCCGGTTGTCCGGAGTGGTCTTCTGCCAGGAACTTGACGTGCCGCAGGGCAGAGAGCAACTTTCTGATGACAGAGAGTTTGTGCCAGTGTTGCCAGAAAGCGTCACAGTTTTCCAGCCCAAAAGTCATCTGAAAACCGCCAGACCCAGCCAAAAACCGCCCAACACAGCTTTTGTTGATGTTTTTTTTCGTACTGGACTGATTTAGCAAAATAAAAGATTTTTCTAAATAGAAGATAGTTCAGACTAATAATAAAATGTGTACACTATTGAATATTTCTTCAGCTGGCCGCCTTCTTCCATTCATTTTCCTAACTCGCTCTATCCCCGCTATAACCTGCGTCCGGCTCTTTCATCCTTGTGCTTCACTGGAGCGCCCCGACTATCGTGTCAACCTATGATGACCGTATTTAGCGCTCTCTGTGTAGGACACACTGAGAAGCGCGGGGGAAACAACTCTCAGCTCCAGAGGATATGAACAGGTGAACAGGTAGAGAGGAAAAGCAGGTAAAGAGGCGGAGGAGGGGCTTTGGCTTCAAACTCTGTCAGAGAGATGGAAACACGGGCGTCAGATTGAGACGCAGCTTTCCCTGCGGGAGTTGAAGCAGAGACTTTCTCTGGGATGATTTTACGAACTTAAACATGGAAACATGATTACCAAGTAGAACTCTTCAAAATAATAAACCTGATCTCTCCACATTCTCAGTTTCTACCATGCATTGATAAACACATCGCTCCATGCAGCGATCAGACCATAACTTCAGCTGGTAGCTCCTCCCACACGCGGCAGCTGTATCATCCTTTAAAGAACACAATGTGCATTTATAGTGATGTATGTTTCAGAGGATGTCCGATTGGCTAATCTACATGTCAATCAAGTCGCGTACTTCTCAGTGAGGATTTTGATTGGCTGGTGGATTTTTAAGAAGTACTTTTTTTTTTATCTTTTCTGGCCGCGATCTACACTCATGTCCTTGAAGATCGACCGGTCGATCGCGAACTACGTAATGAGCACAACGGGTTGTGGCTCCGGGTGCTTTCTTTTCATTAGGGGCGGTCCCAAATGGCTCTTTGAGTAAAAAAGGTTGCAGACCCCTGCTCTAGCAGGTTGTCCAAACTGTCAGCTGTTTTTTGCAACTGGCCATGTACACGCTTTGTTTTGTTTGATCTCGGACATCACATCTATTGTGTACTAGCAGAAAGCAAAATCAAAGCTATTTTTCCACACTCAAATGCTATCTGCAAACATTTGAGAGAATTGTAGTGTGTTCTGAACATTTTTCTGAGTTTTAGTCTCATCCCTTAATTGTTTTCCTCCGTTTCACCACTAATCAAATGCAGATGTTCATCTATTGCACAGTATGTTAAATATGGATGCTGAAACAAGAAAAATGGGTATAAAAGGGTAGCAATGTGTCAAGCAGGAACACATCGACACTGTTCTGTTGGATGACCTTAAAGCAGTTGTATTTACTATTCATATAGCATATTAATACCAGCAAAAGATTTCCATCAACATTAAGGAGCTTACCACAACCATTATTGTTTAAATGCAACAATGTTGTAATACAAGTAGCTTTAAGCACCTAATGTGCAACATTCTTTTTTATGTTGAAATACATTTTCTGTAGCATTTTAAAAATAAATAAGTTGAAAATCAAACAATGTGATTTATAAGTATTTTTTCAAACCCTAAAGTTCAGCTCAATACTTTATAATGTAACCCTGCTTTCAATGACAGAGGTCAAAGGTTTCCTGTAGGTCTTCAGCAGGTTTGCACTGTAGCAGCTGTTTTGGTCCATTCTTCCATGCAGAACTTCTCAAGACTGTGATGTTTTGGGGCTGTTGCTGGAAAACACAGACTGTCAACTCCCTCAACTGATTCTCTTTTGGATTGAGATCCAGAAACTGGCTAGAAAACTCCAGAACCTTGAAATGGTTTTTGCGGATAGACACTCCTTGCCTAGGCCAGTGTTTTTCAACCAGTGTGCCGCGGCACACTAGTGTGCCGTGGGAGATGGTCAAGTGTGCCGTGAGAAATTGCCCTCATTAACTGATCTAGAAACATTTACCATCTCCAGGAAATCAGCTCTTTGTTCATCCAAACAGGCCCTGATAAAACACTGAGTAATTAAGAATATAAAAGATCATAAATTTATTTTTTTCTTTGTGATTATTTGATTCTATTAAAGACATTTTGATAAGAATGACTGTGCCGCGATTTAGCTGCAGCTATAACTGTTACCGCAAAAATCCCGCACCTTTAACTGTCTCCACCAATCATTCTTCAAGGCTTGATCACATGTCATCAGTCTGACCAATCAGAAGTGGTTAAAGTCTTCACTTCCTTGTTCAAATTCTGCTCATAAGTCGCTCAGTTCCAACAAAAATACCATCTAAAGCTCGTCTTTAGCGGTGTAGCTTTCCACAGAATCCGGTATCAGACCGTGGAACAAGTGAACAAAACCATGAAGCTCAGAGAAGCTGGTCTTTCTGCGGTCGGCGGATTTACGGGACTACATCTCCCATGATGCATTGGGTTAGAACGACTGTCTTAGCGGACAATGAGCCTCTTCTCAACATCTTTAAACAACGAACACACATCAAACAGTTTTTGAATCTTTTAACTTAACTTTTAATACATCGTTTAGAAAAAAAAACCACTGCAGCGTCCAGCTTTTTCTGCCACAATTATCACAAAAATGCCTGTGAGATGGCAGAGGGGCTGTAGATCAATACAGACTATGAGCTTTTCCTTTTTTTGGATGCTGGTGTGCCGCGTGATTTTTGTCAAGGTTAAAGTGTGCCGTGGCTCAAAAAAGGTTGAAAAACACTGGCCTAGGCGATGTATTTTAAAATCATTGTTATTCTGGAAGATCCAGAAAGGTTTCGTCTTCATGGTCTCACTGATGGATGGAGGTTTTTGACCAGAATTTCACTGTACGTGGATCCATTCATCCTTTCCCTAACACAGATCAATCAAGAAAAGCAGCTCCAAACCATGATGGTTCCAACCCCATGGTTCACAATAGGTATGATGTTCTTTAACATTCTTCTCCCTCCAAATACGAGTGGTATTTATACCAAAGAGTTACATTTTGGTCTCATTTAACCACATGACTGTCTCCCAGTCCTCCTCAAGATCATCCAGATATTCTCTGGAGACGGGCCTGGACATGTACTAGCTCAAGCAGGGAGACCTTTGGAGCTCTGCAGGATTTGAATCCATGATGACATAGTGTGTTTCCATAGTAACCTTTGTGACTGTGGTCCCAGCGCACTTCAGTTCATTGACCAGTCCCTCTGTGTCAAGTGGTAACAAAAGCAAATGACCCGACAGGCATAGACTGAAATCCAGATACTTAGAGACTAGGGATGGTTACTTTAAAACTGATGTGAGGAATAAGCAAATTAAACAAATAAAAACATAAAATCACAATAACCAAGAAAACAACTGAAAAAAACTTAAAGCAAAGAGCACAATCCTTACAGAAATCCTTCATGGATCTACAGGTGAAGGGAGCTCATCAGTGGTCATGTATTTCTTCCATTTTCTTATAATTGCAGTTCAAACCGGAGACATTAGTACAGGTAACAAGTGGAGCATATAAAAGCTTTTTAAAGAAGAAGAAACATATCTGTGAGGAACAGAGTTCTAGATTGTTTTTAGGAGATAGATAGCCATAATTACAATAATAGCCGTTTTAACATTTGCTCTCTTTCTTCATATGTTTAACTGTGTGAGTCTGTTATTAGTGATAAAACCAATGTGAATCTGTGACACAAAATATTGCTTGAACTATTTACTCCAACGTTTTTCCTTCTTGGCTGTTACTACAGGAGCACCACCTGCTGCATTCTTACTTAATTCTCAAATCTGACTCATCCAGCTTTGACACATTGACTGTGCAGCATAAGATAACACAGCAGAGCTGAAAGGGCCCCATTGTTCCAACCAGTCACAGCAGTTCTCAGATGGTGCGGATGACACACCAATGTGGGCTCTAAATCAATGCAGGTTAATTGCACTAATAGCCATCTTTTGGCTGTTACATCAGAGTTCAGAGGTAAGGTTGTTCTGCTCTGCAAACTGTGTCCAGAAAACAGAGAGGAGCTAGACTGAGACATAAAGGAAAGACAACATGACACAAAAGGTCACGAGTTGAAGCTAAAATGCCTCCCCGGCACAGGAGCACTGCTGTGATGTTCTCTTCCATGTACTTCAAATGAGGGTTCTCTAACATTATTGTTTGGGGGTGTTTTGATTCAGTAGTATTTCACAGCTCTTTGTATGGATGCATATTTGTTTACATTTGCACAGGTCATTTCAGAGCTTTCAGCCCTGGCAGTTCTCCTGCTGTGACTCAGCCTTATCCAGATCATGTTTGGTTGTGAGAGCAACCCGAAGCAGCAGATCCTGATGGAATTAAGTCCTGATTATATTGTGCCTGGTATTGGTGGCCTTGTGTGCTCCACAGCCATATTGCATAACCACAATTACATTGATGAAGAAGTCTGAAGAAAAACACGGGGGAGGAAATTTCCTCATAGCTTAAGATATTTGCACAGGTTTCAATTTTAGCTACACAGAAGCTTGAAAATATTGGCTTTCCAAGGTAAGAAAAAGCCATAAATCTCACCTACATGTTCACTCTGCTGCTATTCCAAAAAATAATCTAATCTCAGCAGTTAAATTTTGGACACTGTTGGATCCAGAAATCATCCGTAGCAGTGATTGGCTCGAGTCTGTCTGAGGTCAATGTTTCTAAGGCAACCACTCTCGCCAATCGGGATCGAGCTTTTGGAAAGTCCACACCCCTACCCCTTGAAACCAGGCTGCACAAAATATGTCAATCCATCAATTGTTTGATGTGAGACCACATGCTTTTACTGAGGTATCTGATTTGTCAGTTTATAACTTAAATGACTTGCAACAGAGAAAGAATACTGTGGAAAAAATGAGAATTAGCAAGTGCATGTTAGAAACGTTATCAGACTAAGAATGGCTATTCTGACCCATAGAATAAATGGATAACAGCTTTCTCTATAGAAGTCTATGAGATTTTGTTTTCTTGGTTGGAACTGTTCCTGTTTTGAACACCAGGGGGGAGGGGTCACGTAGCCCAGTTCTCTTATACCGTCAATGCTTGAACCACATCACCACATTGTATTGACATGCTCCAAAGACCATGATCTTAACACACACATTTGTGTTTAAGGCCTCTGCCTTAAAAGACTCTAAAATGGATTCTGGAATAACTTGTACATTCTTGTGTAAAGAGATTGGTGTTCAATCTCTGGAAGGGCTGTAGGGGTATATAGGTCAGGTATGCATTTAGGAGCCTGACTAAGAAGCGCATCAGCTTAATCTTTAAAGTATTTTGTAAGTTTGATAAATATGAAGAAGTGAAGAGGTTATGTGGTTCCTCTGAAATTGCTTCAGAGCTGACAAAATGGTATACATGAAGAAATAAAATGCAAACAATCTCCTTGCTGAGCAAGGTTTGCCTTCATTGAAAAACAATGTCTGCAGTGGTGCTGGGAGGGAGCAGGAAGCTGCAGGGACATGCACATGTGCATGAACTGGATTCCCTGCAGCAGTGCCAGAACCGCTGGGTTCCTGCTTTGTGACGGCATGCAGCCCAGCCTGTAAACCGTTTGTGACGTTTCTGCTTTTCATTTGACGTATGACATGTTGAGTGCAGAATATTGCTGTGGAATGTTCAACCCCCCCCCCAAGGCTGATAAATAATTGGTCAGTTTGCACGCTCCAGGAGACGCGTGTGCATGCTCGCCTGGCAGCGACCATGCCTCTGGGGAGGCTGCTTTTCTTGTAGCAGGAAACATGAAGCTTTAAGGGGGGGCATGAGTGTCACTACCGCCCCCGCCAGGACATAAAACTCGGCCCTGTGTAAAGAAAGCGCCTATATGTGGCTGACTTAAAGTCCTCTTGCAGAAATAAATCTGAAAGGGACAGTGGTACAGTCGGTAAGTGGATGTGACTGAGTCACCATGACAACGGAGCTCCCTTGAGCAGGCTCTGCAACGTCACAGGCGTGTTTGTGTCTGTGTGTGTCACTGCTGGTCCAGCAGAAGCACAGACCAACAAACCAGTTAAAGGCCTTTGGTGGTGGTGGTGGTGGGGGGGGGGGGGGGGTAAAAAAAAAGATGGGGTGAGTGTGATCATCCAGAAAAGCTGCTCCACATCCCAACTCACTGCAGGCACCCCTCACATTTGAGGCTGTGTGTGTGTGTGTGTGTGTGTGAGGAAGGGGGGCTTTTTATGATGTGATGGGGTGTTTTTGGAGGGGGTTGTTGCGTTGGTACACTTTTCCAACCATTGATCACATGTGTGTGCTTAGTGCACTCTGACACTGGAATTATAAACCCCTCAGCTCTGAGTGTGTTTGTGGGATGTTGCCCCCACTTCTTTGGTCAAAGTCAGATCCAAATCGCTCTCGCGCCCCTTTACTGACCTTTTTTCCTCTTGCCATGTTTGTTCTGTATCAAGCATGTATATTGCCCCCACACACACACACAGAAACACGCTTCTCTTTTAGGACATACATGTCTTACTTCTGTTGTTTTGATCTCAAGCAACAGAACTGTTAAGTTTTTATTTAATGTTTGTAATTGAGCCATAGAAAGGTGTAGCTAATCCATCATTTAAAGCTTCAGTCCCGCCTTCTACATGTCTGCATCACCTCATAACTGAAGTCGTCTTTGTTTTGTTTTTTTAAACTCCTGGATCTTGTTTGTTAGTTTGTGTAGAGTTTCCAAAAGATTTGTGCTGGAGAGATTTTGTAGGCGTGGCCTCTGATTGTCCAGCACACAAACTCACATCATAAACACTGAGGATTAAAATACAACTTTATTGACTCACACGGACAGGAGACTCCCTGTTTATCACTGCATAATAGTGGTGGATGTGGTGGTTTCTTGATGCTTGACATACAACCTCCTCTTAAGGTTGTTAAGGGCATCAGCCTCAGGTTTTCAAACATCACTGCTCTCTACATCCATGATTCATGCTTTTAACTTGTCACAGCTTTTCTGTCAATGAGAGATGAAAGTGGTCCTATGGTCCCTCAGTTTGTAACAGAAGCTCAGAGACGTGGACAATCGATTAGCTGATGGTGTCGCTTTTCTTTTTTGGGGCTGAAAACCTGCAGCTGCAGAGCATCTGCACGTCTCTTCACCTGAGTATGACCAGTCTTCCACTAGTCTGGAATAGAAGAAGATGAACAACAGCCTCCAAAAGCACATTTAAATGTTTATGTGGCAGAGGAACAGGCTGTAATCTCTGGGTAAACTGCAGACAGTTGGGGAGAAGAGGTCACAGCGTTTAAACTGGACATCATGCTGGGGGTGGGCTGGGGGGCAGGTGTTCTTCTGCTTTTGGTTCAAATAAGAAAAACTTTTTTTCTCTTCAAAGACAATGATCCTAAGATTTCTGATTTTGTTCTCATCCGAGCAGGAGAAATGGGGATTAAGGTGTCTGATGTTGAAAGTGAAGATGCCTTCAAGGGCAGTCTGAGTTTTGTGCATTGACTATGCTAGTCAGGGCTGCACGGTGGCACAGTGGTTAGCGCTCTTGCCTCACAGCAAGAAGGCCTCTGGTTCAAGTCCCGGCTGGGGGACATGAAAATCAACATCAACGGGGAACCTTTCTGTGTGGAGTTTGCATGTTCTCCCTGTGGGTTTTCTCCGGGGTCTCCGGCTTCCTCCCACTGTCCAAAAACATGCTTCATAGGTTAATTGGCAATTCTAAATTGTCCCTAGGTGCGACTGTGAGAGTGAATGGATGTATGATTGTTGAAATTCTTCCCTGCAACAGACTAGCGACCTGTTCAGGGTGTCCCCTGCCTTCGCTCATGAGTGGCCGGGATAGGCTCCAGCAGCCCCGTGACCCCGAAAGGGAAAAAACGGATAAGAAAATGAATGAATGACTATGCTAGTCAGTTTCTAACCTTTTTTTTTCCTGTGCTTCCCCTCTCTCTTTACTTTCTCCAGAAGCTGAGGAAATGCTGATGCTCGGTGGAGACCCCCCCAGAGGTGGTTGAAGTATCTGCAATCAGGAGAATGGCTCTCATCACAGAGACTCAGGACTTCCAGATGGTGAACCTCAGCCCCCCAAAGAGGGTGTAGTTTGTGAGGAAGAGCAGAGACTGAGAAAAGCCCCAGGGTGCTGATAATCACCCAAACCATGTAGAGCTCCTTTCTCAGAGGAGGGGGGAGAGTCTGTTTTCCAGTCTGTCAGCAGGTCTGTGCTTGCCGTTTTGGAGGGTGTATGAGGGTTTGGGGGGCTTAAGGTGAGCTGAAAGACCACTGCAGAAAGATAGGAGAGTTAAGAGGTAGACATGGTCCTTTACAGCACCCCCTACTCCAGCACCTGCCTCCACTTCCTGGACGGTCTGTCCTGGAGCCTGGTGTTTCCCTGCTACTGGCTACTGGACCGCCTGCTGGCGTCCTGTGTGCCCACCTCTCTGGAGAAACGACAGCGCTCCCAGGACCCCTGCTCCTTCCTCACCCTTTGTGTCTTGATCTCTGTGCCCCTTTACCTGCTCCTGTTCTTCGCCTCCCTGCCCTTCGCCCTGCTGGGCTTCATCATCTGGGCCCCCCTGCAGGCGGTCCGCCAACCATACCTGTACACCTACCGCAGGTGAGTTCTCCCCAAGTCATCTTTAGCTGCTACTCCTGTCAATTAATTACATTCACACCCAAACACCACTTCTGAGCCACGGGAAGCTTTCCCGGTGGGGAGTCTTGGTTTTTGAAGGTCTCTGGCTATCCTCAAGAAACTCAGGCAGGGGTTGACATAGCCCAGAAATTTGCACTGGCCCACAGGACCAGTAGTTTTTGAAAGTTACTGGCCCTGCCTGAAAGTTACTGGCCCGACACCGCACACAGCGGGACCCGCCGTTCCGCAGGTGCTTGCAACTTTAGGGGGGTCCGGGGGCATGCCCCCCCGGAAAATGTTAATATGGTGCAATTTGGTGCATTCTGGTGACATCTAGCACTTATTTATACACTTTTCAATGACTGAAAATAGAGAATATCAAACTTAAATCTGCTCTAGTCTGTTTTAGATTTTGTGAAGAGAGCACTGCAGTGTAGTAGGTAACACTAGTTAAGAAGTTTTCATGCTGCTTCTAATCACTGCTATTTCACATTTATTCGTAATCAATAGTTAAGAGGTTTTATTTACTTTTCTGCTCTGACTGCCTTGGCGTTCTGCTTTTTGTTACCGTTTTAATTTTAATTACCTTTTAATTACTTTAGTTACCTAATTAAATTAAATAATTGAAAAATTAAATAAAAATAAATTACTGAGATTAGGCCTGCACAATATACCGCAAATTTATCGTTATCGCAAAATCCAGCTCTGCAATATGCATATCGCAAAAGACGGCAAATATCGCAATAAATCATAAACCTTAAATGTGTTATAACAATCTAATGGCAGCTTGAACCATTTAACGAATCACATAAATCCCTTTATGCATTTGACCAATCGGATGGACGCCTTCACATTGTTGACCAATCTGATGGAGCCCTGTTATGTTAGATGTTTGTCACCTATGTCAACGAGGGTCATTTGGAGTATAATCTTTAAACTGTTGCAATGAAATGGGAATGGTTATTTGGTTATTTTGCTGTTTGTTTATATCTATCTATCTATATACCCAGGCTGTGTCCCACCAAAGTGGGGTAGCCGTTTGTTTATATACCGCAAATTATATCGTTATCGCAATTTTAATCTCTGATATTGCATATCGCGCGTTTTCCTCATATCGTGCAGGTCTAACTGAGATCATTCAGCTAACTAAAAATACTTACTGCTTACAGTGTTGTAAAGAAAAACAAAATTAAGTAGTTTGACATTATACTGCATTAGAGTCTGAGATTCAGGTATTTGGAGTTGCCTTTGATTCTTTACATCAGTGTTTTTCAACCAGTGTGCCGCGGCACACTAGTGTGCCGCGGGAGATGGTCAAGTGTGCCGTGGGGAATTGCCCTCATTAACTGATATAAAAACATTTTCCATCTCCAGGATTTCAGCTCTCTGTTCATCCAAACAGGACTTGATAAAACACTGAGGAGTTAGGAATATAAAAGATCGTAAAATACTTTTTTCTTTGCGTTTATTTTATTTTATTAAAGACATTTTGATAAGAATGACATACCGCGATTCAGCTGCAGCTCCGGCTGTATTTTGTAAAAGTCCCGCCCCTTTAATTGTCTCCACCAATCATTCTTGAGAGGCTTAATCACATGTCATCAGTCTGACCAATCAGAAGTGGTTAAAGTCTTAACTTCCTTGTCCCGATTTAGCTCGTAAAATCGCTCAGTTCTAACAAAAATACCAGCTAAAACTCGTCTTTAGCGGTGTAGCTTTCCACAGAATCCGGTATCAGACCGTGGAACAAGAGAACAAAACAATGAAGCTCAGAGACGCGATCTCCGCCGGCCGTTTATGCACTGCATCTCCCATGATGCATTGGGTTGTGAGAATGACCGCGCACAAGATCTGTTGTTAAACGCCTTGAAACCAACGAACACACATCAAACTGTTTTCAAATCTTCTAACTTAACTTTTATTGCATCTTTTAGAAAAAAACAGCTGCAGTTTCCAGATTTTTCTGCAACAATTATCTCAAAAATGCATGTGAGATTGAGGAGGGACTGTAGATCAATACAGACTATGAGTTTCTCCGTGTTTTTTTTTTATTTTTGGATACTGGTGTGCCGCGGGATTTTTTTTAAGGTTAAAGTGTGCCGTGGCTCAGAAAAGGTTGAAAAACACTGCTTTACATTCAGCTTAAAGCTTAGTGCATACAGTTTCATCTTCAATGCATTCATTAAATATCTTGCTGTCCATACTACTAATTCCACCCATTACTCCATCTAACATAGTCCTATCTATTCCTGCCATGTCTTCCACATCTCTGACATGCTTCAGTCTCTCTTCAGTGACTGTGTCGGATTTATAATCAAATGTAATAATAACCCACTGGCTTGTGCCTTCATTGTTGCTGTTTAACATAGCGTAGCTGTTTTGTATTGAATTGTTACATTCAATAAAGTTTGAAAAAAAAAAGTATTGAGCGCGTGCCGCGTTGTGCTCGGCAGTGAAAGCCCCGCGCGCAGGCGGGAGAGAAGGAGAAGAGTGATAAAAGGTTTCCCATAGAAACCCTTGAAGTCTGAACACAGGACTAGCAGAAAAAGTAAATTATGAAGACGAGGTAAATCTACACGTTTTCGCAAAATATACTTTATTGAAAAAGGTGAAAAATATATTAACCGTTAGATATTTTAGTGGCCCGAGCGGACAAGTGAAAAATAAAGTCTTGTGGTCCGCACTGCTCGAGAAACAGGACCGGGCCAGCGGACAAATGGCTATGTCGAGCCCTGTCAGGGGTATCTAAGAAAACAAGCAGGACCTAGAGCCTGGAGTTGGTTCCCCTGGTTACCATAGCAACTTCACAAAGATGTTAGTCTCATGGTGGAAACTTTTATATTGATCACATGAAATTATAGCCTCTGTCTGGTGGATACTGCAATACGTCAAATCAAGTCAAATCAAATCAACCTTTATTTATATAGCACTTTTCCAACATATGTCACTCAAAGTGCTTTGCATAAAATACAATCAAATTTTTAAACAAAATGACACGACAAACAATGCTGACCAATCGCCCCCGACACACACACACATACACACACCATTATAAAAAAGAGTGATGAAATGATGGAATGTAGAGACCTGGCTTTGTCCTGAAATGGAGAAACGATATTTTGGGGACATGTCCACATCAGTGACCCCCCCACCCAAGTTCACAGAGTACACGACCACAGAACCCCCCAGATCCAATCAAAAGAGTCAGACCCGGGAGATCTCACTGCAGTGACCCCATTTACTGAGAGGGGTCAGTCACTGATGTGGAGGATCCTAAAAACACTGCAGTTACATCTAAAACAGAAAACTATTAATATAAAAAATTAAATATATTTAAAACAAGAACAAAAAACAAATAATTACATAAATAAACCTTAACAGACATATAAAATGGTAAAAAATATAAAATAAATAAATAAATAAGTACAAATAATTAAATAAATAAACAAATGTATATACATACACAAATATACATACACAAATAAAACGAGTAAAAAGAGAACATAAATAATTCAAATATCAAATAAATTCCTAAAATTAAACTAAAAGTTTCATGAAAAAGGTAGGTCTTAAGCCTGCCTTTAAAAACATGAACAGTCTCTGCCGCCCTGAGGCTCTCTGGGGGGCTGTTCCACAGACGAGGTCCATAAAAACTGAATGAGGCCTCGCTGTATGTTTTAGTTCTAACTTTTGGGATAACCAAAAGGCCGGTATCAGAGGTCCTCAGGGTCCGCGAGGGCTCATACTTTAAAACCATGTCAGATAAATATGAAGGCCAGAGACCATAAAAACATTTATAAACCAATAAAAGAACTTTAAAATCAATCATAAATTGCACAGGGAGCCAATTCAGTGATTTAAAAAAAATGTGTCCTCGTCCATATGCGTGCTGCTGAATTTTGCAGCAGTTGAAGGTTCGATATCCTGATTCTAGGAAGACCAGAGAGCGGGGCATCACAATAATTTAATCTGCTGGTAATAAAAGCATGCATTAGCACCTCTGTGCTGGCAAGAAGGAGAAATGGGCGGACTCTGGTAATATTTTTAAGATGATAAAATCTTGTTTTTCTAATATTTTTAATTTGTGCAATGAAATTCATCTCAGAGTCAAAAATGACATCCAGGTTTCTCACACACTGAGAAGTTTTATAATTCTTTAGTTTAGATAAAACAATCTCTCTCTTGTCTTCAGAACCGATCACTAAAACCTCTGTTTTGTCCTGGTTTAACTGTAGGAAGTTCTCTGCCATCATCACTTAATGTCTTAAAATACATTTTAAGATTGTGTTGACTGAGTGTTCGTCATCAGGAGACACAGCGATGTAGAGTTGAGTGTCATCAGCGTAGCTATGAAAACAATCGCCATGCCTCCTGATGACGTCCCCAAGTGGCAGCATATATAGATTAAAAAGTAGTGGGCCTAAAATTGAGCCTTGGGGGACCCCACAGTTGATGTCAAAGACCTTTGAGGAGCATGTATCCATGCTTAAAATCTTCGATCTGTGAGATAAGAGTAAAACCACTTCAGTACGGTACCAGAGATGCCCAAACCTCTCAGCTTGTTGAGTAAAATACTGTGATCTACTGTGTCCAATGTAGCACTGAGATCCAGTAATACCAGGACTGGGAATTTCGGACAGTCCAGGTTACATCTAATAGCATTTACTATTTTAACAAGGGCCGTCTCTGTGCTGTGGTTTGTCCTAAAACTGGACTGATATTTTTCAAATATGTTATTTCTATTTAAAAACTCATTAAATTGGATTAAAACAGTTTTTTCAACTATTTTACTTAAAATGGTAAGTTGGATACTGGACGATAATTCTTATAGTTGTTTGGATCTAAATGACCCTTCTTCAGAAGAGGCCTCACATTTGCAGTTTTAAAGGCAGCAGGGAAGACAGCTGTATGAAGAGAGTAATTTACAATATTTAAAAGCTCAAACTCGAAGAACTCGTAAAAATGTTTTTAACAGTGATGTGGGGATTGGGCAGGTGGTTGGCTTTAACTGGGAGAAAACTTGACCAAGTGCCACAGCATCAACCAGGACAAAACTTTCCAGTGTTTCCTCTGATAAATGCAATGCTATAGATTCATTCAAAACAACACCTTTTTGAGTTAAGAGACTAGATCTAATAGCATTTATTTTACTCCTAAAGTGGTCTGCAAAAGGCTCACATATGGCATCCGAGGCTGCTTTGGAGGACCTTTGGGAGTCTCTCTTAGTTAAAATGTCTATTGTTTTAAAGAGAACTTCAGGATCATTTTTGTTTTGTAAAATTACGTTTGAGAAGTGGAGGGTTCTAGCTTTTCTATTGCATGGTTGTACATCATTTGCTAAAATATTAATAAAATTTGCAGCCACATCAGGAGTTATATCGTTTCCTCACAGTTTTCGCTGGAGCTTCCTGTCGAGTAAAACTGGTGATATTAAAAAATACACAATAGTGATCTGACACAGCCATGTCAACAACAGAGGACACACTATAGGACAGGCCATAGGTTATGACCAAGTCTAGAGTGTGCCTCCTGTTGTGGTTGGGCTGTGTGACATCTTCTGTGAAATCCATACAGTGCAAAAGGAAGAAACTCATTTGCATTAGCATCACTATCTTTATCAACATGTAGGTTAAAATCACCAGTTATTAAAACTCAACTGGATTTGGTTTGTATGACAGATAAAGATTTCAGAAAATTCTTGAATAAAACAGGAGGGAGGCTTTGGTTTTCTGTAAACAGTAACACATAAAATAGACGGGCTGTTAAAAGAAAATGCATGATGCTCAAATGAGGAGTAGCTATTTAGCGTGATTGTTTTGGTTGCAAATGAGCCACAAGCAATCGAAGCAGTGCCACCGCCTTTTTTATCTCCCCTGGAAGAAAATACAAATTTAATATTTAATGGGTCTCTGTTAAAAGAAGGCAATCTAAGTTGTTGTCTAAAATGAGCTTATTCACGATAAAAGATTTGTTTAAAAGAGAGCGAATGTTTAAAACAACAAAGTTCAAAACTGTGTGTGCGTGTAGGTAGATTGATTCATTTTTTTTGTCCAGTAATGTGTGAATGTTATGGAGATGTCTGACTGTGGAGCTGGCGGATCTGAGCTGGGGATGTTTGTGAGATCTGCTTGTTATGTGAACTGGGATATGTTGTGTGATAACTGTGGTTTTAACTGAGGATGGATGCCGGTGGTCCAGTCAGTCAGTGAGCGGTTTAGCAGAGCAGAGTGTGGTTCAACATTCATGGACAGAAGTTGAGATCCTGTTTGGTCTCTAAGATCTTTAAGTCTTTTGCGATATGCGTATTGCAAAGCTTGATATCAAGATATCGATAAATTTGCGATTTATTGTAAAGACCTAGTTTCAAGTTATTCAAGTCTAACAGCTTTTACACGTTCTGTCCTTAAAGTACCACTCTGATCATCTTTTGAGCTATAGTCCATCTGTTCCCAGTGGTCTTTTAATGATGTTTATGCTGTTTCTAGCCAAAATTAAAAGAAAAAAAGGGAATTTTCATTTTTACAAAGATGGATTTTTTGACTCCTCTCTCAAACCAACATTGTTCCCTGAAGAGATCTGTAAAAAGTTCATTTTCTCTGAATAGAATCGCCCAACTTCAGCTTTTTTTTTTGACAGAATATCCAACAGCCAGCTTTTCTGAAAAAGATCTGTGTGCTTCCACCTGCACGTTTCTGGGAAATAATGCCAGGACTGAGCCTGTCACATGCTTATCTCAAAACTGACTTAACGTGGCAACTCCTCTGTTCCAGACCAGACAAGTCTGAGCAATGCCAGGCTGGACCAGGCGGGGCAGGAACTGGAGAATGGAGACCCCAGGGCAGAAGCTTCTGTTTCTGCAGTGCCAATGTGTGCCTCCTACCTGACTCCCTGGCTAGATTCAACAACCTGTCAAACACCCACCGGAGAGCCCTGGAGATGGGGAAGAGGATCCGTAATGGTGCCAGTCGACCCCAGATCAAAATCTACATCGATTCACCAACCAACACTTCCATCAGGTCAGCAGAGCTCAGCGCGGCTGTGTGGTTTCAGAGGCCTAATTTTAAACTCTTCTATGTTCTCCTCCCTCAGTGCTGCATCCTTTAGCAGTCTTGCCACAGGTTTTCGGCGTACCTCGTCCCTGGACCAGCGTCCAGACCAAACACATACCACCAATGGCCCAGCTGAAACTGAAGTAGAATCTATTACAGAGTGTCCGATACACCCCCCAGGAGTCACAGAATGTCCTGTTCACCCGTCCTCAGGAGTTCAAGGTTCTGGTGAATGCCCCGTTCACCAAGATGACACCACAGCAGAGTGCCTCCTCCACTCAACTAACAACAGTTCAGACTGTCCCATTCACACTTCAGGTGAGGCTGCAGACTGCCCCATGCACTCCCCTGGGGGTCAGAGTGTTCCCGCGCAACAGGACTGCCACATGCGTGAGGAAGGGAGGCAGAACAGAGCCTCCATAGACTGCCCTCTTCACACATCAGGGGTACAAATCAGCATCAGTGCTCCAGAGCCAGACCCCCAGGAGGAGGACACAGTGGAGACTGGGAATCACCGTGAAGCGGGCGGGGACACAGGCAGCATGACTGCCTCTCGGGAGTCCCTGGCTCGTTATCACGCTTGTGATGGGGGCATTGGGATATCCTCCAATAATACACTCTCTCATGTCCCACGAACGTCAATCTTCAAGCGCCCAGGGCGGAAACGCCGCCATGGAGATGAGACATTCGATCACGAGATCTCTGCATTTTTTCCTGCCAACCTGGATTTCATGGCGCTCCAGGAAGTCTTTGATCACGGAGCAACATCCAGATTGCGTCGGCAGTTGCACAGATACTTCCCTTATGTGCTAAGTGATGTGGGGAGGTATGGCTGGAAGGGCTGTTGCTCCAGGTTCAAGTTCTTGAACAGTGGCCTTTTGCTGGCCAGTCGCTACCCCATCCTTGATGCCCGATTTGAGTGCTACCCCAATGGAAGGGGAGAAGATGCCCTGGCCGCCAAAGGGGCGCTGTTTGCTAAGGTCAGAGTTCATACTTTACCTTTTGATTTTATCGTCAAGTACATTTTCTCAACTTGAAATACTTTAAATACTTAAAACACCTTAAACTGGTTTTACTTGAGCAACTGTCCCTGCGCTGCCATGACATCTGACTGCAGGTTGGTGCTTAGGAAGAATTGTTTGCGTGAAAGCACACATCTCTTTTTATGTATGTATGTGCACATTCTATATACTGTTTTCCAAATGAAGTCCCATTTCTGTTTTGTTGAGTGAACAACCAGTAAGTCATATGAAATCAACAGGTTTATTTTGTTTACACGCTGACTGTGTGTGAGAACTGGAGTGAGTGAGTGTAATGGCATCCATAGAAAATGGTTTTCTTCAGCTCCAACCAAATTAAGTCAATTTAATTGCCATTTTTTATTATATGAACACCGCCACATTGAAAACAGATGATGTTCACTTGCAAGCAGGCTACACAAAATCTGTCGATCGACGTGAGGATGTGAGGCAACATACTTTTACTGAGGCCTCTGATTGGTCACTTCACAACATGCACTACGGAAAAAATATTATGAACAAAAATGAAGATTATCAAGAATAATAAGAATAAAAAAGGTATTCAATCAAGAATGGTCCTTCTGACCAATAGAATGACTGAGTAACAACTGTTTATTTCTCTATAGAAGTCTATGGAATTTTGGCTACTTGGAGCCAGCAGGTACTTCCTGTTTGAAACACGACCAGGAGGGGGGTTTGTCACTCAGTCTAGTGTTTTATATTCAGTCAGTGGTTCAGTTCGAGGTTCTTTTTCAGTCACTGAACTTGGGCCAGTTGTCCAAAGATAAGGCACATTAGCAGCTACAGTACATCCACGGTGACGTATGTTTCAAAGGATGTGTGATTGACTGTTCTGCATGTCGATCAAGTTTTGTACTTTTCGGCAAGGATGATGATTGGCTGCATATATATTTATTTTGTTGTTTTTTTGTTGTCCTCCAGTCTTCCTACACTTCCTTTGATTGTGAAGGTTCATGCTAGCCAGGGTAGCCTGGGTTTGCCATTTTGTAGTGCTGTCCAAATCTACTGTTCCAAAATTGAGTGCCCTAGAAATTTCCCAGAATTCTATGCGAAAAACCAGTGTGCATCGATGCTCACTAGAATGGCGAATATAGACCAAAATGCATCGTGTTTAAACATTTTTTTGAGAGAAAAAATGTATTTTAATAAACCATCAACGTTTTCATCTTCAGAAGGTAGTGAATTCATAAATAGTCATTTTAAAATCCTCGTATCCATTAGATTTTTACTTCGGGAAATTGGTGATGCCATATTCCCTGTTTTTTTGTGAGCATGCTGTCCAGGGCACCACTGTAGATAGTTTTTGGTAATTAGGGAATATGGAAGGAATTGGAACATAGTCTAAGAGAAAACGACTGATATAAAACAGGCAGTGACAAAGATGGCATGGAATTAATCTTTTGGAGAACAGTTCTGAAACCTCACAGATATTGTAATGGTCTCCTGGTGGGTGGGGGGGGGGGGGGTTCCTTAGACACTAGCAGGTCACCAACATGAGTTTGATGCAGTGATGCACGAGGACCAGAGATGCAATAATAATTAAAAATTCCTCCCCTCAGCGAGCCGCTGTGCTTTTGTAATTAAAGCTTTTCTACCCCACTGTCCCCCCTCCCACAGTAATTTTAAACTGCTTAGTGCACGGCTGGGAAGGCACGTGTGTGAATGCCCAGCTTGAATGCATTACTACAGATTAGGCACGGAGCAGAGATGTGTTCAAATCCTCAAAGGATAATGGAAATCAATGGGAGAACTCCCCAAATCTACTCATGACCTCCAGCCAGAAGGATCTCCAGTTTGTCGCTGATGTTCCTGCGCCCCCGCAGCCAGAAAACTGCTCCTGATAAGCCCTTTCTATTCTCTATGAAGAGAATATCAAGGCTTTACTGCAACCTTGTTCTTGGTCACTTATAGTAAATTTAAAATTGTTAAAATCACAGCAACCAAGACAGGGAAGCTGACACCCCCCAAGAACTTTTTATTTGTGCTCTGTCTTAGCGCTCCATAATATAAGAGGAAGTCTACTCCTTTGCTGTGATTTTCATCTAAAATGATGTCTGCTTCATTTTGACTGCACTGGAACACCAGAGGAAACAGATTCTTTAGGATGATCTGCCTCTTTTTTCCTACAAAGAGCCTCAGCATTTTCTGGCATAATGAACCCACCAGAAACATGCAAGAACACAAATGCACACACAAAAGTGCACAAAAATGCACAGACCAATGGATTGCACAAATGTGCACACACATTTAGAGTCAGGATTTCTATAACTAAGGACTAAAACTTTCCCCAAACTCTGGGACGCATCGTCTATATCCAGAGAATTTAGGAAAGCTTTGATTGTCATGGTTTGAGTTTCTTTTGTATTGGTTTTTGCTTTCTGTCTTGTTCTGTCATGGTTAAGTTCTGTTTCCTGTTTTATTTTGAAAGGTTTCCTGTCTTGTCTTGTTTCTTGAGTTTTACTTCCTTTGGTTCCCATCTGCCCTGATCGTGTTCACCTGTGTCTTGTCTGCCCTGTCTGTATTTAAGTCTTGTCTCTGCCTTCCTCCTGTGTTGGTCCGTTATTCCTGTTCTGGTGTCCATGTCGTGTCATGCCATGTTCCTCGTTCCTTGTCTCATGCCACGTCACAGTGAGTTCTGTTTTTTGGTTTTGTCATCCTGCCCGGCAGCGCTTTGTGTTTGTAATTAAACCCCTTGCCCCGGAACTTTGTGCCTCCTGCCTCTGCATCTGGGTCCAACCGGCTCTCGAGCCACCCACCACCGTGACATTGATTGCTCTAAAGAAATGTCTGGAGCCACTGTGCCACCACTGCAGGGTGGCGCAGTGGTTGGCACTCTTGCCTCAAGCTACGTTCACACCGCCTTGGCAACTCGCGTTCAAGCATTCATTTCAAAAGGGAAAGTCTTTGTAAACTAGGCTGTAAATTAGGCTTCCATGTTCAAAATTCCTGCATTTGCGTGTAGCTATGCACATTTTTAGGCACACTGTTTTTGGGCTCTGCATTCAAAGCGCGACCATTGAACATGTATTAAAAGCTACAGCATGGCAAACTTTGACCAATAAGGGATGAAGGTTGTGATGAAGAAACTGCATCCCTTTTAATTCAAGGAAGTGTTTAAAAAATTATCGTGGATGAGAAAATAATAATTGTAATAATAATTTTGTGTCCAGCTGGAATTATGTGACACCAAGTCTTTCATATATCAGAATAGAGCTGAGAAAAAAAAAGTCTGGAGCAAGATTCTGGATATTTGCACCACTTGAGCATTTCACACCAAGCCTCGTCCAACTGTAAGTGGTGGACGGTAGAAACACAAGAAGCCCCTCCCCACTTGTCAAGAACGCACTTTTAGCGCATTCTCAGACTTGCCTCCTGCCCAGTATAAACGTAACAGCACACTGAGAAGGCTGAGGTTTGAATCCCGGGTGGGTTCTTGGTGTGGAGTTTGCATGCTCTCCTCGTGCATGTGTGTATGAGGTGGCACAGTGAAATATGAACATCAATATTTTTGGTTATTTAGCTTGTTTTAGGAGAAGAAAAAAACAGGTTTATCTTTTTAAATATGTATTTTTACCTTTTAATCATGTATTTATAAATGTTACATTTACTAACAACATTTTTTGTTACCAAGCTGAATATTTAACTTAAAGTTAAATACTTTTTTCATGATTATATGTTTAGTTTACAAGCTAAATGTTTATTTTGCAAACTAAATATTCTATTTTATAACATCAAACATTTAGTTTGCAAATCAAATGTTTAGATCTAAACTAAATATGTATTTTCAAAACTAAAAATGTAAGCCTTGTAACAAAATAATTATTATTTTTAAAAATATGCAAGTTAATATTAAATATTTAGCTTTTTAAATTTATGTTTAGTTTGAAGCCTGAATGTTTAACTCCAAATTAAATATTCAGCTAACAAAATAAAAACTGGATTCTGCTATACGTCTAAATTGATTCATACTAAACTTGTCGTTCATGCATGTCCTTGTGCTTTACTGATTCAAGACATGTCCACCCTGCTGATTGAAAACATTGAACGAGCCGTTTTTAACAGCTATTTTAGTATACATCGGCTTCTTCTCTGGGCATCGCTGATTGGCAACAGTTAAAGTGTGTTGTTTAAAATTTCATTTCAACATTTTTCTTCTGTTTACAAACTGTAATATTGAAAAACATCACCAAAATTATTGACTCAGTTTTATCTATAAATGAAGTCAGTGCACAGCTCCTTCTGAAGAAACACATGAATAACCTGATTGTAGACTATTCCTTTTCTTTCTTCAGTTTTCAAAGTCTCGCTGTCCCAGTGGAGATCAGTGCCAGAGACGTTTCTCCACCAATTCCTGAGTTTAGACATAAAATCCTCCATTTTGAAAATGATGCTAAAAAATATTAAAGAATAACTGGACGGGTGCACTTGCCTTGCTACCACTAATTTTATTATTCTTTAGCTGCTGTGTCGCATTCTTTGGGATCACCAGCGCCCTCTGCCTTGAGGAAGGCGTACTGCGTGAATCACCTAGTGTGTTTCTAATAGACGTTTTTAGTGGATAAAAAAGACTAAATGAGTCACAAACTGACACCAATGTAATCAGACAGTTGGAGAGAATTAAAAAATGAAATAATTACAAATAAAGCGTCTCTTATGATTATGGAAAAAACGGAAATGTAAAGTGCATGTGTCAGCTGCAGCTCGGAGTGTGTGCGGTGCAGTCTGGGTGCAAGTGAGTTTGAAAAGGAAAAGTATAAATTTGCTACTTTTTTACAAAAGACACATTGAAACCACACAGAGGATTGCAAAAGTAATCATGTCTCAAATGCATAAAATATAATATTTTATTTTTATTTTTAATTGTTTAAAAGTATATTCATTTTATTTACTTGCATTTTTTAACCTATATTTATGCCTCACCTGTGACTACACATCTTTCCTCCAGACACATGCACAAACAGGCTGGCGACCTGTTTAGGTTGTACCCCGTCTTCTCCCAACAGAAGCTGGACAGGCTCCAACAACCCACTGACCCCAAAAGGGATTCCGCGTGTTCTGAGCATGGGTGTCTGGGATCAGTTTGGTTCCTTTCGTTCCTGTTTTTTTTTCCCCATCAGCAGAAATATATTCTGTTATGTGACAGAGCTACTCCACCCAGAAGGTTTGGCACTTTATACTATAATCAACATCTACCACTCCTCTAAGAGGCTCTGCCCACTAACCATCCTCTGCTTCCATACAGAGCTTGCACAGGCTATCAATTTGAGCTGGCAAAGGGAGCTTAACATAAAAAGACTTTTCTGTTATGGTGAAAACATGTAAGATTTTGTTGTAAATGTAATAATTGATGTATTTAGGTACAATGATCACATGATGACCTGAAGGTGACATCCACATCATCTCATTATTTAGTCTTGTTACATGTTTTAACAAACTTCTTCAAACTGTATATGACACTGTAGCGAGGTTTTTAAAAGGACACACGTTCCTCCTGATTCCTCTTCTCTACACTGGATTCCTCTCCAATCCATTTTAAGACTTTAGAAATGACTATTAAGTGTCTGAGTATATACCTTCTGGTCCTTAGGTCTCAATCTCCTTAAAATTGATTTTGTCAAGAGTTGGTGGCATAGGACCCAAAAACACAGGAGACCAGGCTAGTGGCAGAAACTTTGAAAAGTGTCACTTTCCCATATTGTCAAAAAACACAGAAATCGGCAATTCTCAGCGTTCGCCACAAAAGGCCACCATAAAGATTTTATAACTTTCTTGGGATATCCCAGACATGTGTGTTTTGTTTTACTGTGTTACTGATTTTTTACTTTTTTTTTTTTGCTTCCAAACGCGTTTTTCGACCCATTTGTTGTTGTTTTTTTACGTTATTGCATGCTGTGATGTCATCGTCATGGGTGGGGTGTTGTATACTATTCCAAACTTTCCTTTTTGCCGGTTCGTAGGTGTGTGCAAATTTTGGTGACTTTTCACGCATTTTCCGTGCAAAGACGCAGAAATCTTCCTAACTGCGAAAACAATATGGTCCTTGTAGTCAGTGACTGCTGCTGCGGGCCATAACAAGCTAAAATCCATGAAGCAACACAAAGGTGATAGAACAGAGCAGATGGCCTGATGAACTGAAAACCAGACACTTAACCCTTGTGCAATCCTATGACCCCTTACATTGACGTGTTCTCCCTACCATGACAAAGGTGGATAAAGGTGGAGAGGATTTCATGTAATCCATGGACACCAGTAAAGATCACAAATCATTGAAGAAAAAAGGTTCAGAGCACTGTCTAGTGGGTCTAGATGACCCCACTCCCAATGTTAAAGTGCCTAGGATAGCACAAGGGTTAAATAGGCTGAGGGCAATTAAATGCAATGACGACAGCTTTGTATCATGATGAACCTGGAACCAGTGTGACTGACACAAGGCAACTCAGAACATGACCAAAAGCCACATAAAAACCAAGTAAAACCACAGAACCCCTGCAGCTTTCAAAATGTGAATGTCTGCAAAACAAAGGTCACTGGACCCTAACCCTTAAGAAACTAAGGGATGTATCTGTATGCTGCATGTTCTTCAATACATGGTTCCTTACTACCGGTAGTCTGCTTTAAAAGCAGATAAAGCCCCTTTTCTTTTACTTGATTTAGTTTTGCTTTGTATTCTGTTTTCTATCTTTATTGTTATGTTGTTTTGATTTCATTACTTTAAAATGTTTGTCTGTGGCTCCATCTTTCCAACATTTTAGATGATGCATTTGTTTTTTATCCATGAAAGGGGCGACATAAAAAACGACTCAATAACTAGTTAAGGACCAAGAAAATGTCTTGTGCTAACTACCAACTGTAAAAACATCATACATGTCCTGTTTGTTACGGTGAACAAGACCATCCAGCTCCATTTCTTTAGAACTCCTCTTCACATTTAAGAGCGATGGGCTGTAGGCATGTTACTTCCGTGTTGGATGTAAGACCACTCTGTCATTTCTGGTTTGAAGAATCGACAGCGTTTACATGAAAATGGCTTAGTCTTTAAAGTTTATTAGATTTCTTCTGGAGGCACCTGAAGTCACTGGAAATGAAATTTGGAATCAAAAGGACGTCAGGTGGACTGAACTTATGTTATTACAGTGTTCATATCAACCGCAGTAACATTAACAAAAGTGCCATGTTTGTTATTTGGGGTTAGCTTTATTATTATCGTAATTTATGGGGGTAATAAATTACAAACTAATGATAATAAAACTTGTGTTTCTTCTCATTCATTTTTAGTAATATCAAAGGGAAATTTTACATATTTCACTGAAATTCAGACCATATAGAAAACGTACAACTGTACTTTTTGTGAGTAATGTGTTTGGGTTTATCTGTCAGACAAAGTGAGTGTTCTTCTCTGCTCTGAGACTTTGTTTTTTTCCTATCCAGAAAATGAACACAGATTGCAGCTGAGTGCCTCTTGCGATGGAAATGTTTTGCTTCTACAATCGGGGTTGTTCGTTACTCTTACAGTTCGTTACTGTAAACTCCTTTGTAACGGATGTGAACTTTACTGAGTTTTAGCCGCTCGGACAGGGCGAGGGGGGACGGGGGGTGTGGATGAAAATACAAGATCATGGGTTGGGTTCGAACCTTTAACATTTTACTGAAATTCATGATGTAGGAAATTAAATTTTTAAAACTTGTGGATGCGGATTCTTCCACCATGCTGCTGTGAAGAAGTTTTTTAGCTCCCGACTGGTTCCTCCAAGGATCAGCTGAACCTCTTCACCTGGGCGGGGCTGATGCTTCCACCTTCATTGTAACTCTCTCTGGCTTCCTTCAGGCTGGTCTGATCAGTGAGTAATCTGTTGCTCGTCTCTGCCCTCTGTAGGTCCACGTGGGCACTTCTCATCAGGAGCAGAGGGTTGTAGGATACATCACGTGCACACATCTCCACGCAATAGAAGGTAGGGCTCTCTGCTCTGTGATCCACTGGAAGAGGCCATGCTGTTGCCGTGGCGACCGACTGAAGCTGCGTGAGGCGTCACAGCTCTATTTAAAGCTCTGCTGGATGCCACCCTCATTTTTGCTTAAGCTACCTCACCCCCTTCTTTGCTGCTATTTTGGGCTTTCCCCCCTCCACCTCCCCCACACTCACAGATCCTAAATATAGCAGCGGGCCTATTTCCAAACATAAGTCAGATTCAGAAGGGAGGGGACCCACATTGAAAGGGGACGTGGGAGGGTCAGGGGGCATGGGAGGATCAGGCAAGGGCTGAAGTGCAGAAAGTTTGTTTGTGAAAAGTTTTCCGTCTGGCTGTGAGAGGCTGCAGCTGAAAATAGCCTGCAGGCAGAGATGCTGCAGAGAGTTGGGTCATTTCTCTGCTTCAGCAGGAGAAACAGCCAGCTACTTCTGTCTCAAACTCTTTCTTTTGCCTTTTCTGGCCTGCTTTAACCAAGTCCTCTTTTCACTCCTTCCAACAACACAAAGCAGACATTCCTTCTCCAATATTCCTCTTCATCCCTTCAAATGTGGAACCCAAAACTCTTTCAGCGTTTTGTTTCAGGGTTGTTGTATCCCTTAAAATTGTCTCACATTTCTGGGATGTTGTGGAAACAAAACGGACAACAGTTTGTTTTGAAGCGTTCTCACGTTTGTGATGGTTTAGGCGGGGTGTCTGTTCTCCTGGTTTTCCGAACATGTTCCAATTTGGCGTGAGGCCGATCGAAGGAAACAAGCAAACTTAAGTCCTCCACAGATGACGGAAGTCTTCTGGAAACTCTTTGGCGGCTCCTGGTTTTCCTCACAGAGCTCCAGCTCAGTCAGACATCGTCACTGTAGATGTTCTTCCAGCCTGAAAGAAAAAGTTTGCTGCCACAAACTCATAAAAATCAATTACATCAGAAAATGTGCTTTTCTAATTAAGCATTGTGCAGCTGAAGCAGAGCAGGTTGATGTAAAAGCTTCTTCTGACTTTAACTATTTACCAAAACACAAATCACCTTGCATAAAAGTGCACAAATATAGAGTAAATGTGTACTCAAAAAGTACCCCCCCCCCCCCAAAAAAAATTAGGACTTTTGATATAATACCTTCAAAGCAAAAAGAAACATTACTTAAGATGTGGAAGAGTCCTACCCCAACTTGCAACATCTTCGCACTTCTGCTTCTCACCATCACCATTAATCTGACCCCACTCGCTACGCTTGCTCACCCCCTCCCTCCCCTGTGTAACTCAGTTTTGTCTGCAGCGTGGACGTCTCTGTGTCCAGTAACCTCCACATGTTTTTGCATGCAGGCGATGCAGCTGTGCGCTGCGAGCAGCTGGACCTCCTGTTGCAGTGGGGGGCCGAGTTTCGCCAGTCCTCCTGTCAGTCACCTGAGGGGGAGAAGGGTTTGGAAGACCTGGTGGCCTTTGATGTAATCTTGGGAGACCTGAACTTTGACAACTGCTCTTCAGGTGTGAAGCTCACAAACACCCGAGTCGCTCCTCTACACTCCCAGTGATGACATCACTTTATGAGGGTTTGCAGCTGCTCAGCAGGGATTTCACCATTGCACAAGTCTCAGTTTTCATCTACACTGTCTGCAGAAATGGAAGATTTGAGGTTTCTTCTTTTGACTAAACAAATATATCGATATATATATATTGATATAACAACAGTACGGTCATTAACAGTTTCCTGGGAAAGAATACATTATTAGGTTTTGAGTGTTAAAGTTTAAAAGTACAGCACATTTAAAATTTAAAAACACCCAGAAATATTGACAGGTTTCTCAACCCTCATTCCTGACAAAGATCAGGAAAAACTGTCTTCAGGGTCAGCTTATATTTCATCAACACCTAAATGAACCCATCCAAGGTTGGCACTGACTACTCTCTCAAAATTCTGGAATTACTTTTTAGTGGGCCCTTGACAAGCATGGACCTGTTGTTATCCTGCTAGTAGCACAGATCATCACACAGCACTCAAACAGCAAATGGAACTTTTTGGTAGTAGATTTTTATTCCTATCTCAAGCACAGTGTAGCCTGGAATGGCTGTTCCTCTAATTCACTTCCCTTAAATGGATGTTTAATTTTATTTCCAAATTGGTTTCACAAAAAAGGAGATACAATGTCTTTGAGTGAGTCAATGTTGCTTTATTATAAGTATAAAGACAATTTGCAGGAAACTGGGCCCCTGCAGAAGAAAATGTCATCCAGATTTGGGAGAAATCGTCTCTTTGTTGGAGGAAGAAATGGTTGAAGTCTGCAGGCATATCGTTGGTTACATCAAGCAGCAATTCAAGGGGGTTTGGTGGTTTCCAAAGAGACATTCAGAATAGTGATTAAGATTCTTGAACCCCAAGAAGTGGATTTGCAGCAGATGCCGTTTACACCGTCGGTAGTATGGTTGCAGAGGTCTGAAAACATTATGACACACGGATACCTATATAAATGGCTACATTGATGAAGGCTTTGACCACAAACTTTATCTTCGAAAAGCATGGCTATTTCCTTGTGAAACTAGGACTTTTGCCATATCATTTTAAGACTATTCTTGTAAAACTACAACTTTTTCTCATATACTTATTTATTTTCTTTTATGGTGACCCTAACACTCTGTCAGGATTGGGGCTGAAGTGAAACATTCAGAAGCTATCATTAGTGGGTATTTTCAAACATTTTCTCAACTGAAAGTGGAAGTACCATTAGAAACTTCATTGTCTCTGTGGTTTTGATGCAGTTTGGCTCGGAAGTGTCCTCCTGAATTTTAGATGCAGCGAGTTCAGCTTTCATCCATTACAATTATCAAACGTCCCCAACGCTTAGACAAGCAAAGTGGTGATGTGCTCCAAGAAATGAAAAATGCAGAAGTGTATCAGATGACGTGCTCTGACATCGTGAACCTTGGAATGGTCTGCTTCAAATGTGCGTGCTGCTGCAAGAGCGAGCCAGGATCATGTGACACCAGGACACAATCATAAGTGATTTGTTTGATTACAGAAAAACACTTAACCCTTGTGCTATCCTAGGCACTTCACCGTTGGGAATTGGGTCATCTAGACCCTCTAGACCAGGGGTGGCGAACACGCGGCTCTCGAGCCGCATGCGGCTCTTGGCCAATGAGCGTGCGGCTCTTTGAGTCTCATCATATTTTCTATATACTTTGCCTCATTTTATATTTTTTTCCCCTCTTAAACCACACTCAAACCATCAGAGGGTATTGAAAAAAAATAATAATTAATAATAAAAGTGATTTGGCAGTGTGTGTGTTTGATGCTCCTCCCGACACATACGTGTCCGCCAATCATTTGCGCAGGTTACGCCCACTGTCGGAACACATCGATAAAGACAAGCTGTGCGTGCAGGCTGTTACCCTCATGGTCAAAATGGTGAAATTCAGAGTATAAAGATAAACACAGGACGTTTCTGGAAGAACGGGAATATTCTTACTTTTTTACTGAACGGATTGGCAAGTCACGATGTTTATTATTATGAGATTTTGGAAGCAGTAACATTGATCATACTAGCAGAAAAGAACAAAACGTATCCCGGAAAATATTAAAAACTCTTCCTGATCATCTGACACAAATTGTCTCCTTTATTAACAAGTTAAAGCTTTTCAAAGTGCACATTCAAAACGGCAATCATCCCACTTTCCTTCTTTGCGGAGCTCACAGCAGAAAGCTGCAATCAGAATGAATGAAGCACAGAACGTGACGCTGCTTGCGCAACTGAACGGAAACGACCACAGATCACTTTTCTCATGGATTCTTTAATGCAGAGACTGACTGATGAGATCCCTGCTGGTCACTGATGAGGCAGCGAGAGAACCGGAGCTAACTGAGCTGAAATCTCTCTGAAAGAAGGCCCTGTTACGTTTCGGAGAACGGAGAATTCCCCGTGTGTAAAAGAGCTGGTCTCAATCTGCTGTCCACGTTCTCCTCAATATGTGTCTGCCAGTCCCTGTTTATTACCTTGAAACACGTGATATCAAGGCATCGGTCCGTTCTGACTGACATTCATGTAAAGGAACTGATCAGAGAGGCTGCCGGGAGTTAGCCCCGCCTTCAGCCCCTAAGACTCATGGGAAGGGGTGAAACTTAACCGTAAAACCATAAGTCAGGGACCTATTGGCAGAAGTGCCGTTTAGCTGTATGTGTGTGTAGTCAAGTTAATGGGCTCTTAATGTGTACGGGGGGAGGGAATAACGCAGCCAGTCCAATGGTAATTCAGCTGACTACTTTTCTGAAGTATGAACTTAACTGTTGCAATGTAGTAACATTTAATATATTTTTTTTTTTATGCAAAAAGTCAGTCATTCAATTTTATATAAAAACATGTAAAGGCAAGAAATTCTAATTAAGTTAAAATTAATTTAAGTTGCACACAACTGAAATGTAATATATTTCATGTGTTTATTGTGAATATGAATCACTTAGACACCAGAAGGATGCTCTGTCCAGATCTTTGAGTATTTGTTGGTGTAAGTGTCATTGAAAGAGGAATGTTGAGTTACAAAGAATTACCAGTTAAATACTGTTTGATGAACGGTGAAAATATTCAGTTTTTATCATCGTAAATCTGACTTCAGAGGAGTCAGTGCCTCACCAGCATCAACCTCACTGCCCGTCACTGAGTCGTTGTGTGTGTCAGAGAGAGGCAGAGAAAAGAGTGAGATAGAGAGAGTGTGTGTGTATGAGATGAGAGAGAGGTGCCTGTGTGTGTGGAGGGGGTCTCTGACCTCCAGGGTAGTCTCTGTGTTAACTCTGGTTTAGCTGCATTTGATGTGTGTATTGAGGGTGGACACTTTCCTTGAAATAAACACAAGTACAATACTTGCTGTTCTGGTGTAAGGAGAGTAGTGCGTTATGGAAAATAATACAGCTTTAATTGTGTGTTTGTGTGTGTACGTCTTGACAGGTCAGTGTGTGGTGTGGCTCTTTGACTCTCACAGTGAAAAAATTCAGCTCTTGGTGTCAAATTTGTTCGCCACCCCTGCTCTAGACAGTGCACTGAACCTTTTTATTTTTCAATGATTTGTGATCTTCACTGGTTCAATGGATTACATGGAAATTTTTCACCACCTTTGTCATGGTAAGGCGAACACGTCAAAGTAAGGGTGGGGTCATCTAAGATAGCACAAGGGTTAAGAGGTAAAGTATGTCACATAAAATGTTTGGTGCTGTACACTTGAAAAAAACTACGCAGCATTAGAGGGTGTGCACGTGGCTTCACAGACTGCTGACGCAGAGCTGAATAAAACTCCAATAGAAACTTTGTTTTTTTTTCCTGCTAGGCTACTGGATGTTATGGTCCATATAAAAGAACAATGAATGAAACATTGACTTTATCTGGCTTTTATCGTTCATGCAAGTTACTTCTTGAAATATGGTTAAATCCCTATCATTTTGAGACAGATTGAGCTGTTTACCATTGAAAATCCAACTTCACTAACCACCAATGTGGTTGTGTAAACAAAATCATGAGATGATTCGTTGATGTCAGGAGGAGGATTGTTCATTTTTACCAATTACTGGAGTAACAACAACTGCGGCAAGCCACTGCTCCACAAATCAAACACTGCTGTGTATGTGCATTTGACTACCAACACCAAGCAGGCTATGAGGATGCTGCGGGAAGCTCACACCACAGAGAACCGTCATTGTTGTCAGGGGCTTAACCAAGACAGCATGAAGAAGTCACTTCTGCCACTCCACTATCAGTATGTGGACTTTGCAACCGGAACACGTAGGTCACAGTCTACTCAGGGTTTTCCTTTATGGCACCCATCTTGGCTCCTGGACCATCTTTTCGTTGTGCTTCATGGTGCTAATCCCTGCATACAAGCCCAAGTAACAAAAGAACAATTAAGAAGCCACCTACAGGGAGGAAGTGGACCCATTGGTGGAGTGGTGCAGAGAGAACTTCCTGATCCTGAATGGGGATTAAACTAAAGAGATCCTTATCAAACTCAAGAAGAAACGGCCCAGTCAGCCGCCTGTCATTGAAAACACGGCTGTGGAGGTGGTCAGCAGCTGCAGGTTTTTAGAGGAGCATGTCACAGGCAAGCCAAGCATCCGAAACCCCTCCAATGGATAAGAAGAGTCCACCTGTCAGTGCCCATCCTCACTGCATTCTACATGAGCATCATAGAAAGCCTTCTGACCAGGAGCATCTCTCATACATATCTAGGCTGTGGCCCCTTTGAAAACTAGACGGTGAAAAAAACAAAAAAGAAAAGTGTTGGGTTTATTTTTTCGTTCAGTGCACTTCACTGTAAACTTACCACAGGCACGACAGTGTTATCCTCCATTTTCATGAGGTTGGCGGCATGACACACCTGCTCTCCTCTGAAGATACAGCCCCTCCTCTGTACATCACTCTACGTCCCTCTACGGGCCTGGACAACCCAAAAGCCCACAGTTCCCGTATGAGGGTTAACCATACAGGTGCATGTGACTAAGGCAGGGGTTGGGTAAACAATAGCCCGGGGGTCATATGGAGCCTGTTAAACTATTTAATCTGGCCCACCAAACTAGATCCAATGATTTTGATCGTCCTAATTATTGTTTTCATTGCCCTATATTTTAGGTGTCCCCCCAAAGATGGTGCACTACAGAAGCATTGAGCTTTGTTTAGGTGTTTCTGACATTCATTTGTGTTTTCCAAGTCGGACAGACATTTTTCCGAACATTCAAACACCACATAAGTGCAGCTTATCTTTAAGTTTTTGTTTATTTGCTGTGCAGATCACAGTTTTAAATAAACTCCAAAATGTTCTGTTTTAAATATATGTACTTAATTAGAAATCTAAATTAAAGCATGTTTTCATCCAGACTCCATGTTATTTTTTCTCTAATGAGGTAGATTACAAAAACACGCCGTGCATCTGCTCCTGGTCCGGCCCATCTGTTAAATTTTAAAACCCTTTGTGGCCCACAAGTCAAAGAGTTTGCCTCCTGGACTAAAGCTTAAGGCTGGTTCTGTGTCTATTACATTATTTATTTATTTATTTTTTTGTCCTATCCACTTTAACCACTTTTTGTTTTGACAATCAACCCACAGTCAGCTTAGGCAGTTTGTTCTTTTCAAATGAACATTTCCAAACATAAAAACAGAATCACATTCTGTATATGTAAAACATCATATATGTATAACATCATGCACTTTGTTGTCATGGATGATATGAAACAAATTCTTCAAAGGAACATTTTCATCTGTGTGATAAATGATTTGGAATAGCTCGCTTCAGTTGGGGTATTTTTCCACAATCACTGAACTGTGACAGTGGTTTCATGTTTAGAGAGCAGGTGAACAGGAATCTTGTGATTCTCTAAAAAACTGCAAATTTGTAATTTTTTAATGGATTTGATCATTGAAGAGGGATAACTATAAAATATAAGGTTTTATTCCAGTCTGTTATAAAAATAATTGTAAAAAAAATCAAAATTCACACACAACATAAAATAGTCCAAAAATTGTCAGGAGATTTTTAGAATAAAACTTCAATGAAACTGATCACGTTTTATTTTTTACACTACAGAGGCTATTTACTACTTTTATACAGTTGTGCCTATTCCTTAATTAATTGTGGTTTGTTTTTTGTTTTTTGAACCAATGTATATACATGTTAAAGTAGGCCTTATATTTTTCTCTGTTCCAGGAATCATACCTTTCTCATTGATTTTACATTTCTTATCTCACTTATTTACCAACACTATTCATCAAGCCTTTATAGCTGCAATACGTTAGTTCTATTTTTGTCTTAAACAGGGTTAAGGGTGAAACTAAAAAATTGTCATTGTGTTTTAGTCTGACTGTAACGCAGCATTTCTGTATTTTTCCAGAGGACAAGCTGGAGCAGCAGCACGCTCTCTTCACGCAGTACAAGGACCCATGCCGCCTCGGGCCAGGAGAGGACAAACCCTGGGCTCTGGGTGAGAATGCACACATCTGCATTGCTGCTGTATAAACAGCAGATTATAATCTGAGTAAATCATGAAACAGACAGTCATGAGGACAGGAGGCTGTTGGTCTGGATATAAAGCTGTATTTAGGCCAGCGCTGTTTGGGCATGGCGTGGGCAGGACATTAGGGCTTTTCACAGAAGGTTTATTTATTTGGATGGAGGCGGTTACGCAACCGAATCTGCATCTACTGTGTGTCCACTGTTCAACAGGAGAGAGAACAAGAATAAAGGAAAAGGATTATCCAGTTTCAGACGGATTTTCCATCAGGGTTCAGCTTTAATATCAAAGGAGAAGCAGCTGAAGCTGTTCCTGCACAGTTGCCCTGTCTGGTACATCTTACATGAGTCCTGTCATCATGGTTTCACCTGCTTACTTCCTGGAGAATTCCTCTACCTCTACTATGGTTCCTCCTTTAATGATGCCCCTGCAGGATTCCTGTTGTGTGATTACATCTTCATGGTTCTTTCCTCATGGATACATCTTAATCCAGTGCATGTAGACAGGAAACATGGCGTTGCAGGTGTTCACGTATTTTGGTAACATTGGGGATGAAGGTGACCTCCCCCTTTTTGTCTTTGAGTCAAGACAGCACATCAATTGAAGTGGAGTGGGTGTTAGAAGCCTTTGATAATTCCTCCTGCTGACCTGAGTGTTTGTTGGTCATAGACATGTGAAGGCGTTCCTACAGGCACACCTATGACCTCAGAGCATGATCAGGTTTTATCTGGGATGGGGATAACTGTGGAATGTTACCACTGTGCTGCTGGTCAGGGAGCACTCCCATAGCTGCACTGCACGGAGGATCAGGACACGCCCAGGAAAAAGGTCCAGTCCGGGTGACTTGCTGGATTTGGTCATCGTCAGAGCTACATATGGACCTGGTTTACATCTAGATGTGACCTCCTTTAGCTGGGGGATGTTTTCAGATTCATATATGGTATAAAAGAGTTGAGGTAATCACAGCGGGATATGGGACTGCTTCCCTTCACCTGAGTGATTCTGTTGGTGGTGGCAGCTGTTTTAACAAAGCCCACAGTCTTCAGTCTCTACCAAGTTGAGTGAAGGTTCCTCCCTGTGAACTTCTGCTCATATTTGTAGATTTTTTGGCCAGCTTTGCCTCTCCAGATTGGATGATGCATGATCAAACTGTTTAGCAGAAGTGTGTCCATCCAGGGACCATGATCGAGTTATACTGAAGACTACAAAAAATGGGACCTAAAATCTCCCTGCTTCACACTCAGCATTAAAGAGTTGGAGTAGCATTTAAAACCTCAATTTTTTTCTAAAACTGTGAATCACTGCCTCCCTCCAGCGGAAGGATAAAATGCAGAGAACAAATTTCAAATACCAGATGTGTGACAACTAGTGGCCAAAAGACCCTTGTAGCGTTTGGATGCAGTCCACAGCTTAATGTATCTGATAATTTTCTTAGTCCTCTTAATGACTGCTGTTTATGTTGGAACCAGTAGGATGGTGCTTTGGTCAGCGGAGCAAAGAGGTTAAAGAGACCTGAATGCTTCTGGGACTCTTTGCCACGCTGATGGTGCACATGACAGATTGATAATAACCTTTGAGGGACCAATCAGGAGATCAAAGAGTGTAGTCACCCATGATGAGTTTGGGGAAATCTGGAGAGAACAGTTCTAGTTTGTCCAAAGATGCTGACATCAGTTGCTGTGGCAAATTTGGCTTTATGATAATAGTGAGGCAGGATGAGAAATGTCTGCAGAAATTCCCAGATAAGGGAGGAAAAACAACCTGAAATTTGGTGTCTGTATGCACAGTTTCTTCTACAACGGAGCACCAATACAAGTTTACATAGAGCATGTGTCAAACTCAAGGCCAAGGGGCCAAATGTGGCCCGCCATGTCATTTTATGTGGCCCACGAGAGCATAAAAGTTTTACATTTTTTATTTAATTAAAATAAAACTTGGTGTGTATTTATTCGAATCTAGGGGGAATCTGACTTGAAATATCAGATTGGGTAACTATATATTAGGACTTAAACACTGTCCATATAACCTTACCTGACAGAATCAAATATAAAAGGATTTAAAAGCAACAACAAGCAAACATATGTTTTCTATGCAATTGTCACCTTAAAAAGTTATAATGAATAAATAATTAGTTATTTAACATTAAGGAGTAGGTACGTTTATTTTTCATTACATTTGGTTACATGCATAAGGCCCTTTGAGGACAGCCACTATGCTGATGTGACCCTCGGTGAAAATGAGTTTGACACCCCTGACATAGAAACATGTTGATTGTTGGTTCACTCGCTGACATCTATGTGCAACAGATCATCAGTGCTCTATAAATCGAAATATACTGTCGTTAGTGCCTTAAAATATATAGTGCCTTAAAAATGGATTAATTCTGGTTGTGTCTACTCATATCAAGTCGCAAACAAGGTTGGGTGCTATTGTGAATATGGTAACGTGGCTAAAATGTAGCGGCGTCGAGCTGTGATTTTTTTATATGTTACTAATAGCCAAGGTGCAGCGGAAGGGCGGTCAACCTCTAATCGGAGGATTGCAGGTTCGATCCCTGCCTTGTCCGTCAATAAGTCAAAGTGTCTTTGGCCAAGGCACTGAACCCTACCTTGCCTCTAGTGGAAGGTTGGCGCCAGTGTTTGGGAGTGGAGCCTCCACTAGTGTATGAATGTCTGAACGGGTTCGTGTCCTGTAAAGCCCTTTGGGCCTTCGAGAAAGGTAGAAAGCACTGTACAAGTATACGCCACTTACCAAGGTTTGGAGTTAGTTGCGTAGTTGCAGTAACGTTTTTTAGCGATATCAGTCTGTTTTTTTTTCAGGTGTTGCAAAGAAGGTTATAGGAGTTACAGGTATTGGGAATACAATTACACTGCTAATGTTTCTAACCTGGCTAACATGTAGCGTGTTTCAAACAAGTTCTAGAGACTGACAGACTTAGGTCAGACTCTTTTGTCTTGCTTAATGCTCGTTATAGTTGAGTGTGTGTAAGTTAAAAACAGACCACTCATCGACGGTGCACCTTATAATCTGGTGCGTCCTGCATATAGTGCAGAAAATAGTGTTCTCTATACCAGACCCTTATGCTAGGTCTGGTAGTAAGCACGGATGAATACCTATTGCTGTTATTTCTACTCATGCATAAACATTCCATTGCTCTGATAGGCACATCAAATATGACATCAAAAATATTTCAAACTCGATAAAAAGGAAAAGACAAACAAACGCTTCCCTCTTTTTAAACTGATAAGTTAGTGGCAAAGATCCTCAGCAGAGCTGCAGCGGCCACATATTTACAACACATTCTCTCATGATTGAGCTGTACGGCTTCTTGCTCCTCTCAGAGCACCAGAGCTGGAGGCTGGTTGCCATGGTGACATAGGTAAAGCATGCTCACGAATTCATTGCTGTTCTGTGTCTGAGGCTACAGCACAGACGGTTTGTTTTCACACACCTATGATGAAGAAAGGAAGTACGTCACCATAATTAAAAATGACTTCAAACAAACGTGAATTTCTTCCCCTAGCCAAGTGCAGTCGCCCCAACTCCCCCAACCTGCCAGAACAAAAGGAACAAACAATGGAAAGGACAGCAATTTATTTGCTCAGGTTTTCCCTTTTGTCCCTCTCAACTGCTTTTAGATTATTTATGCTCTTTGTGTTCACCTGTGTTGGGTGTTATTTAGGGCTATGTTGGACTCCACCACCCCACGCCGCCTGTTGTGTGCACATCCTTTTTTCAAGTCAAGTCCTCTTTTTTTCTACCACAGTTCCTTCTTCTGACCTGTTTGTGCCTCTATTCTCTTTGCTTTGTTGGATTACATTAGCAGACCTTTTTTTTTAGATTTCTCTGTGGATTGTTTGTTCCCAGATATCTCTCTCCCCATTGACTGTACATGAGAACTGGGGCAAGTGAGTGTGATGTCACCATAGAAAATGGCTTGCTTCTGGTTCCAACTAAATTCAATTCAGTCGCAATTCTTTCGCCATGCAGGAGCCAGACGTCTTAAGTAAGCAGGGAGGTTGGAGTTGGTCTGAGTTTCTGTGCAATCACTCTCACCAACCAGAAGTGAGCTTGTAAGAAGTTCACACCCCTACCACTTGAAAGCGTGAGACCACATAGCCTACTTCTATTGAGGCATCTGATTGGTTAGTTTATAACTTGAATAACTGGCTCTACAGAAAAAATATCATGAAAGAAATTGGGATTTTGGCTTCTTGGAACCAGGTAATTCCTGTTTGGTACGCCAGTGGGGAGGGGTCAGTGAGTCCGGTTCTCATTTACAGTAAATGGTCTCAGCGGACAAACACAGCCACACTTCCTAAAAGAAATGTTAATTATCAGTTCTTCCCACCATCCCTTCTGAACTATGGCTTCTGCTTCCTGCTCTCTTCACCATAAGGATACGTAGATGAAGGACCTCCCTAAGGTCATTCCCTGCTTAATAAGACTTTTATTTATCAGTATCAGTATTACCTTCCAGCCCCATTTACCAGCATTGTCCATTTAAGCTTTATGTCTACAAGAAATGGAGTTAGGAGATTCTCCCCATAGTTAAAACTCTTGTACTTACCAGAGATCTACCTTGTTCCCTTCTCTTCAGCTGTTGCCCCCTTGAGTCTCCATCACATTCAACTAAAACGTTAGACTCTGTCCCTCTTGAGTCTGGCTTTTCTGGGTTGTCATTCATAGGTAGAATACATGTTCATCTGACTGAGTGAACGTACAACGAGCATGGCAGTGGTTTGGATGAGCAGAAAAATCCTGAATTTCTTGACAAAAATGTAGTATCTTCACTACAGCCAGTGTGCCTTCCCCCCACAGGTACTCTGCTGGACCCCAGCGGCCTTTATGACGAAGACGTCAGCTCAGCTGAAAGTTTACAAAAGTGAGTTTTGTTCCTCTTCTGCTTAATCTTAAATGAACAGCTTAAATTGGACAGAGCTTTTTCCTCTCATGTCTGGAACCTTAAGTGAAAGTTGGTTCTTTTCTCGTCTGCATCCGAACTCCCTCTGCTGTGTCTCAGAGTGATGGAGAATGAAGAGGGCAGGAAGGAGTATCTGGTGTTTCCTCCCAGTAAGAACCAGTGTCCTGGTGGCAGTCAGAAGGGCAGGAAGATACCGCTGAAGGGAAACGGGCGCAGGATCGACTACATCCTGTACAGCGACGAGGGCCTTCAGCCAGACTGGAAGCTGGTATGTTTCTCTGTTTCTCTATAGATGTGTTTGAACAAGGCCAGGTCTACACATGCAAACAGCTATATAGAACTGAGTGGGACCTGTGGTTCTGTGAGCGGTGATGACACCAAATCTGTCTTCTTCAAAATAAAATATAGCTCTATAGCCTCATCTTGTGGCTGAATGAGAACACTGCAGCCTCAGACTGTCATGGAGCTTTAGGTGTTTAAAAACATGTAATAATAATGCAGTTCAGGCGAGCAGCAACTACAGTGACATAAATATGATAAAATCTAGAAATCAGAAAAGAAAATGAGAAATGAGAAAATGTTTACATCTGCAGTCTAAAATTTTAATAATTGTTACTACAAAGGGCTGCAAAGTTGCGTAGTGGTTGGAGTTATCTGGGTTCTTTCTGTGTGGAGTTTGCATGTTCTCCCTGTGCATGTGTGGGTTTTCTCCAGCTCATCCAATTTTCTTCTACAGTCCAAAAACATGATTCAGAGGTTAATTGGTGAATCTAAGGGTGTATTCACAGTGGGAAAATCCTTTCTTCCTGATCGAGCTCGCTTAATTTGTTTCGGATCGAGTCCCAAACCTTGCGTTTGGTTTTTATTCAGACTGCCATCAAGCAGACCATTCGTTCCGAACCAAAGCCTGTAAACAAAACCATGTGACTAAAGATCTCTTCACTCATTGACCAGGAACTACGAGGGTAGGTCAAAACAACCAGAGAAAGACGGATGTGCTGCGCTTTATCTGGATCGTTAACTTATTAAAACTTTCAATATCAATTACCAGTTTTTAATGTCAGGACGAACACATTTTATTTGCTACTTTGTTACGGCAGAGGCATGCCGCAAGGAGGTTAGTGGCAAGGAGACATGCTGTGTGTGCTTTAACTCAGAGGATGCTAGAAACGGCAGTGATGAGGAAACGTTGGGTATGAAGGTACACTGATAAGTGTTTATGATATATAGATTGTCAGGAAAACAGTGAGAAGCAATTGTCTCACATTAAAAGTTATTTTGATGAGTCTGCATTCATACAACAACGATGATGAGACAAAGTTTCTTTGTCTCATCATTGTGGTGTTATGGCATTGTTTCAGGAGAATTCTGTTAAGGAACTACAAGGTGGCTTTTAGGATGACGTCACTGCAGCATCTGCCGCGTAACGAGAAAAAGAAAAGCATGTAAGAAGCCTTTTCAGTTGTGTTAAAACTCAAACTTTATTTATTTATATAGTGCCTTTCATTTCAGTTAAAAACACAAAGCACTTAACATAAAAGCAGATAAAATAATCATAAAATATTAAAATTATTAAAACAGGAAACACAGGACAATCATACACAGATGGGAACCCTCCCTCACCAGATTCCTCCCTCCACTCACCCAGTTCCCCCAGTAGGACCCTGAACAAACAAAGAACTGCAGCTAAAAGAAGGTAAAATAAACGTTCTGACAAATAAACAGTTGGAATCTTTTTATTGTTTGATGACACCACAGTTGTTGCTTTATATTTGTCTGCGGTTCACCCGTTCCTTCATTCCTACTCTTATTGCTTCGACTACGGTGGGCGTTTTGGTTCAGTTGTTCCGCTCCGAGGATGGATTGTATTCAGACTGAGACTCAGTGCAAATCAAAGCTCAGTCCAATTGGAAATGAACCGAGACCACCGCCAAAGATGAGTCCGAGAGCATTAGCTGGTTCCACACCAGGGTATGTTTTCGTGTATTCAGACAGAAAATTTGTTCCGGATTATCAGAAATCACCCTTAGATGTGTGGTCCTGCAACTGATAACCTGTTCTGGGTGTACTCCGCCTTCACCCAACGGTAGCTGGGATAGGCTCCAGCAACTCGTAACCCCCAAAGGCATTCAGTAGATTCTGTAGATAGATGAATGCATATATGTGCTGATACAAATGATATCAGAAGTTGAGTGGGTGTGCTTTCCATGTTACTGATGTCATCAACTAAAGGAGGGGGAAGATATCACAAGCTTAGAAAAAGGAAAAATATCTTATGATTTCTCTATTTCTGCAATTATGCTAACTATGCCAGCTATGCTAATGTTGCTAAAAGTGCTAGCATTGCGATCAGAATCATCAACTCTCTCAGAAAAACACATTGCTCAAAATGCTAATTATGCTAACTATGCTAGCTATGCTAATTCGGCTAAAAATGCTAGCATTGCGATCAGCATTGAAGAAGAAAATATCTGTTCGCTTTGTAGATATTTTCTTTGCGTGTTCAAAAAAGTTGAAAACAAGAAAACCACGGATTCGTTCGGATAAAAGATAAACAAAATTTATTTCTCTAACAATTTTTCTAAAACATAGTAAAACACCAAAAATTATAACGAATGCCGGGGTTCTCAGAAGTTTCCAGAGCTGGCAAAGCACCTAGTTACTGGCGACTTACCTCGCCGGCCTGTTCAGAGAGAGAACAAAGAGATTCCTCTGTCCAGCGGTTTTAAGCTGAGGAATTCAGCCCCCTCCTCCAGACTGCAAGATGACCGCTACACTCCTCCTCTGCACGCTCGGAATCACCATGTGATCAACCACCCATCGACAGGATCTCTCACCACAGGTGGCAAGTCTCAAGGCTTTGTTCAGAGGTTCCCATGCATTGATAAATTTTATGGTCCATTGTCAGACTGCAGCCAGCCTTAGAAAATCCAGGTGTCCCTGCAGGGGGTGAGTTTTGGAGCTACAGTGACAACAGACAGGATGTCCCTTTGAAATTCAAAGTCCGAGAACCCCACACACTTAAACCTGGAAACAACCTTCAGTGAAATTGTTGGATTATTGCAGCACCACTGCGTTGAACTCGAAGGGAAGAAGTTTACGGAGGCACTTCCACTTTTCACTTGAGGTTTTTTATTTTTGAACTGCTCACAAGAACCGCATGTCCATACAACAGCATGTTGTCTCGTCTCCTCTCAGAACTTCACAAAACAAAAACTTGCGCCTCCTAGCGGCGGGGATGAAATACTGTTTCATAAATGTACATAAAATAAATTCACAACTTGAGTACATAAATAAAAGATCTCTCAACACCCCCACTTGTACTCAGGTTGAATACATTTAAACAAAAAATAATAATAATACCGTAAACTACGGTACAGTTGTGGATCTCCCCACTCCTTTAAACACCAAACACACTGTTTGTAAACTTCCTCAGTTTTAGCTTAGAAGCAGGTTTGGTCATAATATCAGCAACCATCTCATCAGTAGTGCAGTATATTAGACACATTTTCCCTTCATTTACAATCGATCTCACAAAATGATACTTGATGTCCACATGTTTGCATCGCTGCCGGTTCACTGGGTTTTTAGCTAGAGCGATTGTTCCCTGGTTGTCTTCATACACTACTGTCTGTGTGTATTTATAGTCATCAATGCCTTTTAATAACTGCTCTAGATATCTGCATTCCTGCATCATAGACGCTAGAGCCATGTATTCTGCCTCACAGGTGGAAAGCGCTACTGTAGGCTCCTTCTTAGTTTGCCATGAAACTAAAGAACTGTTTTTACTCAAACTTACACAGTAACCTGTAGTGCTCCGTCTGTCTGCAGTGTCACCTGCCCAGTCAGCATCACTATAAGCTACTATACCCAACCCTTCAGTGTCGTTTCTCCTGAAACACAACTCCTTGTTTGTAGTTCCCTTGAGATATCTGAAAACATGTTTCACTGTAACCCATTGTTCCTCTGTTGGTTCATGCAAATATTGTGATAACTTGCTCACCACAAAACATAGATCTGGACGCGTACATGTTGTAAGATGTATTAGGCTACCCACAGCCTCTCTGTACATCTTCACATCCTTCATCTTAACAGCATCTTCTGTGTAGCATAGTTTCTGGTCACAGGGAGTTTCCCTGGTCTTGCAGTTTTGCATATTGAACCGTGTCAGTATCTTGTTGACATATGTTTCTTGTGACATTTTCACACATCCATCAGACTGAACAAAATCAATTTCGAGAAAATGCTTAAGTTTGCCCAAATCCTTCATCCTGAACTTTGCTGAAAGCATCTCTTTCATATTTTTCATGACATTTTCATTGCTTGCTGCAATTATGACGTCATCAACCCATATGATTATTAATGTTTTACTACTGGTTGTTTCTTTCGTGTAAACACAGTAGTCGGCTGGGTTTTGTGGAAAATCCTTTTCAGTCAAATAGTCATGCAGAACTCTGTTCCAGTTTCGACCAGACTGTTTTAAGCCGTAAAAAGATTTTTGTAGCTTACAAACCAAATTTTTCCCCTCTTCATAACCTTCTGGCTGGTCAGTGTAGATCTCATAATCTATGGGAGTGTGTAAGTAAGCTGTTGTTACGTCCATCTGATGAAGTAACAAGTTCTCTTGAGCTGCTTTTTGTAGCAAAACTCTTATGCTTGTCAAGTTAGCTGTTGGTGAAAAAATTTCACCGTAATCTATTCCTTTCTCCTGGCTGTAGCCCTTAGCCACAAATCTGGCTTTGTACTTGTCATTACCATCACTGTCACTTTTTAGAGAATAGACCCATTTACCCCCCACTGTTTTCTTGACTAGTGAGAGTAAAGGTGTTGTTCTCTCTCAATGACTGAATTTCTGCATCCATGGCTTTAATCCAGTGTTTTGCATTATCTGACTCCACAGCTTCTTTGAATGTTTGTGGGATACCACACACTGCTCTGTAACAATAATCAATGTTACTATGAATCTCAGTTACAAAATCCTTCAGGTGACTGGGTTTTCTCCTCTCCCTCGTTGGATATCTTTCACTAGCCGCGTTTACATGGGCAGAATATCTTGATCGGATCAATGGTCGGGTTAAAATTCACCCGTGCACATGGGCCCAGAAAACCTTTTTCCGATTAGAACAAACGTTCCCATGGCTCACACCTTTGGTCGGAATGAATCATTTGGGCATGCGCAGTAGTGGTAACACCCCCCCCCCCCCCTCCCAAGAAGAGATGCATCCTGTTGTAAACAGACCGCTGCCACAGACATTATGCAGCAGCAGCAGCATGAGGCGATCTTCCAAACATGCTTTTTATTACTGTAATGAATATTATGAAGCGCCTACGAGCTCATCGTTTTATTTAATCCGTGTGGACAGTGCTTTTTATGTTGAAGAACCGAGCTGGAAGGGTTAGGACAGGCTATAAACACAGGCTAACAACATTAGGCTAGCCTTGATGGACACAAAATCCAGGACCGTGCGGGGAAACATTTTGTCCAGAGACAGCTGGAAACACAAATCCACGTGATTGTTTGAACTGTTTCTAAGGACTGAGCGACATTTATTTCTGCTCTGAAAAGTTCACACACCGCCCCAAAGCCACTCTGTGAGCTAGCGGCCAAAGCTCTGCTCGAACACGGCTCCTCCTGAGTCCTGCAGCCGCTAACCCAGACCGGCGGGACGGCTCGCAGTCTGAATTCTCCCACACATAACAAAACAACAAAACGCACACGTAACTAAACATCCCTCCCTCCCCCTCACACAAAGTTATCCGGCTCCTCTGCTCACTTGGTCCACTGGCACCGGGGCTCGGGTGCCAGTGGACTGAAGCGCTCCTGCCCCGCATGCCCCTCCTGAAGGGGGGAGAGGCAGAGAGCCAGCGGGGCGAGAGCGGAGCGGCACTTTTCACGGGGCGTGATCGGTCCCGTATGAGCTCCAAAGCTTTCTCTCAGCGAAACACCATCTATGCGTGACGTAAACCAGAGCAGAAGTGACACACGATCGGAATGAACCGTGTACATGACCAACGATCGGATAAAGGATCGGTATAACCCACCTATCTCGATCGGAAAGAAAGTTTGATCCGAAAGAGTCTGACCAGGGCAGAGTATTCCGAACGGCGCGTTTACATGACACATTTTCTTTCCGATCAGGCATTCTTTCCGATTACTTTTGCCCATGTAAACGCGGCTACTGACACATGAATCATCTGCTACACCTGGCTCTCTTTGATCATGCTCATCAGATGTGTCACTTTGTGATTCTTTGTCTTTTACCGCTTGCTCCTGAACTTCTTTAATGTCTCTGTCAATGTTGTCAGTGTTACTGTCAGGAATAGGTAGGTCTACTCTACCATCATCATTTAGTTCAACTTCACCTGTCTGCGTTTGTCTCTCTGCACTCATCTTGCTCACAAATTTGACAAGGCGGTGTTTCTGGACTTTTTCTGTTTCAGGATTATAGACAAAATAGGCTGGGCTGTTTTTGTCGTAACCAACAAAAAATCCTTGCTCACACTTTGAATCAAGCTTTCTTCTGTCCTGTTTGTATGTATAACATACAGATCCAAATTTTTGCATTTTTGACAGGTCTGGCTTTCTTCCTGTTAGCATTTGGAAAGGGGTCTGCTGTTTGAACAGCATAGTTCCATAGACTTTTAGGTAAATGACTTTCAATTAACATACATCTACCCATCTCAAAAAGAGTACGCCAGCCTCTCTCGGCAGAGCCGTTCTGATGAGGTGAATATGGTTCTGATGTCTCATGTTTAATACCATTCTTTCTCAACAAAGTTTGAAAGTCTCTGCATGTGAACTCTGTGCCGTTATCAGATCGAATGCATTTTACCTTTCCAAAAGGGGCAATGTCGGCCAAAAATTTTTCTGTTGCGTTTAGTGCATCACTTTTCGCTTTCAAAAAATATACAAATACTGTGCTGGAGTATTCATCAGTGAATGACTGCGCATATTTGTGGATTCATTTGCTATTGGTCCTGCTATTGGTCCTGCTAAGTCTGTGTGTACCATCTGCAGGGGGGCTGTTGCTCTTTTATCAGGATTCCTATTTCGTGTTTGTGTAAATTTCCCCTGAATACACACCTTACAATCGTGGTCAGGCTTGTCTGCTCTGCCCTTAATAGTCATCCCATCTACTACATTTTTCAACCTTAGAATATCCTCATAGTTGCAGTGACCTAAGATCTCGTGCCATGTCTGCATATCGTGACAGGTGTTACATTTATCATGGTCTTCAACTTCAGTTTGCAAATAATACAACTTGTCATGCACATGAATATTAAAGTTGGTACCGTCTTTGTGGGTTAACACATCCTGCCCTTGTTTAAAGGTGACTGTCGCTCCTGATGCTGTAGCCATCTTCACTGAGAAAATGTCGTGAGGATATGATGGAATATACAATGCTCCTCTCAGGGTTGCTTTGTGTTGTTGACCTGTACCGTCTATCAGGAACACTACCGCATTTCCTCTTCGTTGAGCGACTCGTTTGCACATCGTTCCATCTGCTAACTCCACAACATGCGTCTCCGGTTTGAAGGTTTCATCAAAACTCTTGAACTTGGCAATATCATTAATGATGTGTGAGGTAGCTCCTGTGTCGACCATCAGGCCCTTCTCCTTAATGCGACGTGCAGGTTGCTGCTGGCCTTTGATGTCTGCATTAGTAATCCGGAAAGCGTAATCCGCAGCTGTAGCTCCAGATCCATTGCCGCTCTCATCTGCGACTTTCCTTGCTCCATCCTGTTTGTCTTTGTGTCTACAGGTGGTATCATTGTGTGTGCTGCTCCTGCAATGGTTGCACCACGTTTTCCTCCTGCATGCTTTTGCTCTGTGGCCCTTCAGTCCGCACTTAAAACATTTAATATCTACATCGCTGTAGTCTCTGCTCTGTGCGTTCGACTTGATGTGCTTTTGACCTGTTCTTGCCATTGTCTTCATCACGTTGTCATTTGACTCTGCTACAGTCAACTTCTCAGTGTCTTCATAACTGCGCAACTCTGTTTTGAACTCAGGAAATGTCATATCATTCTTATTATGAGTTACATGTATTGCAAATGGTTTAAAACTTTCAGGTAGTCCTTTTAGAACCATAGCAATCAGCAGGCCATCTGCTAATGTCTCTCCCGCGTTGCGTAGTGCTGTAATGGCGGCCTCGGCTCTGATGACATAATCAGTAACCGTCTCCTTGCGCCGTTTCTGAAGTGAAGTCAGCGTGGTACACAGGCTGAAAATGCGGGGTTTTCCTCTTCCTGCGTAGTAGCCTCTCAAAATTTTCAGTGCAGCTCTTCCATTATCGGACGCATTCCTCATAATTAATAACAGGCTTTTATCGTCCAAAAGTTGAATCATTTCTGCATATGCGTCTGCATTTTTCTTTGCGTCGGCTGCAACCGCGGCCTCCGTCGCCGGTTTATTCAAAACAGTCTCCTTCAACCCTAACAAGTGCAAATGTCCGAGCACTTTAGTTTCCCAAAGCTTATACTTGCTTTCATCTCCATCAAACATAAGTCGAGGCAACCTACTTGTCCCTCTTTGATCCATGATGCCAGCTTGCCGTGATAGCAAGATACAAGATACACAAAAATCGGCAATTCTCAGAGTTCGCCACAAAATGGCTGTCAAGCCGTAGGTCGTGTGGCCGCCCCATAATGATTTCAAAACTTCTTTGGGATATCCCCTACATTTTGTTCTGCCCCATACGTGATTTTCGGCCCATTCATTTTTTTGACGGGATCGCTGGCCGTGATGTCATCGTCTTCGGGGCGTGACGTTGACTTTAAATTCATTTGCAATTTATCCCAGGTGTGTGCACATTTTGGTGACTTTTCGAGCATGCGGCGGGGGTCACATTTTCGCTGAAAGGCGGCGAAGTCGTTCCAACTGTGAAAACAATATGGTCCTTGCAGTCAGTGACTGCTGCTGCGGGCCATAAAAAATGAAAATGCCCACCTGTCAAATGATTTTCTCTGACACAAACAAGAAATTGTGCGTCTCTAAAAATGTTTTATAATTGTAATAAAAACTGTGTGTTTTTAAAACTATTTTTATAACTGTAGAAAAGATTGTCCATCTGTAAAAATCTTTTACACCAGACACACAAATGAGCAAACCCATTGATGTACAATTTTAAAGACAAAAAAGGTTGGGGTACAATTCTACTGCTTTTTAATAAATCTACCAATCAGCAGCCTTAAACTGTGACCTAATGGATAGGCTGCTTGGACTGGCCAATCAGATGCAAGATTATCTAGGAAAAAGTAAAAAAGGTAGAAGATATCATCAGATTTTTCTGAAACTAATAATCATCAACACTTGTTTTTTTAGTTGTAAAGTCCTAATGGAATACATCATCATATTTCAGGTATCTTCCACTATTTCATCTTGTCTCCTTCGAGTAAAATGAAGGCCCAAGCAGCTGCCGATTTGGTGACAGTGATATACTGCTGATGGGTTGATTTATTGAAAAGCCAAAGAATTTACTTGTAGCTTGGGTTTTGTCATAGATCAATGCGCATGCTGGTATGTGCGCGTGACGTTTTACATACAGACAAAGCATTTTTACCGACACTTGAGTTTTTTTTATAGATATGAAACAGTTTTACAGACGCACACATATCTTATTACAGGTACATAACTTTACTATGGATGAATAATTTTTTCAACAAGTACAAAATGTCTTTACAGACACAAATCTCTTTATACTAGTAGAAAAGTTAGTACGGACGGACAAAACTTTTGCCACCAATCTAACGTCATACAGGTGGACCTGCATGTTAGTGTGTGTGGGTGGGGGGTGGGGGGTACATAAAAGTGTGTCTGTGTCTTTGTGTGAGTGCATTTGTATGCCTATGCTTGGGTGGTTGTGTTTGTGTTCTAGGACAAAGTGCACAGAGGTGATTCCTGGTCTTTCCTTCTGCAGGACATCGAGGAGTTCAGCTTTGTCACCCAGCTGGCCGGCCTCACCGACCATCTGTCTGTGGCCACGCGGCTGGCTGTTTCTACAGGGGAGGAGGAGCCTTAGACTGAACCGTTCCTCCTGAACACTGCCATGGTGGGACACACGGAATGAGGGACAGACAGAGCTGGTAGATCAGAGCGGAGAAGGAGAAAAAGACATCCTGCCACACAAACATCAAATGCAGCAGAAGAAGCCCGGGGCTGCCCTGCCCCTCACTCCGGCCCCCCATCCAGAGGCTTCTTTTAGTGTGTTATGTAGCCAATGCTCTTCTTATAAAATCTGTTTTAATTGTAGTGTTTTCATGATTTTGTAAGGATTCTTCTTCAGGGACAGTTTGTTGTCTTCTGATCGCCTTCACACCGACCATCTTTGTCTCCTGCTCCTTTCAGGAACTGTTGGTCGTCCCCCTTACCCCCCCACTATCACCACCTCAGTCCCAGGAACCTCAACAAGTGTCTTTCTTTCTACAAAAAAAACCTTTCTTAGAGGAGGAAAAGAAAACTGTTTCTATTCAAGCCACGCCTCTTTTTATCGAGATCTAAAGGCCAGTTTGAAACTGAATGTTTGTTATTCACAGCTGCAGTTTGACGGCCACTGCACGATCTGTCAGCCATTACTGATTTTCAAAAGTAGAGAAGATGCATGATGGGAAATGGTGTAGGTTTGAAGCACTAAAACTGGCTAGGTTATTTGCATGAGCGCCCCCTACCTTCATGAACAACAGCATGCACAGAGGGCCAGAGACACTGCAGCATGTGTGTGTGTGGGGGGGGGGGGGGTTTAAAAAACCCTCATGATGGAGGTTTGTGGGGGTGAAAATGATCAATCAACTGCTGTGAGGGAGCCAGCCTGGGGGGGCATAAAGCTCAGGTTCTGGTTTAGGGACATGTGGAGGTGCCAAAGTGGGACAGAATCTAAGGAGCAGCACTTAAGCACCAGGGAATTAAGGAGAGAACTCCCACAAACACAGCAAATGAGTCCCACCATGGCGTGAGGGTTCCAATACACAAAAAGTCAAATAACTGCCCTATTTGAGGGTGGATCAGAGAGACAAGCCACTTCAGTTATACCTTCAGAGAAGATAACCAGCGAAACAAACACTGGACGCCTGAATCTGGAAAACATCTGGACATGCTGCATTCGCCTTGTTTCAGTGGTTAAAATCCACAGCAAGAGAAGGGACCATTAGGCCCGGATCATCTGGTGAAGGACAAATAGACTCTGTACTTCTGCGAAGACCAAGTTCCAGATAGATGTTTAGCCTGAGATTAAATGGTGGGATGACTGAAGGGAATTTCTGACTGAAGCTGCAGAAGGAGTTTTCTCATCCAGTCAGATCTGCTGAACCATCCAATCGTTTCTTTACTTTTCTTTAATTTTCTAGTATTTTCTTCCTAAAACACGGATGTCTTGCTTTGAATCAAGTAATAAGTCTCATGGGGCATGGTTTCGGGATTTCTGACTTCTGTGAACAGATCATAAAAAACCATAGAATGAACAGATACACATTTTTTACTTTTAGCTTTTTTTCAGAATCAGAATCAGAAAAGGTTTTATTGCCAGGTTCAGTAGAGCGCACTTTACAAAACGAGGAATTTGTCTTGGTGTATGGTACAATTAAGAATGAGTTAGAAAAAATTAAGTTAACACAACAACACACTATATACAGTTGAGTTTTTATCATCAGCTGGTTATTTTATATTTTTAGAAATTAGATTTTCATGTTTTTGGTTCATAAAGCATTGAAAGAACTGAAACGGGTCTGTTTGACCCATTAAGCGTTACAGCTTTAGGGTCAGGGATGAAAAAAGAGAACATCTTTGAGAGATTTTCTGCAATCTTTAGAGGTGCATCCCCTTGCTAGCATTACTTTCCAGAAGTTGGACAAGGACTCTACACTGAGGGGAAAGTTCTGGGAAACCTTTGGAGGTCCATGTTCTAGTGAGACTCAACCATGGAGGAGAAACCACTCCACTTGAAACAAACACTAACAATGATGGATACATGCCAAGAACAAGTTCACCTGTGTCTCTGTCACTCATGTATTATATATTCTGCTTATGAATATGTTTTATATCTTTGCTTCACTGTGTCTTTTTTTTTACGATTCAAACATTTCTGCAAGGTTCCTCCAGGGTACGATGTCTGCAGGCTTGTCTTCTTCAGGAACTACATTTGGATGTTTCTCTGTTACATCAGTCCACCACGGTGGGGTCCTTTTGTGACTGGGTGTTTTTTGTGCAGCAGGCGGTAGTATGACCACTGTTTTTCTGAAACCGGAGTGGTCGAAATTAAGGACGTCCATTTTCTAGAGAAAACGCTCATCACAGTGTTTACTGAATTAGCACTGAAGACTTTGGCCTTTAACTGGAATGAGAAGGGGTCAAGGAGGAGTTTGGAAGGTTTAATGAGAGGCCACCTACTATTGAGGCATTTGATCAGTTTATAATGCACTACCAAAAAAATCCCATGAGAAAAATGAGAGTTGTCAAGAACATATTAAAGAGATTTCAGAACACGAATGGTTCTTCTGACCAATAGAATGACTGAGTAACAGTTGTTTATTTCTCTCTAGAAGTTTATGGGATTTTGGCTTTTTGGAACCAGCAAGAGCTTCCTGTTTGGAACACCAGGGGAGAAGAGTCACTCAGTCCAGTTCTCATGTACAGTCAATGATCGCATCCAAATGTGGGGTCATGGTGCCAGATAAGAGAATGCTTTACATGGGAAAAGATGCCAAACAACAGTTTACAGAACACGGAAGACAGAAATTAAACCACAGGTGTTCTGGTTTGCATATGGAGAATCTTAATCCTGATATAGCTCTTCTGTGCTCCCCCACTTTTTATATGGGGGTTATGTTACCTTCATGTATAGGTCAGAGCTCCACTAACTGTGCTACATGGCATAAAGCTCACTGATTGGCTTCTGCCTGGTGGTATGTCTTTGGATTGGACTATTCTTGCTGGCTGTAAAAAAAAAAAAGATATGACATGGGTTTCAAACCTTTATGAGTTTCTCACACACAGGAAGGTTTTACTCATTTAGTTCCTTTATTCTTGGGACTGTGACTTCCCTCTTTATAAGCTTTTGCCAAAGTCTTTTAAAAATCTGAGAGTTCAGGTCACTGAAGAGCAGAAACCTGCAGACAGTCCTTCCGTGTGTGCTTATGTGGAACAAATGTGATCGCTTCCAAAATCTGCATGGTTTTACCTCAGAAAAGTTCACTGATGGCACTCACATAGAAACAAAAGTCTGTCGATAAGCTGAGCCTTTTCACATTTGTCTCAAACTCTGAACAATTTTACAAACTTCTTACAAATAAAAGCCAAAACAGAAAACCTGACTGATGTTTCAGGTAGACTTAACTTCTTTTTAAACAAATTACCAACCTGAGCATCAGCATGAACATTTGCAGAAAAATTACACACAAACACAAACATGAGCATCAAGATGAATTGGAGGATGGGCATTAACAAAACCCTAACCCTTTAATAGATGCCACCAGAGTGCCAAAGCAAATAACATGCTTTTCACACTGCTATACAACACGTTGCAAAGTAGTGTGAAGCTGCTTTTCTCAACCTTAGAGTCAGTTGGTTTACGTTAACTGGATAAATAGTTGAAGAGTTACTGTGGTTCAAAGAATGTCAAGACTTAAGCCACGCTCCGGTGTTAAAGGAATAAACGTGAGTGTGAACATAGACATAGGCATGAACATAAATATAAACGTGTACTGTGAACATGAGAATGAACGTAAACTTTAGCGTGAACATGAACATTAGCACATAAGCATTAGAGTTAGGGTGAATGTGAACTTGAAAACTTGAAAACATCTGCTTGAACACAAATCTAAACATGAATTTGAGCATGAACATTAGAATAAGTGTGAGCATTAGCTTGAACATAAACATTAGCGTGATCATGAACATTAGCGTGAACGTGAACACTAGTGGGAAGATTAGCGTGAGAGTGAACATTAGCATAAACGTGAAAAAAAACCTGCTTGAACACAACCGTGAACATGAATTTGAGGATGAACATTAGTGTGAGCGGAACATTACCGTGCGCGCGAACATTAGCGTGGGCATGAACATTAGAGTGAACGTGAACACTAGCATGAAGATTAGCGTGAGCGTTTGAGTGAACATTAGCGTAAATGTAAACTTAAAGAAAACATCTGCTTGAACACAATCGTGAACATGTATTTGAGCATAAACGAGAACCTTAGCGGGACCATGAGCGTAAGTGTGATTGTGGACTTGAAAAAGAACGTGAACGTAAGCATGATTGTGAACATGTTCATGGGTGAATCTATAAGCATGAACTTGAGTATGAACAGGAGCAATCATTTAAACCTGCCAGAACACAAACAAGCTTGATTTTGAGCATTAATACATGAACCTAAACATAAACATGACCATGAAAATTAGAATAAACCTGAGAATAGTGAACAAAAATGTGAACCTGAAAACAGGCACCAAGATGATTATGAACAGGAGCAAGGTTTTGCTAAAAATGAGCACAACCATGAACATGATTGCAAGCTTGATTGTGAGTCTGCAGTGATCTCCTACAAATGTCTACTTCCAGATAAACACCGATATCCAAGCACAGAAGTGTGAAAATCAGAGGAATGGAAGGCAAAACATGAGAAATTTTTACAAACACTATTTCTTAATGAGAAAGTATTTTTCTTCTTTAAAATACCAAAAACACACAAGTATGTAAACTTCAGATAGTTTTGCTGTAGCATTCTTATAGCTTGGGAATCTCCTTTTGTCTCTTTGAAGGTCGGAACGAATTAATCTAGAGAAAAATCCAGATTTATCTGATGATTCATTATGAGACTGTAAGAACCCAAACTGATGAAAGACAACTTTGTATTTGTCAAATAAAAAATGTAAACATTCAACTTGTGGCAAAAATATTTTTTAAATCGATTTGTCACTTAAGATGTTTTTGGTTTTATGTGTGCAGGAGGTCCTTTCGAATAAATAAAGAATGTTTTACATTAAAGAAGAAACGCAATCTCAGGAGATCCCATCGATTTCAGGGTGCATGATAAAGATGTAGGTTAAGCCTATTTTAAAAACAAACAAAGCTCTGACTTTTATGCAGGCGTGTCAGACTCCAGATCTCAAGCGACTGGTTTTTCAGAGATCTTACCTTATCTTATCAATGACTGAATGATTAAGTTGGTTAATGTGTAGGACCTTAGCCACTGAGGACTGGAATTTGACACCTGTGACTTATGTCTCTCCTTGGTTTTACTTGAGAGGGTGGGGGGTCAGTGGGATCTAAAACCCTCCTTGAAGAATGGAAAACATTTTAAAATAGTAGCATTCCTATTCAGCAGAATAAGAGAAAACAGCAAAAGCCACTTCAGAAAATTATGAGGCAAAAAAGGTGCCTAAAATCAGTAGAAGCAGCCACTGCCACACCTGTGGGAGAAGCAGCCACTGCCACACCTAAGGGAGAAGCAGCCACTGCCTCACCCACCTAAGGGAGAAGCAGCCACTGCCACACCCACCTAAGGGAGAAGCAGCCACTGCCACACCTGGGGGAGAAGCAGCCACTGCTACACCTGTGGGAGAAGCAGCCACTGCCACACCTAAGGGAGAAGCAGCCACTGCCTCACCCACCTAAGGGAGAAGCAGCCACTGCCACACCCACCTAAGGGAGAAGCAGCCACTGCCACACCTGGGGGAGAAGCAGCCACTGCCACACCTGTGGGAGAAGCAGCCACTGCCACACCTAAGGGAGAAGCAGCCACTGCCTCACCCACCTAAGGGAGAAGCAGCCACTGCCACACCCACCTAAGGGAGAAGCAGCCACTGCCACACCCACCTAAGGGAGAAGCAGCCACTGCCACACCTGGGGGAGAAGCAGCCACTGCCACACCTGGGGGAGAAGCAGCCACTGCCACACCTGGGGGAGAAGCAGCCACTGCCACACCTGTGGGAGAAGCAGCCACTGCCACACCTGGGGGAGAAGCAGCCACTGCCTCACCCACCTAAGGGAGAAGCAGCCACTGCCACACCTGAGGGAAAAGCGCCACGCCCAAGGCTTCACCAACAGCTAACAGCCTCTGGCTTCAGCAGCAGAATACAAGCCTAGGTTCGAATAGCAACCACCAGGCTCAGACTTCATCTGCATGAAACAAAATAAATGCCACCCAAAGGGTCAAAGGCAGAAGCAAAGATGGAGGAAGAGTATATGTCCATGGCTCAGGTAAATAAGTTGCTACACCAACAAAAAGAACTATTCACTGCATTACTACATCAACAACAAGATAGCTTTAAAGGTTTTGACAAAGTGATAATGGACTCAACAAATGCCAAATTAGACATGTTAACAAACTTCCACAACTATTATTTAGCAAATAGATTACAATGCATCTTAAAATGGTTGAAAAACAATCCAGAAACCAACTCATGGTTAGACTTGGAACAGCCATTAAATGGAAAAATCAACCTGTCAGATCTACCATTTATTAGCCAAACAGTTAAAAAACAGGATTGTTTCCAAAGTATTAATATAAACACCACTTTAACAGCCTGGTGGGAATTTCTTAAAGTGTCCAACTCCTCACTTCAACCGTGCAAAATGACACCCATCTGGAACAACCCAGACATCCTTATCAACATAAAAATGATACACTTCCCAGCTTGGCAAGCAGGGGGCGTAACACTACTAGAGCATTTAATTATTCATGAAGGATTCATAACACCCCAGGAACTACAATAAAAACATGGGATAAATAACTTCTTGTAATACCAGCAACTTAAATCTATTATTACTAAAAACTTTAAATACAAAGACAAAGACTTAAAGCTACCAGAAGTAGTTACCTATTTTATTAATTTTTCAATGATTAAAACTCTCCAAAATATATAAACTCTTATGCAACCTAGATAATACTATTTCAGTTTCAATAACAAAATGGGATGCAGATTTGAGCATCAGCACAGATGAAAGCTTCTGGTCAGAACTTTGTCTAAACATCTTTAAACTGACAAAAAGTCCAAACTTGCAGCTAATCCATTTCAAAACTCTCCACAGCATTTATTACACTGGACACAGGATGTTTAAGATGGGTCTCAGTAACTCAGACATTTGTGAGCACTGTGATAGTAATCTACCCGACAGTTATATGCATGCACTGTGGTTCTGTACACCTGTCCAGGCTCTCTGGCAACAGGTATGTGTGGCTTTACCGTCACTGTGTGTGCTTGGTGACATGAGTGCCATAGATATAGAAGAGAAATTAGCAGTTATGAATTTCAGAACTCTTTGTATTGCAAAAAAAAACAATTTTACTAAATTGTAAATATAAGAGAAATTTTAATGTAAATCAATACAGGAATCTGCTTTTTGACCATATCAGCTTGGAAAAAATTACAGCAAAGCGCTTAATTAACTCGGAAAGAATTCAGTCTCTCTGGTCTCCCATTGTTAACTTCATGACTAAAGGGTCCTGGGGCGGGGTGGAGAAACCCTCTGGGGGGCCGCAGTTGCTCCTGGCGTCCCCCACCGGGGCTGCGGGGTCTGGGGGAGGCGGATGAGGCGGGGGGTCGTCCCCGTCCTCGGGGTGGCTGCTTGGGGGAGCGAGTTGGTCCTCTATCGATATGGGGCCCTGGAGGTTTGACGGGTTGGGGTCTCCACTGAGGCAATCGGTGGCTGCCCCAGCTGGTCGGCTTCCTCTGTCCCATTGAGGCCTGACCAGAGTTTTCCCAGGGGTGGTGCTTGGGGGCGGGGCCTGGGCTTGCTCCTGGGATGGCACCTTCTTCGCTCCTCTTTCCTTGTGTGGGGTGGGGAGCGTGGGGTCTGGGGGGTCGGCGCTTCAGGCGATGGGGCCCCTGGACTGGGGAGCCCTGGGCCCAATGCCAGGGGGGCTGGGGGACGGTTGTTTCACCACCAGGGTCAGTCATCCAGCTGTCCCCGACCCTCTTCCTCATATAACCATTTATTAGGGTGAGGGTGGTGGGGGTCGGCCTGCGATGAACCTTGGGGGGAGGAGCTACTTGGCACTGACCCCACTTCCTTGCTTGCTGTATGGAACGTGCTCCCCCTCTCGATTTTAATTGCACTTTAGACATCTAGGACCCTTGGTGGGGTGGGGGGGGTGCTTGGACATCACTGCCAGCCAGCAGTAGATGTCCAAGCACCATAACCCTCCCAGTCCACCAAGAACTGATGGCCGCGACCTCTGCGCCGGACGTCCAGCATGCGGCTGACTGTGTACGCCGGAGCGTCATCGATGAGTCGGGCGGGTGGAGGGGAAGCGGAGGGCGGGCACAAACTACTGTCCATAACAGGCTTGATCTGGGAGACGTGAAAAGACGGATGTACCTTGAGTGCTGCCGGAAGGTGAAGACATACACAGGAGAGGTTGATTATGCGATCCATGGTGAACGGTCCAATAAAACGGGGAGCCAACTTGCATGACGTGGCCTGGATCGGGATGTTCCTGGAAGACAGCCATACTCTGGTTGGTAGGCAGGACTTGCCACCCTGTGGCGGTTGGCAGTACAGCAGTTAATCTCCTTGGAACGGAGGAGAGCCGCTTGGGTTTGACGCCATATGTTTTGGCAACGTTGGAGGTGTTCTTGTACAGAAGGCACGGTGAGGTCTAGTTCATGAGATGGGAACAGAGGTGGCAAATAACCAAGGGAGGCTTCAAAAGGTGACACACCTGTGGCTGAGGAGGGATGCGTGTTGTGGGCGTATTCGATCCAGACCAAAAATTTGGACCAGTCGGAGGTGTTCTGGGCGGCTAGGCAGCGGAGGGAAGCTTCCAGCTCCTGATTGGCCCATTCTGCTTGTCCGTTTGATTGGGGATGATACCCAGACGTCAGGCTGACGGTGGCACCTAGGGGAGAACAAAACGCCTTCCAGACTTGAGAAATAAATTTAGGTCCGCGGTCGGACACAATGTCGGATGGAATGCCATGATGTCGGAAAACCTGATTAACCAAGACCTGCCGTTTCAGTCGCTGTGGGCAGCTGAGGGAGAGGCATGAAGTGGACAAACTTTGAGAATCGGTCAACCACGGTGAGAATGATTGAGTTACCCTGAGACAAGGGGAGGCTTGGACGAAGTCGATGGTGATGCGAGACCAGGGACGATTAGGCGAGTTGGAGGTATTTGAGCGCGCACAGATGGAACAGGCGGCAATGTACTCTCTGACGTCCTTGTTCATGGTATGCCAGAAAAAGCGTCTACGCAACAGGTTAAGAGTACGTGCGACCCCTCCATGACAAGCGATGCGAGAGGTATGGGCCAAGGTGATGACTGCAGACCTTACAGATGAGGGGAAATAGAGTGAACCGTTAGGAGGAGTGGGGTGATTAGGTTCCTCACCTTGTGCCTGGATGAACCTGGTCTCAATGTCCCATGTAAGATTGCCTATGACGCAGGTTTCTGGCAGGATGCTGGTGACAGTCTCAGGATGTTCAGTCACAGTATTGGCGAGAGAGGGCGTCAGGTTTGATGTTTCTGCTGCCAGGTCTGTAAGTGATGGAAAAGTGAAACCGGTCAAAAAACAAACACCAGCGGGCTTGCCGGGAGTTGAGTCGTTTTGCTGAACGTAGGTATGCAAGATTTTTGTGATCAGTCCAGACTATGAAGGGTTGATCCGGGGTGTTAAATCCGGTCTTCCATTCATCCCCTTCTTTCATACGCACGAAGTGGTAGGTGTTACGAAGGTCGAGTTTAGAAAATATACGTGCTTCCTGAATGGAATCGAAAGAGCTGATGAGAGGTAAAGAATATTTGTCCTTAATGATTATCTGATTTAGTTCACGGTTGATATAGGGTCTGAGTGATTTATCTTTCTTCTCAACGAAGAAAAACCCGGCCCCGGCTGGGGATGAGGAGGGACGAATGTGACCCAGAGCAAGGGCTTCCTGAACATAAAGCTCCATAGCCTTCTTTTCAGGACCCGAAAGGTTAAACAACCTACCCTTGGGAAGGGGGGCGCCATCGAGTAGATTGATGGCGCAATCATAAGGTCTGTGAGGCGGTAAAGAAGAGGCTTTATATTTACTGAAAACAAACTTTAAACATGATAACAATCAGGAATATTGGAAAGATCAATAGTTTCGGGTTCACTGTTCAAGGGCGTGGAAACAGAAGATAACGCAGATTGGAGACAGTGACCCATGAAAAAAATCACTCCAACCCCTGATATTATAACGGCTCCAATCAAGATGGGGATTATGGAGTTTAAGCCACGAAATTCCCAAAACGACGGGAGTCTGGGGTGTGCGAGTGTCAAAAAGCTGAATGAACTTGCGGTGATTTCCGGACAGGACAGGTTTGGTGCGGTGCGTTATAACAGATAAATGCTGCCCACCTAAACCAGCAGCTTGGACAGGAGACGTGAGTTGCTCAGTGGGCAGCGCTAAACGATCGACAATTCTCTGGTCAGTTAAACTTTGTTCAGCGCCAGAGTCGATAAGTGCCTGAAAGTGAAGGATTCCAGACTGGTCACATAACTTGACCGGGACAAACAAAAGATCATTAAGCATAGTAGAGTTATTCCCCCGCGGCTGGTCTTTTAGCGGGGGGGTTCTGGAGTTTAAACGACGGGAGCATTGGTTAACCAGATGACCTGATTCTCCGCAATAGAAACACGCACCTTCATTGCGACATCTTAGCCGCTCCTCTGCGGTGATCTTAGAATGCCCGATTTGCATGGGTTCTTCTGGGAACGTGTTTGGAGTTTCTGACCGGGGAACCGGAATATAGTCCATGGGAGTGACTTGGGGCGTTTGCATAGAAGTTTTCTTGGAAACATTGATCCGATCCAGATTACGCTCCCGGAGTCTGATGTCAGAGCGCAAGGCGGCTGAAGCTAACTCCTCGAAAGTGTTAGCCTCTGGCTGGGTACATAGATGATCCTTGACGGATTCATTGAGAGACTGGTAAAACACGCCAGGGAGCGCCGGGTCGGACCAACCACCCTCCACCGCCAGAATGGGGAAGTCTATGATGTGCTCGCTGATGGAGCGGTTACGTTGTCGGAGTGCAAGTAGCTTGCGTGCCGCTTCGTCTTGCTTCCGGGGTTGATCAAAGACCAATCTAAATTCATCAATAAAACGTTCAAATGAGAGATGTGTTATAGGATTGGCAGATAGAAAGGCCTGTGCCCATTGTAAGGCTTTGCTGCGAAGTGAGTTTATGACTAACGTGATCTTACTATGATCAGAGTAGTAATATCGGGGTGCCTGTTGGAAAAGTAGCTGGCACTGAAGGAGAAAACCTCTGCATGCTTCAGTGTCACCGTGGAATGGTTCCGGTTGGAGACGAAAGTTCTCAGGTGTCATGGCAGAAGCGGTAGTAGGGTCGTTGCCGGAAGTGACGGCCGGAACTGTAGGAGCAGAAGCGGAGGCTTGACCGGTTATTTCTGACAATGTTTGGGACGTACCATCGAGGCGTCGAAAAAGTTCTTGTTGAGCCGACGCGATTTGGGATAGTGCATCTGCTTGGCGTCCCAGGATGATTCCTTGTTGGCTAACGGCATAGCGTAGACCATCTGAGTCAGCTGGTTCTGGATTTTGGCCAGTTCGTTCTGTCATGATATTCAGGCGGGACAGACCCAAACGCTGGAACTCAGAATGATCAGGCAGGTGAGTAACTTGGTAAGTGATTTTAATCACAGGAGTAGGTGACAAGATTGATTCTTTAGCAGGATGTTGATCCAGGCGAGGATGTGGCTCGTGGCGAGGCTGGAGGGAGTACTGCGGCAGAGCGGCTCTGAGGTTCGTCAAGGCAGCAGGTGAGTGACAGCAGACTTCCACACAGGTGACCTTCGCATTGGTGAATCCTGAGACAGAGAGGCATAGCATGAGAGCAAGGCAAGGCAAATGAGAGCTAGACATGTGCAGGCAGACCAGGCGTAGTCACCATTAGGGGGTAACGAACTGGCGTCGAATGAATGAGCTGGGTCTCCTTAAAAGCAGGCAGGTTGATGAGGGTGAAGTGGTCACAGCTGGTGGAAATCAGGAGCAGAGCTGGGGGGGTGGGGCTGAGCTAATAGAACACAGACTACTACAACTGATTTACAAAGCAAGACATAATTAACTGCCAGTACATTCACAATCATTGTTTTCTGAAAGACTGGGAGGTTACAGTTTGAAGAAAAAAAATAATTTTGAGTACTGAAGGCACACACAATTAAAAAGTGCTTTTGTATAACAATACATGGATTTAAGTTATGGAGCAGTCTAAATGATTTGCTACGATTGAGCAACAGTATAAACCACTTAAGCAAAAACACAAGATAAGAGTTTTCAGTGAATATAGTTGTGAAAAAGAATGATAAATCTTTTGAACACACTTTATTCAAGTATCATCAATTATTGACTTTTACAGCATAACGAAATGAAAAAAGAACAAGTGGCATCTCAGCAAAAATGAAGGCGTCAACAGGAGTCTTTTAAAATCATTTTTCCCGGGACTCAAAAAATAAATAAATAATGAAACAATAATTACCAGAATATGGTATCAGAATAGGGCAATCCCAAAAAATATGTGTGTGATCTCCAATTTTATTGCATTTTCTCCAACATAAATCTGATTTATTTTTGTCATATTTAGATATAATGAAAGGTGTCTTGAAACATCTCATCATAATCTTCCAATTGAACTCATTCCATGTTGGACTGTTTGTAATTTCATGAACCTCCTTGCAGATTGCTTACCACTTTTCATCCTCAATGACAATGTTTGTCTCCAACTCCCATTTTTCATTTCAGATCTTGTGAATTATCTGACAGGTGTGCCTGCAGACATTTGTACATATTTGATACTATGTTCTTTTATGATTTATCAACAATGCTTTTGATCATTAACTGTTCTATTTGAGTTGGTGGTTGTCTCAAAACATCCCATTCCCCACACGACTTTAAGTAGTCCTTTATTTATAAGTATCTAAAAATACTTATAAAAATCCTTGGAATTGAAGGAGGAAAATATCTAGTCGCTTTGTAGATACTTTCTTTGCGTGTTCAAAAAGTGAGAAAACAAGTAAACCACGGATTCGTTCTTAAAAGATGAACAAAAATTTATTTCCCTAACAAAGAGCTCTAAACAAAAATAAAACAGATCGATCTGGGTGTCCAAAACCAAGGTCTGCAATACGTAAGGGGTTACAATCCGAATTTACATGCAGCTTGTCTGGAGACACAGCTTTTTCCAAAGCATGGCTGTTTTAAGCATGTTGTCAGAGTCCCTCCTCCAGGAAGGAATATGGCCGCTTCACTCCTCCTTCTGCATGCTTGGATTGGCTGGCGAACGGTCTGGTCACTCCCTCAGTCCATATTAGGTCCCAGCATCCATTTTGGCGCCAAAGCAGTCCGTGGGGGTTACTATGGCAGACGGACGTGTCCGACCCCCAACTGTGTCCCCATGGGAGTTCAACACCCGTCCGGAACCTTCTCCACAGGACTCAGTCTCAATCCTTTGGTCTTAGGAACATCCAGGTGTCTCTTGCAGGGGGGGGAGTTCTGGAGCTCACAGTTAAAAGAGACAGGATGTCCCTTTGAAATTCAAAGTCCGGGAGCTTCCACACTTAATCTGAAAACAATCTCATGCTGAAATAAAACGATAAGACAAAAACCTTAAAAGAAATAAGATCACAAAAATATAAATTCCTTCAGTTCCCTGTCTTGACCTCATGAAGTGAGGTCACACAAAAACACATACTACATCATACAATGACTAAACGTTTCAGCAGGTCCAGCTGTGGTCATAAGCCCTCACATTCTGCAGCACAATCAATAACTGGGATTTTTAAACGGGGTGGATGATTGATGCAATGAGTGTAGAATCAAATTAAGAGAATACAAAAATATAAATTCGAAATAAAACATAAAAATGCAAATTAAAATTATTTAAAAAGTAAAAATATAAAGACAATAAAAATAACGCTTCCTGTAAGAAAAAGAACACCTAGAATTAAGGGAGAAATGGGGAGATGTTAAAACAAAACAAAATCACACAGGGGACAAAAGAAAAATAGATTTGTCAAACACTGGCCAAATAAGAATAGCAATATTCTGTTAATGTTAGTTAGTTAGTTGGTTAGTATATTAAATATTGCAACAAAATCCAAAATCATTCAGGGCTTTGACCACTCACATCCTCCTGCATGTCCCACAAGCTCTGGCAAGCTTGGACCTGGCCCCCTATGGACTTTTCAATAAGTCTGGTAATTATTCAATCTGACACATGTGATACAACAGAACAGCTGCAAAAGAGCTTGGGGTGTCTCCCCAAGATGAGTCTGCTGTGGATCTGAATATTGATTTGGGTTAGGAACTTAAAAAAAAATAAAGTAATAACAAAAGACAAAACACAATGAGACAAGAATAAAATTACGCATGCGCAGAAGAGGAGCAATATGTGGTGGAAAATGTCCACCCCGTTTTCCTCTCCAAGGTCTGCTTCTCCTCATGCTGTTTTCATGGAAAACATAGGTGGAAGTATGCAAATTCAAAACAAAGAGAAAAGTTTATTAGGGGCTGTCGTCTAATGACCTATTTGGTGGATTCTAACTCCAGGACAGTGTACAATTTCCCACTTCTCCTTGCTGTGGATGAGAGAACCAGATGAACAGACACACAAAAACTCTGAAAGGTAAAAAGGTCAATCTCTTCCTAGACAAACGATGACAACTGAAATAATAATAATTTAACACAATTTCCTTCAAAGAATCACTGAGACCTCTTTCCACCTCCACCTCCCTGTCTTGGCCTGGGAAGAAAATCCCAGGACATAAGTGGAATGAAAAAAAAAAAAAGTAGATTGAAACAAAGACAAAGATAAGGCACAAACACATAAAACGAAAGAACTTGAAATTAAAAACATAAAAACAAAGAATTTTTTGTGCACCGGTAAGGTGAACAGGCGTTCTGACCATGTTCCTGTGAAGGCAAGATACTAACGTGAAGAAATGAAACTACTTAGGGGGACCATGTGTTCCATAAAACAAAGAAGAAAGTGTTTATCATATTTACAAAGACCCAAAAACCAAATGTCCAAACTATTTCCAGTTGTAATGCTACAAAGTAGACTTTCTATGCTCCATAAACATTAAAGATTTAGTTCTGCCTAAAAATGCGACTTCCTTTCTGCTAAAGTGCAAATTCCTGTTACACCTCAAAACCCAAAGTCGTACAATTGCAACAGAAGATCTTTCATTACTCGCAGGCAAGTTTCAGCAGTTGGTGGTGCTGGCAGAAAGTTATCAAAACACAACCCTCTCCTAGAGAGACTTCAAACAGTGATCGAGAATGCCAGGAGAATTTGTAACTCCTCTGTACTGAAATGCGAATAAATGTCTGCTATTTTCATTTAATGGAATGCAAAAGAAAACGTTTGTTCAATCATTGGCAGTGAACAACACACATTATGAGGCTAAAAGTTGACAGCATGCAATATAAGTCAGGAACGGGTAGGCCTAGAGTAATGGTGATGTCATTAACAGCCCTGCGATAAAGTTACCATCTGCTTTCAAAATTAGTCTAAAATGATGACACTACAACGAATGCGAATGCTACACCAGAGTTCCACAAACCAGTCAAAGTTCCATCCATCAATCCATCTGCATCCGTCACCCTGGGGTACTGAGATCTAAAAGGTCGTGCTCCTGCAGTTACCGGAATCACCACTTGGGGGGGGGGGGGGGGGGGGGGGGGGACAGTGAAGTCTGCGCTCCTGCAATTACCGGAATCAACACTAGGGGGACAGTGAAGTCTGCGCTCCTGCAATTACCGGAATCAACACTAGGGGGACGGTGAAATTTGCGCTCCTGCAATTACCTGAATCACCACTGGGGGGACAGTGAAGTCTGAACCAACATAAATGAACCTGTGGAGCATGAAGCATCAGAGAGCGTGTTTAACAGCACCTCTGCATCTTCATGATCTGTCTTCTGTCTGCTGCGATGTTTGACAGTGAAGAAATGGTCCATAACTCAGGAATTTTGTCGTTGGATGAACGGTTAACCTGTACATTTTATTGAGGGAGGAAAGTGAACACCTGAAAAAACACAATTCTACCAATGTGTTGTTAATGTCCTGCTTAGTCTAATCCTATGTGAGATACAGCTGCGTCTGACAGCTAGTATCATTGCATTTGTGAGTGTATGAATGCACAATAAGCCGCTCGCCCTCTGGGCTCATATATGTCAGTGTAGGTCAAATGCCACGTGTGGTCTTCTACCTGCTGAAATACTTCTTACTGTTAATCATGCTCTCTGTCGTAATGGAGTGTACAGGTCAGACCATTCGGAGGCTTCAAACACAGGAGTCCAGGCTTCAAACCTGAAATTAGCAAAACCACCTGGCGTTTCAGGGCCCTCTGGTTGTCTGCAGTGGGGGTTGGCTGTGGTGTGCGGCATGGCATCCAGTCTGCTGGCTCCTGTTTTTGACAAGACTGTCCCGTCCCAACAGATTCATAGGCGTGTGTGGTGAATGCACGCATGAATGTTCCACCATCTGGTCAAAAGTCAGTCGGATGGTCTTTTGCAGGTTTTGAGGAGTCATTTGTTCATTTGTCAGAGCGGGTAGAGTGTCCAGTAGACTCATCAGTGGTTCCCTTTGAGCTTGGAAAAGACAATGACTCCTGCATAATCAAGTGGTATTGTCCGACTTGCCCCTGTGGTCCTCGCCACGGTGGAGTAGGGCTTGGAGTGGTCGTGGGTACTGTTCATTTTTCCTCCAGACCCTCTGCCTCTCGGTCTGTGCAGTCTGCTGTTGGGCACCTCGGTGTGGGCTGTCACATGCCCAAGGGTTCAGAGCGCCATAGATGCCATTTCCAACCGCTGTTGGGGTCTCCTGGGTGGCCTGCTGCTCCCAGGATTTTTCCACCCGTCATCCTGCCTTTGTACCTCCGAATGGCTGAGCATGACACGTCATTACTGCTGTCTCTGAGGGCGTCAAAAGTCAAAATGCATGTTAGTATCCTTTTCTTTTTTAAAACACCTTTTATCCTGTGTGAATTCTTTCAGCAGTGTAAAGAATTGTTTTTCTTCAGTTGCTCAACCTCCCCCCCTTTCTCCTGTCCTGTTACTCCAAATGTGCTCTGGGGGTCAGTCACTGCTGACTCGGCTCCCTCCTGTGAAGGTAGAGAGCTGCGGGGGATGGATAAACTTCTGTGCCTTTTGTCACTCACCACTGGAAGCAGAGGGGGTTCTGTATGTAAATGTATGAGGGTTTGGGGGGGTCTGCTTTTTCTCTCCCATCTACTGCTTGAGACAAAGATTTAGAAAATGTATTAGTGTTCAGTTTTCACTGTCGCCAACCCCATGTGTGCAAATCAGTTAATCAATCCCTTTTAAATCAAGAAACAAAGACTAATTGTTATAACTTACCATTAAGGACTTGCTGTCCTACAAAACATTTTTAGAAGTGCTAAAATCTGAAATCTCACAATCCAAACCTTTCCTTAAAGCTGCAAAACATACAAGTGCTAAAATGTAGTAACATCGTTATCTTTCAAAGTTAAAAGCAAACCAAAACTAGCTGCTATTGTACTGGAATGGTGAAGTCTGCATTACTAATTACTAAGTACCACAGTTTACTGTGGCTCCTGATCGTAAAGAATTCAACAAGGTGTGAATCTTCTGGCACACAAAGGGCCCTTTGACTTACAACACTATTCACGACCCACAGATTCTGCATCTTCCTCCATGCCACAGATGGGAACTGCTTCAGAGGGGGTAAAGAAAAGGGGGGGTGTTACATAGAGAGTCATCATGTTGTATAATTACTCCTTTTGCCTGCGTACAATTGAAACACTTCTCTTACTCCGTCATGCAAGGCCCTTTTATTTAAAAAATAAAAATAAAAATAAAAAACAAGAAACATTTTGTTCAATGCTGTTGCTGAGCTCAGAATAATTGTTAGCAGCCAGTCCTGAATCCATTACTTACTCAAACTCCATGGTCATCAAAGCTCTCCTCATTCCTTTCTCTCTATCACAACCAGTCTCAACCAATCTTCACGCCTGCAACAAAGCCCTGCTCAGACAACTCCTCTCCCGGTGTGACTCCCTCATCCTCCTTTAAGATGTGACTTTCAGAAGAAAACAACAGTTCTAGTCCTATTTAGAGTTAACAGAAATTACACTTCAACAGACCATTGTTCATCATAGCAACATCATATTTTCTGCACTTTCCTGAGACCTTCTATCCTCTTGCCTCTCGTCTTCTTCCAACAATCTCTTTCTCTCACCAACAAATCCACTTTCTAGTTCTTACTTGCCTCTCTGCTGCCTCTTTCTGATTTTTACAAACAGGTCTGCTGTGTCCACAGATCCCTACACCACTTTCCATGCACGCCATTTTCCTTCTACACTGCCTTTCCATTACATTTCTTGTCTCTACACTTTCCACATCCTTCCCCAATTGCACATCCTAAAACCACACTTTCCCCTTTCTTTACTCTGTCCTTTTCTATTCTCAGCTATTTCTGATAAATATTTTCAAATACTCTGGATTATGATTCAAACAAACAAAACCGCCAGTCGTTCGTTCTCATTCACACAATTGCTTCACAACAATCCAAAGTAATCTGGGAAATAATAAAACAAACAGACAAACGAAATCAAACATTGTAAACATCGTAGAAATTCTTTTTAAGGAAGTCCGGACCTAAACCACCAAATAGGCATAAGAAATGTCAATAATACTTCTTTGGACAAAGCTGAACTAAAGCACAGTAATTATGAAATACAAACAAGTTAGAGATGTGCATTTAAAATGAGAAAACCGAAAAAATTTCAGAATTATTTTACACAGAATCTAATTGTACTGGTACTACCTTAAAAATCGTTTTCGTCGAAACAAACGCCCACCGAAATTTGTTTTGATCGTAGTCTTTCAACCGAGGTCATGACCATGCCCAATAAGACAATCCCCGCGATGATTGTACCGCAAATTTTGTACAAAATTCTCCAGATTTGTTCGTGAAAGTTCAGCGCCGGTCCGCCATGTTGGTTGCTAGGAACGATGGCTCGCTAACCACGTGGTACGAACAAAGCAAATCATGGCCGTCCGAAGGCCTCGTCACGCTAACCACGTGGTACACACAAAACCAACCAGAGCCGTGGACACATGCGAAAACGACTCAACCGTCCCGTCATTGGTTCATTCGACGTACACAAGATGGCAGCTGCCATAGGGAAAACAATATACAAGGAAATGTGAAAAATAAAGTTAAAATTCACCGCTTTCAAACACTTTTTCATCCCATTCTTTCCAAAATCATACATTTCATTCCATTCATTCACATTCAAGTCATTTGCACCACTTTTGTCAAGTCAAGTCGTCTGTCGGCAGCGTCTCAAGTCTGTCGTCAAAATAAAATGCACCGGTCCGGTGCCCCCATGGTTACTTTGAATCCTTCTGTGGTTTCTTTCCGCAGTAAAAAAAATAATTTGGTGAAGGTCGCCGCCTTTCTGGTTCTTCCGAAAATCCTTTAGCGCAAAATTAGTTTCTATGCTAACACTGTTTTTTGCCTTTGAGGCAACCTAGGAAACAGACGCAACCTACGAATTTATTTAACCAAACACTGTTTTTATGCGGATCCAGCCGCAAAGGCTCCAACAGACGCAAACCTTACCGAATTTATGAACACCTTTTGTTCAGGGGACGGTAAAACCCACCTCACTATTTTTTCTGCTCACGCGCACCGAAATGCCGTAGCTTAATTTGCAAATAATCAATTCTCCGTATTTTGACCATTGTCCAGGGACACGGATAAACCACAAACCAATGGTGCACTATGCCGCTCACACATTCTACTTTCCCACAATTTGAGTTATTCACTAGTTGAATAACGTATTCAATACGCAGAATTCAGGCTCTAGCTTACCGTGTGGGAGGCCTCCAGGAAGGTAGAATCGTGGGAGGAAAGTGCACTGACTTTTCGCCGAAAGTCTGAGATCTCTTCAAACATCCTCAATAATTCGGATCCAATCCGCCGGCTTCCTGCCGTCACTTCACTTTAAAAATCACGATATTCACTTTAAATTCATCACATCAGGGTCACCAAGATGAAGGAGGAAAATATCTAGTCGCTTTGTAGATACTTTCTTTGCGTGTTCAAAAAGTGAGAAAACAAGTAAACCACGGATTCGTTCTTAAAAGATGAACAAAAATTTATTTCCCTAACAAAGAGCTCTAAACAAAAATAAAACAGATCGATCTGGGTGTCCAAAACCAAGGTCTGCAATACGCAAGGGGTTACAATCCGAATTTACATGCAGCTTGTCTGGAGACACAGCTTTTTCCAAAGCATGGCTGTTTTAAGCATGTTGTCAGAGTCCCTCCTCCAGGAAGGAATATGGCCGCTTCACTCCTCCTTCTGCATGCTTGGATTGGCTGGCGAACGGTCTGGTCACTCCCTCAGTCCATATTAGGTCCCAGCATCCATTTTGGCACCAAAGCAGTCCGTGGGGGTTACTATGGCAGACGGACGTGTCCGACCCCCAACTGTGTCCCCATGGGAGTTCAACACCCGTCCGGAACCTTCTCCACAGGACTCAGTCTCAATCCTTTGGTCTTAGGAACATCCAGGTGTCTCTTGCAGGGGGGGGAGTTCTGGAGCTCACAGTTAAAAGAGACAGGATGTCCCTTTGAAATTCAAAGTCCGGGAGCTTCCACACTTAATCTGAAAACAATCTCATGCTGAAATAAAACGATAAGACAAAAACCTTAAAAGAAATAAGATCACAAAAATATAAATTCCTTCAGAATCTATACTGTATTTATCTTGTAATTGTTTGAAAGACTTTAAGATGTCTCTGTCAAATATTTGATGTATTGTTAATAAACCTTTTTAGCCCCAGTCTGAGAAACCACGATCTATCTTGTTTGGCAAAAAAAAACAGCTATTTTGGACATTTTTAGAACTCTTGAAGTTGTCAGGGGGGCACCAAGGTTTTTTCTCACAGTTGACCATACACTCTGTGTAAACAATATCAAATCATTTTTTATTTTGAGGTCTCTCCGTTTTTTCTGTCCCAAGAAGGGTGCTGCTTCAAGTGAAACTGAGGAGGAAGCATAGTTCTCCAGTTTTATCCAATTTGTGTCCTCATCTTGACTCACCCATTTAACCAGCCCTCTTAGTTGGGCCGCCCAATAATAAAACTTGAGATTTGGCAATCCTGAGCCGCTGTCCCTCTTAGAACTACATATCAATTTTTTCCGAATTCTAGGCTTTTTATTTTGCCACAAGAATATAGAGATCATCTTATTTAATATTTTAAAAGTGGAGGATGGGATCCATATGGGAAGAGCTTGAAAAAGATATAACAGGCGAGGGAGAACATTCATTTTGATCGTTTCTATTCAACCCACCAAGGACAAAGGTAAGATTTCCCAATGTATTAAATCAGATTTTAAATTTAAATCAATTTACCATAATTTTCTATATACATTTTGGAATTTTGTGATGTAACCATTACTCCTAAATATTTAAACCCTTGGGTGGTCCAATTAAATAAAACAATTTAATCTAAGTCTGCTGGCCTCTCCCCTATCATCATAGCATGCAATTTAGATTCATTAACTTTGTAACCTGATATTAATCCAAAGTTCCGTAGGCAGTCCAAAAGAGGGGAGACAGAAACAAGTGGTTTCTTTAGGTATAATATAATATCATCTGCGTAAAGTGAAATTTTGTAATCTGTTTCTCTGTTGAAGCACTGACACCCCCTGTATTCCTTCATCCTTTTGGATGAGTTCAGCCAGGGGTTCTATACTAATTGCGAACAATAACGGTGAGAGGGGGCACCCCTGTTTGGTTCCTCTTCTGACTCTGAAACCTGCAGAAGTGCATCCATTCACCCACACTTTTGAGATGGGTTTTGTATAGAACACTTTTATAAATTTGATGAAGCCCAAGTGAAATCCCATAGTCTCCAGCACGTGCTCAAGATACAACCAGTTAACCTTATCAAATGCTTTCTTAGCATCTCAGCTGACAAGCATTGACAGCTCTGATTTTTTTTAGCTGCCTGCATAATATTCAGCGTTGTTCTTACATTATTTATTCCTAATGTACCCGGTATGAATCCAGTTTGATCTAGTTTAATTCTATTCTTTATATATTTCTGGAATTGCTGTCAAAATTTTCATATCACAGCAAAATAAACTTATGGGTCTGTATGAGGCACAACTTGAGGGATCTTTACCCTCTTTGCAGATTACTGATATTATTGCTTGAACCAGGATTAAGGTGGGTCATTTTCTTTTAAAATGTGATTAAAAACTTTTTGTAAAAGAGGTAAGATTTCATCTTTTAAACACTTATAAAATTCACCTGAGTACCCGTCTATCCCTGGAGACCTACTGTTTTTCAGGCTTTTAATTGTATTTTCTATTTCTATCTTTGTAATTGGCTCTACTAAAGTTTCAGCTTGTGTTTTAGTTAATCTGGGCATCTTAATATTTTCTAGAAAGACTCTTTTCTTCCCTATTTGCAATTTCCGGTGAGTCACATAATTTTTCATAATAAGCAGAAAAGGCCTCTGCCACATCTTTTGGATGGGATACTACTTTCTTTGAGGACAGATTAATTATTTTTGCTATGCTTCGATTGGCTTTAGCTTTGCGTAATTGAAATGCCAATAATCTGCTAGCCCTGTTTCGTGACTCATAATATCTCTGATTAGCAAATCATAAGGCTCCCTCAGCTTTATTGGTTAATAAATCATTGTATGCCTGTCTACAATGGTTTAAAGATTTTAGGGTGCTTTTGTCATTTGCCTGTCGATGTTCTTTTTGCAAATCCATTATGTCTTTCTTTAGTTTTTTTTTTGTTCTTTTTCCCTGTCTTTTTTTATTTTAGATGAGATCGCTATAATCTTGCCCCTCAGCACTGCCTTTGCGGCTTCCCATAACATAGTGAGCGAGGTTTCTCCATTATCATTGTTTTCCAAATAGTTTCTCCATTCTTATTTAATGTATTGGACCACATTTGGGTTGTTTAAAAGAAAAACATTTAATCTCCACTTTCTGATTTTACTGTGGTTTTGCAAGTTTAATGAAAGGACTACTGGTGCATGGTCAGGTATTGTTATGGACTCAATATAGCAATTTGTAACTTTATAGGCATCCCTTTTTGATATGCAAAAAAAATCTATTCTGGAATAACTACTATGTACTTTGCAGTGACGTGCGGTGGGGTTTATGGCTGGTGAGGCACTGACGTCATCAGTCATATTTACAAACATATGAACCATACTGAGTAACTTATTCACCATTTGATTGACAACAGTTAACGTGTTTTGTTTAAAATATCATTTCAACATGTTTTTTTTTCCATATACAGTGATCCCTCGCTATAACACGGTTTACTTTTCACGGTTTCGGTACTTCACGGATTTGCATTGTGTTCTGCATTCTGATTGGCTAAAAAAATCACTTCTTCTCTACCTGTGCGTCAATAACGTTGCAGTTTAAAATGTGCACGTACGTAAAACAGCAAATTCTCTTGATGGTGGCCTGTCAGTGTATATGGATCTTTTTGCAAAGCAGAAAAAAGAGCGACAACAACTGCCTATCACTGTCTTCTTCTCCCGAACAAACACACCTGCACCGCGGCTTCAGAAGTCAGGATGCAGCGGCTGCAACACCTGAGTCACTATTTGTCCCACTGTACTTTGTATTTTTTTCATAATAATTTTACATTTTCTCCCGTTTCATCTAATCACTCGGGTCGCGGTGGGCGGGGCTAATCTCCGCGATTTCAAACCTTCTGCTCACATTGATTATTAAAATTATTATTTGACAGTACAGAAGTTATCTGTCTAAAAAAACGTTTCTAAAGTACTTTTATTTGTGAAACAAATGCTTGAGCCTGTAAATGGTTTGTTCTTTCTTTTTAATTTATAACAGTATTTATTGTATAATAATAGTTTTAAAAAAAATATAAAGGTTTCTACTTCACGGATTTTGCCTATCACGGGTTCTTTTTGGAACGTAACCCCCGCGAAAAACAAGGGGTTACTGTACAAACTGCAGCATAGAAAAAAGCACAAACGTTATTATCATCTTACCTTTACTTGTAAATAAAGTCCATAAGCCGATCCTTCTGAAGAAAATCACTTGCCGCTTGTTATCACTTCTTCTATTATTTTTAGCGTCATAATCTCAGGGCTCACCAGCGCCCCCTAACATGAGGCACGAGAACTTCTGGCCTCACCCAGCAGGTTTTTGGCCGGCGTTTAGCGCTCAGCACAAGAAACACGTCCCTCACATACAGTTATTTATAAAAACAAACACTGTACATCATATACATCTGCTAAATTATGTAAACTCAGCTCATATAGTACAAGTGATTGAACCGACATACAGAGAGACAGCAGTACCGTCTGACTGCATAGGTATTGCGCAATCCAAGGTGAGGCTCAGCGGGCTGGTGCCTCATCGCACGTCGCTTCTTAGTATCTGAACGGCAAATGCGGAAATTCAGCGATTTTGAAAAGAAAAAACACCCAAAAATGGTACATTTAAATGGAAAATGACTGCAAAGCACAAATTACTGATTAAATATAATAAATGAATTTACTTTTTCTCTTTTCTTCCCATAATGACAGGGGAGGCACAGCCTCACCTGCCTCCCCTGACTGCACGTCACTGGTACTTTGTAGAAAAAAGTGTATTCCTTCTCTTTTGGATGTTTATGATGCCAGATGTCCATGAGTCCGAGTTTCTGCATTGTATTATGCAGCAACTTTGTTTTGAATGGTGTTGGTCCTGGCTCAAATGGATTTTTATCTAAATGTTGATTTAGGTCACAATTGAAGTCTCCCCCCACCAACAGGAACCCTTCTGCATAAGAAGTTAAGGTAACGCTTTCTGTTACAGTACTGTACTTACAGTGTACTTAAGTGGTATTTACATGGTACTTATTGTGTAACTACTGGGTACTTTCAGGGTACTTACATGGTACTTTTATGGGACTTTACTGGGTACTTACATGATACTTTTTTGTGTCTAGTCTGTACTTACATGGTACTTACTGTGTATTTATGTGGTACTATTTGGTTCATACCTATGTGGTACATACTGAGTATTTATAATATTCTTACTGGGTATTTACAATTTATGTAACTAAAATATAAAGTTGTGAATAATCTATCATGTTTATAAATGAGGATAATTGATTAATTTCATTTCAAGCATTGCAGTCAAAGCAATAAAGAATTCACAGAGATTTCTCCAACTCATTACAGAAATGATTAAATAAGTAAAATATACTTTGTACTTCATCAAAGTCTTTTTGCTTTTTATGTACATTTGAGCTTTTATTGTGAATTTTCTTGCAGTTACAAACCCTGAAGAAGTCCTGCACTGTTACCAAACTCTGCTGAAGGAATTTTGACGGACAAAAAACACGACCCTCAGGCTAATAATGTGTTTTTTGGAATGCTCCTTAGTACTGTTTTGTACTTAAAACATATTTCCTTGTGATGACACTTTGTATGCTGCAGAAGTGTTTCATATTAAAGATTGTTGTTTTCACTGCTGTATTGTTTCTCTTTACATTTGCCTCATGTTACAAGAAGTAGGAATATGTTTTTATAATGCAGTTATTTGACCTTTAACAACAAGTTAGCATTGTCTCATTTGGTAAGGTCAGAAGACCAAGTGTACACTGTACGGGAAGGTAATACGTGAATATACCCAGCATTTACTACTGAAAGTACCGTGTAATAGAGTGGAAATAGAGCTGACTTTCTTTATAGTCCAGTTTCATTGTACTTAAGGGGTAAGTACCAAGTAATATTCAAGTGAACATACCCAGTATTTAGTAATGAAAGTACCATGTAGTTGAGTGGAAATAGGGCTGACTTTCTTTTACAGTCCAGTTTCAGTGTACTTAAGAGGTAGTTTCTGTGGTAAATTCATGGTAAATACCATGAAAGTTGCAGTGAGTGCAGACTTAAAGGTCAAGGTACTTTATTTGTACTTACCTTGTTCATATATGTGGTAAGTACCATAAAAGACACCTTTGCACGACATGTAAATACCCAGTAAGTATATTATAAATACTCAGTATGTACCACATAGGTATGAACCAAATAGTACCACATAAATACACAGTAAGTACCATGTAAGTACAGACTAGACACAAAAAAATATCATGTAAGTACCCAGTAAATTCCATAAAAAGTACCATGTAAGTACACAGTAAAGTCCATATAAAGTACCATGTAAGTACCCCAAAAGTACCCAGTAGTTACACAATAAGTACCATGTAAATACCACTTTAAGTACTGTACTGTAAAAGAAAGCGTTACTGAAGTTAAAATGACAGTTATTTCTTTAAAGAAAGATTGGTCATCTTTATTTAGTGCTATAAGTTCAAAATAGATTTTTTAACATTCCCGATAGTTCCCACAATCATTACATAACAACCTTTTTTATTAATATAAGTTTTCTCAATTGTCAAACCTAGAGCCCGATGACACAAAATGACTACCCCTCTTTTCTTTTTACCTTCCCCACAAGTTGAAAAACCTGGCCCACCCAATCTCTTTTCTGATGTTCCTTCTCATTCAGATGTGTCTCTTGAAGCAAAGCAACTGAACAATTCAGTCTTTTCAACTGGGAGATAATTTTTTTTCTTTTTATGGGATTATTGACTCAGTTTACATTATAACTAACCACAACAACTTTCTTCATCCTTTATGGTAAAAAAAAGTAAGTGTGCAACTGAGAAGTTTTCTGCTGAGTGCCAACAAAAAAGAAAACAACAACTGAATTGAACATTTTTCAAAACTCGATACACAATTATGGACCTCCAATAATCCAGTGGTCAGCCCCAGGAACAGCGCAGCAGGTAGCTATTCCGACCCAGGACCTCCCACTACCGTTCTTTCATGGGCAGGGAGCTTGTGCTTCCCGGGTAAATTGCACATAGTGCGGTGGCAACGGTCTTCCAAGGTTTCCCGTGGTCGTGCTTTAGTCGGCTTAAAGGCGAGAAACACTGACTCATCCAGACAGACCCATCTAAGATTTTAACTTTCTTTTGTAATTTACTTATAGCCGAATAATAAGAGAAAGGAAAGTTGAAACTATAAAGTCACTGGCAAAGATTTGTTTTATGTCCCTTCAGGTGTTTACATCTTACCTTACAACATTGCCTACTTTACTCATGTCCAACACAATCTGGGTCTTTGTGGCCTCCACTGATGAGAGCTCTAATGTCCGCTGTGCTCAGCTGCAGTTGGTTCTGTCTTCTTTCATTGAAGTGGGTTTTCCATCCATCTCTGGCTAATTCCATTTCCAAGACATCTCTGTCCTCCATCTCCATGTTTACTCCCAGCTCCTTTAATGTAGGTTTTGCTTCCAGTAAGGAGGGAAACAATCTTGTACCTCATTGCATGAAAATTCTCAGCTGGGCCGGATATGGTGACTGAGCTCTGATGTTTTGCTCCTTCAGCATTTTAATAACCTCTCGCACCTTTTTTCTTTTCTTCTGCAACTCAGATGAGTAATCCTGGTCAAAATATACTTTTTGCCCTTGGAACTCGACATGACGTTGTTTCCATGCCTGCTGCAACATGGCTTGTTTCACCTAAAAGTCCAGAAAGCGAACTAAGATGGGACCGTGGTGGCGTTGTTTTGCTTTTGGGTCTTGGTCCCAGGGCTCTATGAGCCCTTTCCACATTGATGACGATCTCTTCTCTGATTTCCAGAGGAGTTTTAAAGAAATGACACACACATTTCAGACCCTTCTGGAATTCTGTACAGTCGAATGTTATTATGCCGGAGTCTGTTTTCCATGTCATCACACTTGCTAGAGAGGTTAGCTTCTCTGTGTAGCAAGTTGCTCAATACCTTCTTGTGCTGGATGTGGCTATCCTCCTCAGCACTCACACGATTCTTCACTTCGGTCAATCATTTGTCTAAACTTTCCGTACGTTGTTTCAGCTCGTCCATTGTATTTTCCAACCTGTTAAGGGAGCTTTTCAGGTTGCCAAAAGAGTCCATATTTTCTTTTCGGAACTTCCTTAATTCTGCTAGCATCTCGGACTGAGCATTAGCATCCGCCATGCTTTTCCCTGGTGTAGCTTCGGCTTTATCCTTTAACCTCTTTTTTGTTTATTCTTTGGGTTGACATTTTTCCTGCAGTGTCTCTGTCTTGTAAATTTTGCGTTTAATTGTCAGTGGACTTTTTTGAAATCGGCTTTTACTACGAGTCTATCGTAGGTGGTTGTTTAAGTGCTCACCTCGGCCATGACATAACCGGAGTCCCAAGAATGATAAATCTAATTGAATTATACAGGTTGTTGTTTGTGTAGATGCTAGTTTATATGAATGAGTTACTGCGTTGTGTGTATTGTTTATTATTGGTCAGGATGACAGGGGTTGGGTGATGAGGTCCCAATGGAAAGAATTATGGACAGGGAAAGCATACAAATGTTAAATCAGGTATGTCAGTCTCCAGCCAATGACGCCACTCCTCAAGAGCCAACTTGAAGACGAGCAGTTCTCTTTTCCCTATGTCATAGTTTCTCTCTGCAGGAGAGAGCTTGCGGGAGAAATACGCGCAGGTATGGACTTTATTATCAGACGCTCTCTGACACAGAACAGCCCCCACTCCTGACTCAGACGCATCCACCTCCTCAATGAACTGTTTGGATATATCAAGCTGAGTCAAGATGGGAGCTGAAGAAAAAAGTCTTTTCAGCTCGGTAAATGCCTTATCTGCTCCCTCATCCCAGATAAAACGTACCTTTGCTGAAGTTAGTCCATGGAGGGGTGCAGCCATGCCACTAAAGCCTCTGATGAACCGCCTGTTAAAATTGGCAAAACCTAGGAAGCGCTGGAGTTGTTTGCGCCCTGTAGGAACAGGCTAGTCCAGAATAGCCTGTACCTTGTCCCCATCCGTCTGTATGGACCCATTTGTAACTACACGGCTGGGAAACTTAGTGTGTGTGGTGTGGAATTCACACTTCTCGGCCTTGCAATACAGTTGGTTTTCAAGAAGGTGCTGGAGTACGGCTCTGACGAGCTGCACATGAGTCTCGAGATCTGGAGAGAAGATTAGAATATCATCCAGATACACAAACACAAACTTATTAATCATGTCTTTGAGCACGTCATTAATTAAATACTGAAAAACAGCAAAAGGCATGACCAGATATTTAAAATGACCACTAGGGGTGTTAAAGGTGCTCGTCCACTCATCCCCCTCCCTTATGCGGACCAGATGATATGCACTTCGGAGGTCCAATCTGGGCTCCTTTTAGCAGATCAAAGACAGTCTGTAAAAAGTGGATAAGTGTTCTGAGCAGTCAAAATGGAGGCGAGAAATGCCCAGCAGTCCCTCCTGGGATGACCCAGTTGGGTTTGTCTAAGCGGAGACGGAGGAGCCTGCTCCAATCTAGAGAGGTGATCATGGAGCTGCTGCATACCAGACATGCAGCTGCGCATCTCCTGAGTCGGACTGGACAGCTCAGCTCCTAAAGAACCTCCTTCAGCGGATGAACCAGGTAAGTCTCTAGAATGCGAACTTCCCACTGGGTTTGACATGGTCGCAGTGTAATGTTGCAGTTCATAATCAGAAAGAACCCAGGAGTAGGAAGAACTCGGATCCAAGGGATTGGAAAGCCAAAGGATTTAATAAATCAAAAATCCATCATACATGTGAGACACAACGAGGAGTACTATCAGGACAAAACAGGACACTGTGACAACAAGAAAAAAGACAGACACAAAAACAGAAACCTAAATACCTAACCAAACTAATGAGAAACTGAAAATAGCTGAGAGACCATGTTAGTGCACAGAGAGGAACTTTAACAGTTTATGTGTAGTTTAAATATAAATATAAAGACAAAATGTGCTGAAATTGGTTTTCAATTTAAAACGTTTCACCAGTGCAAACTATTATCTTATTCAAAAGTGCAAAATACTATCGGCAATAGGTGTTCAAAAAGTGTTTGGAACTAACAATCATACAGAAAGGTCAGCTTCTGTGTGACTGTTTTCTGTGGGATTTACATGAGTGCAAATTGTTTTATGGGACTTCAATGGTTTCATGAGTGGGTCAAACAACAGTTAATGCATAGAAAGATGATTGTGCTTTAAAAAAAACTGCCCCTTCCACAACATTTAACTGTAGATTATTTTTAAACGTGAAAATTATGCCAATAAACATTAATAACAGTGAGTGTGAGTGGAACAAACAGAGTGACGTTAAGTCCCCGTTGTAGTTGCGAGTGTTCACGTTTGTGGAAACTGGAGCCGCACTTCCCGTTTTCTCCTGCCGTCATGAAACCATGTCATCATGGTCTGACTGAGTTCATGGATAAATTTGGTCTTGTAGTTATTGAGAACAAATCTTGGTTGTTCGCGCTGAAGGTCAAATTCTGCAGAAGTGAAAGATGTTTAAGTCCTTCTGCTTTTGAAGAAAGGGGAAAGTCTCTAAAAGCAAGCATCATCAGTCAAGTCAGGAGAAAGCCCACGCCCACCCTCTTCCTGAAGCTTCTGGCAAATTAACCTTTATAACAAACACTTTTTTAGTTTACAGATCATTTAACTTGGAAAAACCACAGCTGGTTATGGCTACAATTATCTACAGTGATGCTTCTTAAAACAAACACTCAAACTTCAAAACTCCTGTATGAATTTAGCTAACTTTAGCAACAAAAAAAACCTAGAAGTTTCTTTGATGCAGATCTTCCATCTATATCCATTTTCTTAAACTGTATCTCTTTTAGGGTCATGGGGATGCTGGAGGCCTGTCCCAGCCTCTGTTAGGCAACAGGTCAAATACACCCACACACACACAAACCCACACACAAACATAATATTCCCAGTTAGACCATGTCTTGTTAGAATCAATGCAGAGATTTTATTCAATGTTTTTATCACATGTAGACTAAACTATTGTAAAACTCTTTGGTCAACAGCTTCTAGCTTGTCCACAATTCAGCTTAATTGTCTTATCGGTTGGTTGGTGGGTCGGTCGATTGATTGATTGATTGATTGATTGATTTTACAGCCTTTTACAACTCATAAAGGAAAACTGGCCGAAGTACTGAACATTAAAATGTGTAAAACTCAACACTAAATTCCAGAAAGGAAGAAACCAACAATAAATTAAAGGTTAAGTCCTAATTAGGTTCTCTCCCAGCAGGCTTAAATTTCACATTTTAACATGAGTTTTAGAGGTTAACTGTGACGGGGCAGCTGATCTATATCGGCAGCTCATTCCAGAGTTTAGGACCAAAGACGAAGATGGCGTGGTCACCCCTCAGTGACCAAGGAAGAACTTGTCCTTTGATCTCAAAGACTGATCAGGAATGTGATGGGGTAAGAACAGGTCCAATTGTAAAATCCTTAAAAAAAAAAAATACTTTAAATAGATTTTATGAAAAACAGAGCCAGTGCAGTAAGGCAGGACTAGTGTGATGTGCTCTCTTTTGTGGGTGCAGCTTTTTGCACCATCTGGACCACAATACACTAGTGAACTTGTAAACCGTAAATGAGTCTTTAGTATACATGGCCAGAAATAACTCAAATTATGCAACTGTTTCAGTAGAAAGACATTGGATTCACACCTGCAAAGCAGTATCCACTCCATCTTGAAAAACATCTAAAAATGTTCCTGAAAAAGTAGTTGCCGACCAACTTTCCCCTTACCCTTCAGGACTGGGTTGAGTTCTTGTAACATTACTGAAGCCACTCTGGGTAAAACAATCAGTGATGTCTTCCTGGCTGCAGACTCATCTATCCGGTCCATCTCCAGATATCACATAATGTCCACAGAGTTGTGAGTGTAGTTGCAGTGTAGTTTCTTTTTACTCCACTGAATTACTTTCTTATTTAAATTAATCAATTCCACTAAACAGACATTCAGATTGTTTGGTCATTTTAGCATTTTCTAACCAAAATTAAGATGAAACCAAAAGAACTTGCTGCCTCATGTAAACCTAATTCCTCATTTGAATTCACTTTTCTCACCTTGTCTTACTCTTTCAACTGCCAGGGGGAGATAAACCAACCATGCAGAAAAAAGTCAGATAGAGAAACAGATATGAGCCAGAAAACCCTAGAGAGTGCACAAAAACGTTTTTTTTCTCTGATAACGTGAATCTGAATCATAAACCTTTTTACTTTGCTCTTTCAGTCCAGTGAACATGAATTGTTCAGCTGTGGAGCTTTTTTTTCCCCAACCAGTCAGAAGTAAAGTCCAGTCGTCGGGAGCTTCCTCTGGCTCATGGGGTTCCTCTTCCTCACAGAGTAGCATTCTTCTGCAGCTCGTGGGGATTCAGTTTGTCCACAATCATTCATTATCTTAATAGGAAGTCCCAATGACAGAGCTGCTGATCTGGAAGGTTTGGACTTTTACAGCCAAGTGACAATTTTTTTGGAAATACCAGAATGGTTTTAGGCTTTGTTTATGATTATGACTCTGTGTGCATGATATCACTATCACAGCCACAACAAGGTTTCACATGATGTACAATTGTACACATTAGGGATGGTTACAGAGAATTTTGCAGTTCTTGGGAAAACAGACAGTAAACCACCGCAACCCATCACTAACCCATTGCTAAATGGTTCTATTGTGTTGAGTGCCACAAAAACCACAAACCCACTTCAGATTCGAAGTCTTAGCTTTTGTACGCAGAAAATTATATCTCACCGTACTCAAAAATTAGATTTTCTTTTTAAAAAAATTGTAACATTTTTTTAATATAGAATTGTTGCTGAAAATGTTTCATTATTTAGTGTTGTTACTCGGTTGCTTTGAGAGGGTTGCATCAGGAAGGGCATCCGGCGTAAAACATTGCCAAGTTTCCCATGCGACTCGTTCGCTGTGGCGACCCCTGATGGGAAAAGCCGAAAGTTAAACAACAAACAGTGTTGTTACTACCACTTGTGTTTCAAGTCTACATTATTTTCAGAAGCAATTTTGTTTTGTCTTTTCAACTGAAAGACTCCTGTGTTCTGTGACATCCGTTAAAGTTAAAATTCTATATTTGAAGTTTAAAGGAGGAATTAAACATTTAACTAATGTAATCTTTTGTGCATCGTCATCTGCTGGGTCCAGTTTTGCGGTTGCATAATTTTTAAGTTGAGTCTCCAGTCCAGCTGCTCAGGCCTGGAATTCTTTAGCCAAAATTATTTTTAGCCAAAATAAAAAACCTGTGTCCTTTTCTAGGTCATAGTTTCTGCAGAGCAGCTGGAGCTCATCTGAGTTGTAAGTGGGACTGCTAGCACAGAGCTAACTCTCTGTCGATATAATAATAATGATAGGTTGGATTTATCTGTGCTTTTCCATTCATTCACTCCTCATAATATTTGGTGATGGTAACTACTAATGTAGCCTCAGCTGCCACACAGGCTGCCAGTTCTCGCCTACGGCGCCTCTGACCATCACCGGGACATTAATACACATCCACACACCAGTGGGGCAACACTGGAGGCAGGGAGGGTGAAGTGTCTTGCCCAAGGACACAACGACAGTTGACTGGGGGGAGCAGGAATTGAACCAATCATTGACTGACCTGCTAAACTGCCTGAACCACTTGCCAGCCGTCATGCTTTGTTTACATTTTCTCCCGCTAGCTTACAGCCCCTTATACCCCCAAGCTAACATTAGCATAACAAAAATAAAAAAAATTTAAAAACCGGCACGCAATATCTGACATATCCAGCCTTCCAGTCTATATCCAGATTCCAGCTCAGACGAGGAAAACAAAGACGTTCATGGGTCTATTTGTCTATGAGTGAATGATCAGAATGGAGTGGAGCAAGGTGACTTTTGCCCACCCATTGTAGTTGCTGTGCCATAACCTGAGCTTTTTTGAACTGCTGATTTTCCATCTGCTCCTGATCCAACATTATTTGAATAAGAAATACTCAGAGATGCAGTTTTAGTCCTAATTGTATTAATATACATCCGTCAGCAAGAGAAAAATACCAAAAACATGTTAAAAACACTAAAAACATCATTTTCATTGGAGTGGGTCTTAAAGTTACTGTTTATCGCTTTTAATTGCCTCAAGTTGTCTGCCTACTTAAGTTTCTAAACTTCTCATAAGATATGAACTCTTTTAGATGTTAAAATCTTTCTACTCTAATCAGCTAGCCATTCCATCAGTTCATACTTAACCCTACACTGAACCATCTTTTCTGCACTTTTGCTCCACGTTTATTATAACAGTCTGCCAGAAGAAAGAAGGTCTGGAGAGAACTGTAAGGACACGGCTTAAGATCCACCTTTTTCATTTGTCTTTTAGCTAGTACTAGTCTAAACTCACTTTATTTGTTTTGGTTTTCACTTTTATGTGTTTGCAGAGCTGTTTGATTGGATTTGTGTGTGCATATGTGTGTTTGGCAGATGTTACAACAGGGACAATGTTAACTTCCTTTTTTTGTTTTAGGGAAATGAAACAGACTGAACTCTCTATTGATGCAGCCTTTCCCCCACCCCCTCCAAAAAATCCCACACCTGGTAAATCCCCGCAGCGAACGTTTGACACGTCAATACTCCTGACTGGGACGCCCCCGCTCCCCACGCCCACCCAGCTTTCACCGTATAAAGATGGACGCAGATGGAGGAGCATCCACATCAGATCTCCAGAGCCAAAGTGACACTCTCCTACCTTGTGACCCTGTCAGGATGGCTGCTGCTCGTTTCTGTCTGCCTGTGCTGGTCCTCATGCTGGCCGTGCTGGCTCTGACCCACGGTAAGTCAATCCTTTTGAATGTTTTACACAAATGTATTCAGATACTTCACACAAACAATGGAAGTCTTCAGAAAAAAACGCACAACGACATTCTATACCTTCAAAACTGCTCATGTAATCATTTTGTTTGTTTGTATCATATTCTGCATTTAAAATTGCGTTTGCAAAAAGATACGTTTTTTTAAGGCTCATCAGAATAATTTCACAAAAATCTGATTTTAACCATTGCTTCATTAGACTTTAACTTAACGTTAAAGTCTTTGGTTTCACAGACATGAGAGAAATATTGATCATTTCCAGCAAAACCAAATGCTTCTGTTATTTAAAAAAAAACTGTGGAAGTTAAAATATCATTCTATCTGATTACATACATGTGATTACAAAAGAAAAGTGTTGTCAACGTTTCTGATGTGAGTTTGAACATTTTTGTGCTTACAGGTATGCGGGGTGCCGGCCCAAAGAAATGCTGCTTCCGCTTCAATGAGACCCCCCTGGAAAAGGAAAATGTGGTGGCTTACATGAAGACCAGCCAGCGTTGCTCCAGACCTGCTTTCCTGTGAGTATGCCCCCCCACTCTGAATCCAATCTATTGTAGCTGATCATAATGGGGAGGGGCACTGATTTATGTTTCAAGAAGAGAACAAAGTAATCAAGAAAAAGGACAGTGTGAGAATGTATCTGTGTTTTTGCTATAGAAGCACTTTCACATTAGAGACCCACTCTGAAAATAAGTTTTTTAACATTTCTTAAGGCCTTTTTCTCATGACGGAGGACATGTATAAAGAAAGTTTAGCTTTTTGCCTAGAAGCATTTCTTTATTGAATATTGATGTGAATCAGGAGCAAATGAAAGAATGCTGTTTGATAAATCTTGTATGTGAGAAGTTACAATCGATAGGCCACAAACTTCCTGCTCTGCTCCATTCTAAAGCATATCCAGTCAGACAAATAGATCTATGAACGCCTTTCTTTCCTCGTCTGAGCTGTAATCGGGATCCAAACACTATGGCTGGAAAGCTCCAATATTGCTTACCATTTTTGTTGCACCGCTAAGGGGTGTAGGGGCATTTAAGCTACCAGGAGAAAGTGTAAACAGGTGGATGACAGGAGGTGGGGGCAGGCCTGCTCCATGCCTGTAGTCTTGCCCATTACTGAAAGACAAATTTGCAATGAACTTCTGCAGCTCTGCAGAAACTATGTCCTAAAAAACAACACACACACTAAAGAAAATGAAACCACTATAACTCAAAAAATGAGTATTGCTTGAAAAAGTAACCCAAAAATATATCCCAGAGAATTAAGTAGAAGAAATAACCCAAGAGTTTGAAGAGTGCAGGTTTTTGATCATGGCTAAAAACATCATAATCATCCTTAAAAGACCACTGGGAACGCAGTTCTTTAAGCAAGCAGGGATTGTCATCAATGCTGTCATTGTTGAACCTCTGCCCCTCTCTGACTCTGTTTCTGCTTCCATCAGACTGAAGACAGCGGCTGGCCACCAGCTGTGCGTCAGACCCTCAGCCCCCTGGGTAAAAGAGGTCATCAGCTACCTGGATACTAAGGAACAGTCCCCCAGTATGTAAGGATGGAAGCGACAGGAGAGCCCCCCCAAGCTGCTCTCCCAATGCCTGCTAGAGCTTTTTTTATATCTCTGTTTGAGTATTTGGGTTTTCTTCGATTTTCTGAAAACAGCTTATTTAATTCAACACTTTGACCGGCAACACTGTGAACCGCTGTGATCTGACCCGAGGAGGGGACCCACCTCTACCACAAGGAAGGAGGGCGCCAGCGCCTCGTCAGCAGAGAATAAGCTATAAGCTCCAGAACAGTTTGACATGGAATTGTTTTTATTTTTCTACATATTTGAAGCCATTGTTTCAAAGAATATGCATTTTCCAAGATTCCTTAATTCTTGATCTGAAATTCAATGTTGTATTTCAAACATTGAATTTATATTAGCGTCATTTTAGCCTGTAATTGTCTGAGTCTGCGATTGTTGTAAAACGAACAGAAAAGTTTTCTGAAAATAAAACTATTTTTTCTTTTGAGATCAAATGGATTAAACCGAGATTTTTTTCTGGATGTCAGAACAATCAGAAAAAGACTGGAAGAAATTTTCTGAAGGACAACACAGAAGCCTAAAGAAGCAGCTTTCTTCTTGTGTGTTCCAGCTGCCAAAATTAAGCAAACATCATCCTCTTCCACATGTGTCAAACTCAGGCCCGCCAGCCAAATTTGGCCTGTAGTGTATTTATAATTGGCCCACAGATCATATCAAATGTGCATTAGAGTTGGCCCGCAGTATGTACTTTACCGCTAACACTACAAATCCCACAATGCTTTGCTAGAATGTTGGCAGGCGGTCAAAAGCGGCAAGCGCTCTTTTTTTCTGTTGACAGCCATTGACAGCCATGCTCCAGCCACATGGGACAAATAAATTTCACCCTCCACAAAAATGGCCAAACGAAAGATGGACAACAGGAGCTTATTGAGTTTGGCCCTTGACTTTACTTCACAGCTTAACAGCCACTGTGAATTTGAGTTTGAAACCCCCCTGCTCTGATCTATCTCCTGACTGCTTATTATGAGATGGATTGAGGATCCATTTTTGTTTCCTCCAGTAAAACTGAAACTCCCCAAATATAACCATGGTGTGAAATCATGCTTTAGCTGTGACAGCAGGAACATTAACTACTTCACTTTCTCCGTTCTGCTTCTGCTTATTGGTTCCTACTTTGTGCAGTTTTAGCCAAGGAGCTGTTTTTAGATCTATTTCAGCAAAGACGTCCCCCCCTGTGGTCAGACCAGATCAACAAATGCTGCCAAACACGTGCACTCATAGGGCCCCAGGGGTGCATGGGCACCTGCCCTTTTTGTCTCAAAATAAAAAGTGCCCTAATGCCCCCTGTTTGTTTTTTCTTTTTCTTTTTTTTTGGTCATTTTTCTAAACTCTTTTTGTCCCTTTTCTGAGCCTATTCCGGTGTAGGTACCATAACCATTCAGCCTGCAATAACAGTAGCCCCACTTGGACAAACTATGAAGCATGGAGATCTGCTCGGGCTCTATATATTTTCATTTCACATTTCCTTTTGTGACCTAAAGTTCTTTTCCTTCACAAGTTGTGTCTGACATTATAGAGAGATTTTGCCATAACCCACTTTGTAAAAAGAACTGTGGCTGTTAGAATGAACCTGCTGCTCCAAACGAACGAACCCTGTCTCTGACCAGAGCAGCTGGAGTCTCGCAGCTTCGTCTTTGCAGGCAGGGAAGGTGCTTTGTTATAGTGTGCAGTCCAGAGAAAGGTTTGGAACGCAGTCCGTTTGGCTGCAAAAGCACTTAATAATAATCATAACAATAATAAAAGCACGTTTAGAAGATAATCTCGCTCCATGTCGGAGCCCTGCTTGTTTACAATGGACCGCATAATATTTTCTCCTATGGTAGTATCGTAATGTCCAGACCAATCACTATCTGATACGTCATCGGAACAACAGACAGCCAATCACATAATGTGACATCAGCACTAAGTTGAAGGACCCCGAACAGTTGTTTCAGGCCGAATGGTTATGGTACCTGCACCAGCCACTCGTGGGCGAAGGCAGGGGATATCCTGGACAGGTCGCCACTTTGTCGCAGGGCCACAAATCACACACCTATGCACACTCACATTCACACCTACAGACAATTTGGAGTAACCAATGAACCTATGAAGCATGTTTTTGGATGGTGGGAGGAAGCCGGAGAAAACCCAAGTGGTGGAAGTTGGTTTGCCTTTTTCCCAAATTTAGTTCATGATTTGTTTTTGTTTTCTATCCTGTGTGCTGTGATGTTTCAGTTTGCTGTGCTTTGTACAACTTATTTCCTATTATAAGGACTATAAAAAGGGAAAAAGGACTAAGTGGAACCCCTCCCCAACCCCATGCTGTTGGCATCATGCACTCTTTTAAAAGCCAGAGGGCAGGCGAGAGTGGAAAGCACGGCAAAGCCCCTGACGAGGAAGAGACAGAGAGGGAGAAAGTGTGCTGAGATCTGGAAGGGCTACATGGAAGAACACTCACTACTAGAAAACAAACACCCAAGGCAAGTGAGGGCTCCGCCGCGACCGGGAGAGGAGAAGACGAGGTCAGGACGTGACGCGCTATGTGGGAGGAACTATTCAATGTGATACTTAGCTAAGTGTGGCAAGTGGTCGTAGCAGATAAAAGAAAGCAACAATGCCTCCCCAGGTACAGGGTCCGGCGAACCCAAAGTGCTGCAACACAGGCGCGCAGATTATTGTTTAAAATGAGGCCAAGATGTGGTACCAGCTAAAAGTCATTTTATTTACGTAAAATGTGTTAAAAACAACGACTCAATCACACTGCGGAAGGAAAAAAGGGAAGGAGACCCTTCGAGAGCCGAGGCTTACCAATGGAGCGCTGGGCCAACCCACGTGGAGGAGATTAGCAACCAAAAAGAAAGCAAAACACCCCACTCTGTGGCATGCACACACGTGGAAACAACCAAAACAAAATATCAACTAAATCTGAACACTGACATGATATGATGTAAGTTCAGAGTGACCCAAATGCTGGAAACCGGAAGGAGGCTCGGACAGCGAGGTAAGTTTAGATGGTTTAATATAGTTGAAGGTAAGTAATGGCTTCTTTTCCAGGAGAAGGCATGGCGGCTGGCTGGAGGAGTTCGGCAGAGGCAATCCAGAAGCGAGGCACAGGAAACCAGAGGACAGTGACCAGGTGAGTACCAGAGGAGATTCTTCCTGAAACAGAGCGAGAGACACAATGAGTAACACGAAGCTTGTCAACATACAGGGACATGAGCAGGCCAAACTATGCACCGTGGGAGGAAAACGAACTGGCATTGAATGATGATCCAAGCGCTCCTTAAGACGGCTGCAGCAATGATGAGGTAAGTGAAGGCAGCTGGTCGCGTCCAAAACAATGCAGGCGGGGGAGGGGGAGAGTAACTGACAGAGGCACCATGACAGTACCCCCCCTCAACGACCGCCACGAGGCGGTCCAAGATGACGGTCAGGATGGGCATGGTAGAAGTCGTCAATGAGGTGCTTACACTTAGGGGGTGTGGGGGGGGGGGGGGGGGGGGACGGCTGTTTGACCACTGGGGGACAGTCTACCAGCTGTCCCCAACTTACCCCCTTCCTCATATAATCTCATATTAGGGCGAGGGGGTGGGGGGTTTAGCCTGCGATGCACTTTAGGGGAGGAGCTATTTGGCAGTGGTCCCCCTCCCATGGTTGCCGTATGGATTGGGGCCCCCCTCTCTCGGTTTTATTTGCACCTTAGACATGTAAGGCCCTTGGTAGGGGGGGTGCTTGGACATCACTGCCAGCAAGCAGCAGATGTCCTCCCAGCACCCCACCCGCCAATTTTAACCGCACTTAGACATTTAGGGACCCTTGGTGGGGAGGGTGAGGGGACATTACTGTGAGTAATCAGGGAATGTACTCTCTGTGCCCTACCCACCAATTTTAACTGCACCCCCCTAGTACAAACACCTTTTACTCCTCATAATATACATTCAAACACAAACACACACACATGCACACATACACCCTCACAAACACATGCACACACATTTTGCAAGGAAGGTGGGTCCTAGGTCCATCTGTCCCTTACCCCATCCCTGGTGGGGGGTACTGGGCCCTTGGCAGCTGCGGCCGTGTCCCCTGGGTGCCGGTTTCCTGGGCCCGGCGGGGCTCTCTCCGTGTCACATTGCACCTGAGCCGGGGGTGTCCGTTTCCCTGTGGGGTGGGTTCGGGCTTTTGACCCTGGGCGCTGGGCCCCACCCACATTCCAACTGTGGCCGAGCCTGGTCGGGCCATGTTTACAACACCCCTTGCGGGCCCCCCTTTTCTCCGGGGTGCCCCCCTCCTGTCCCCTGCCTTACTCCTTCCTTGACCAACCGTGGGCCGGGTGGGTGGCTGCCTGGAGCGCAGAGCGGGTCTCCCTTGGGGGAGTCCTGGCTCGTACCTGGGGTTGGGGCGGGGGGATGCCCAGAACTCCTGGGTGGTGATGAGGTGCTCGTCTGGGGCTGTGGGCACTCTTCTCGGTGGGGCCCTGCGTTTGGGCCTCCCGGCGCGGCAGGGGGGCTGCTCCCCTGGTTGGGCTGGGGCGGCGCTCTCTTCCCCCCATGCCTCCCTGCTTTCTGGCTCTGGGGGCCTCGTGGTGGTCCTGCTGGCCCTGGCCTGGGTGGCGGATGTGGTCGCCCGGGGGCGCGGTTGTTCTCTGCCTGCTGCCGAGTGACGTTGGGGGTTCTGGCTGCCGCTGCTGCTATGGCGGGGGTCTTGGTGTGGGGATGGCTGGGCGCTCTCTCTCCTTCTTTTCACATTCCATCATCCACTTAGAAGAACATAAACACTCACCTAAGCACAGGTTTTAGCTCACCTTTACACTAATAGTTTGCATGATTGACTGAATGAAATATTTCACACTAGTTGGTTTAAAGACATAAGTATGCGTGTGTGAACAATATCTGTATTGTGTACATGTTGACATATGGACATTTCTGCAGCTAACAGGTGTGTTTATAACATCTCAGTGTGTGTGTGGACAGGCCCCGCCCTTTGAGATTTGTACCTTACCGTAATGATAAACATCCAGTAAAGATGTTGCTTTAGGCTGCATCATGGTTTTACCCCCCCCCCCTCCTCTCTAACATCCCTCTCTCTTCTTCCCTCCTTTCCTTTTCCGTCCGGTCCAACACCAAAGATTTTCAAATATGATGGAATTTAATAAAGTTTGGCCTCAACTACAAAAGGGGTTTATTCAGAAATACCTCTGGTTTGTCTGAAGATTAATAACCCCTGTTGTTAAAGCAAAATATGTCCAACACAAGAGGCCTTCAGCTCTCATCTGTTTGCCCAGCTGTTGGACAGGACAAGTTAAAAAAAAAAAAAAAGAAGAAGTCGTCAATGGTCCAGAATGAGGGAATGGGAGACCCACGAACGTTCCTCTAGACCATACCCCTCCCAATCCACCAGGAACTGCATCCCCCGCCCACGGCGCCGGACATCCAAGATCTTGCTAACAGTGAACGCAGGGGCGCAGTCGATGATACAGGCGGGCGGTGGGGAAGTGGACGGCGGGCACAGCGGACTCTCTGTGACTGGCTTGACTTGGGAAACATGGAATGCGGGATGAATTTTGTGGGCTGCCGGAAGTTGTAGCTTGGCACAAGTGGGGTTGATGACACGGTCGATAGTGTAATGAACTTGGGATGAAGCTTGCAGAGGAAAGTTCCGAGACGACAGCTATTCTTTCCGGCCAGGTTTGTAGCTGGGGCCCACCACCCTGTGATGGTTGGCGATCTGGCAGTTGCTCTCCTTGGTGTGGAGGAGAGCCGCCCTGGTCTGCAGCCTGATGTCCCGACACTGTTGGAGGTGGAGCTGGACCGAGGACACTGCCAGATCCAATTCCTGGGAAGGAAACAAAGGTGGTGAGTACCCCAGGGAAGCTTTAAAGGGAGATATGCCTGTGGCAGTAGATGAATGGGTATTGTGGGAATACTCCACCCACACCAGATATTTCAACCAGTCAGCATGGTTCTGGGCTGCCAGACACCTGAGAGCCGCCTCCAGTTCCTGATTAGCCCGTTCTGCCTGTCCATTAGACTGAGGATGGTACCCGGAAGTTAGGCTGACCGTGGCTCCGAGGGTGGAACAGAAGGCCTTCCAAACTTGGGAGGTAAATTGCGGTCCCCGATTGTACACAATGTCACTGGGTATCCCATGATGACGGAAGACATGATGGACGAGGATGTCGGCTGTTTCCGAGGCAGATGGCAGCTGAGGCAGGGGAATGAATTGAGTGGCTTTAGAAAATCGGTCAATGACTGTAAGGATTTCCGTATGGCCCTGGGACGGAGGCAGTCCAGTAACAAAATCCACCCCGATGTGGGACCAGGGATGGCTAGGCGTGGGCAAGGGCAACAGATGTCCAGAGGGGGGCCGGTTGGAGGATGTACTCCTTGAGATCTCGCTCCAACGTAGGCCAGAAAAACCGATGCTTGAGGAGTCGGATAGTCCAGTAAACCCCCCCATGGCAGGCAATGCGGGAAGTGTGTCCCCAAGTGAGGACTTCAGACCTGAGGAAATAGGGGACAGGATGGGAGAGTCAGAGATGGTTTCCAAGGTGTAGTATTTGCAGGACAGCGCATCAGGTTTGACATTGCGACTGCCTGGACGGTACATAATAGAGAAATGGAAGTGGTCAAAAAATAAACACCACCGGGCCGGACGGGAGTTGAGGCGTTTAGCGCTATGGAGATAGGTGAGATTCTTATGGTCAGTCCATACCATGAAAGGTTGTTCTGCTCCCTCAGTGGCGCCATTCTTCTAATGCCAGCTTGATGGCCAATAGTTCATGGTTCCCTACATCATAGTTTTGTTTGGCTGGACTCAATTTGCGAGAGAAGAAGGCACATGGTTTGAGTTTCCCCGAAGCCTCTTCACGTTGTGACAAAACGGCCCCCACTCCGGAATCCGAGGTGTCCACCACCACGATGAACTGTTTGGTAACGTCAGGTTGTATAAGTATGGGAGCAGAAACAAAGAGGGACTTGAGTTTCTTGAACGCGGTGTCAGCCGCAGGATTCCAGGAGTACGTTTTATTGACGGAGGTGAGTTGAGTGAGGGGTCAGCTATGCTGCTGTAATTACGGACAAAATGGCGATAGAAGTTGGCAAACCCCAGGAATTGTTGGAGTTTCTTACGAGTTTGGGGAACTTCCCACTGGGTGACAGCCTCTATCTTAGCGGGGTCGGGACGGATATTGCCTGCTTCGACGATGTACCCCAGAAAAGGGACGGTGGATACATGAAATTCACATTTCTCGGCCTTGACGTATAACCGGTTTTCGAGCAGCCTCTCAAGGACTAGGCGATCGTGATGTTCATGTTGGGAAGGATGTGCGGAATAAATGAGGATGTCGTCCAAGTAAACGAAAACAAATCTGTTCAAGAAGTCCCGAAGGACGTCGTTAACGAGGCGTTGAAATACAGCGGGGGCGTTGGTGAGCCCGAAAGGCACAACCAGGTATTTGTAATGCCCTAACAGGGTGTTAAACGCCGTTTTCCATTCGTCCCCTTCACGAAAGCGTACAAGATGATAAGTGTTCCTGAGGTCGAGTTTTAAAAAGATCTTTGCTTGCTGGACCGAGTCAAAAACGGAGTCAATTAAGGGCAGTAAGGGCAATATTTATCTTTGACCGTTATTTGGGTAAGCTCACTGAAGTCAATGCCCGGCCGCAAAGACTTATCTTTTTCTCCACAAAGAAAAAACCGGCACTGACAGGGGAGGATGAAGGACGGATGTGACCCAGGGAAAGGGCTTCCTGTATATAGTTCGCCATGGCGACCTTTTCGGGTCCTGAGAGATTATACAACTTTCCTTTGGGGAGGGGAGCACCATTAAACAGCTCGATGGAACAATCATAAGGTCGATGGGGCGGCAGAGCACTGGATTTAGACTTACAAAAAACGGAACGCAGGTCGTGGTAGCAGACCTGAACATTAGAAAGGTCAATTTCTTTCCCCTGGTCAAAATCAGGAACATTGGTGATAGGCATGGCGGAGTGCAGACAGTTAGCCAAACAATAGGTGCTCCAATTAGCTTTGCGGGGTGAGCGGGGTTTTGCGGGGTTTTGTGAAACTGCGTAACTAAAAATTAGAATGAGAATGGGGCTGGTGCTGCGAGTGATGCGAGTGAGTTGCTTGCCCCCTAGAAGAGCAGCGTTGATCAATTAGGCTGTGCTCAGCCCCGGAATCTACGAGTGCCTTGAGTTCAAAAACTTGTTTTTTATGACTGAACTTGACAGGAACAAACAAGAACTTGAAACCTTGGACGAGTTCAGAATTTTCCCCCCGTGGCCTGTCATCTAACGGGGAGTTCGGGAGTTTTTTTTTGTTTTTTTTTTAAGTTGTCCTGTCCAACAGCTGGGCAAACAGATGAGAGCTGAAGGCCTCTTGTGTTGGACATATTTTATTTTAACAACAGGGGTTATGAAACTTCTGACAAACCAGAGGAATAACCCACCCTTGTAATTGAGGCCAAACTTTATTAATTTCAATCATATTTGAAAATCTTTGATGTTGGACCGGACGGAAAAGGAAAGGAGGTAAGAAAGGGAGAGGGATGTTAAAGGTGTGTGGGGGGGGGGGGTAGGAGGGTGATAATAGGAGGGGGGTATAGAACCATGAAGCAGCATAAAGCAATAAGTTTACTGGATGTTTATCATTACGGTAAGCTTCAAGTGCAGTACGAATCTCAAAGGGCGGGGCCTGTCCACACACACACTCAAATGCCATCAACATACCTGCTAGCTGCAGAAATGTCCACCTGTCAACATGTACACAAAACATGTACACAAAACAAATTGTGTTCACACACGCACACCCATGCCTTCAAACTAACTGGTGTGAAATATTTCATTCATTCAATCATGCAAACTATTAGGGTAAAGGTGAGCTAACACCTGTGCTCAGGTGAGTGTTTATGTTCTACTAAAATGGATGGTGGAATGTGAAAAGAAGGAGGGGGAGTGCCCAACCAACCCCACACCAAGACCCCCACCGCAGCAGCAGCGGCAGCCAGAACCCCCCAACGCCAAACGGCAGCAGGCAGAGAACCACTGCCCCCCGGGCGATCACATCCGCCACCCAGGCCAGGGCCAGCAGGACCACCACGAGGCCCCCAGAGCCAGAGAGCAGGGAGGCATGGGGGGAAGAGAGTGCCGCCCCAGCCCAACCAGGAGAGCAGCCTCCCGCTGTGCCGGGAGGGCCCAGCGCAGGGCCCCACCCAAGAAGGGCGCCCACAGACCCAGACGAGCAACCCATCACCACCCAGGAGTTCTGGGCGTCCCCCCACCCCAACCCCAGGTACGAGGCAGGACCCCCCAAGGGAGACCAGCTCCGCGCTCCAGGCAGACACCCACCCGGCCCGCGGTTGGTCAAGGAAGGAGCAGGGCAGAGGACAGCCGACCCCACCCAGGACAGGGGCATCCCGGGGAAAAGGGGGGCCCACAAGGGTTGTTGTAAACATGGCCTGACCAGGCTCGGCCACAGTTGGAAATTTGGCGAGGCCCAGCACCCGAGGGCAAGGACCAGAACCCACCCCACAGGGATACGGACACCCCTGGCTCAGGTGTAATGTGAAACACCCCCCCCCCTCCGCGCGGAGAGAGCCCCGCCGGGCAAAGTAAACCGGCACCCAGGGGACACGGCCGCCGTTGCCAAGGGCCCAGTACCCCCCACCAGGGATGGGGTAAGGGACAGATGGACCTAGGTCCCACCTACCTTGCCAAATGTGTGTGCGTGCGTGTGTGTTTGTGTTCGAATGTATATTTTGAGGAGTGAAGGTGTGTGTACTAAGGGGGTGCAGTTAAAATTGGTGGGTAGGGCACAGAGGGGACATTTCCTGATTACTCACAGTAATGTCCCCTCACCCTCCCTACCAAGGGGCCCTAAATGTCTAAGGTGTATTTAAAATTGGCGGGTAGGGTGCTAGGAGGACATCTGCTGCTCACTGGCAGTTATGTCCAAGCACCCCCCTACCAAGGGCCCTACATGTCTGGTGCAAATAAAACCGAGAGAGGGGGGGCCCACTCCATATGGCATCCATGGGAGGGGAACCACTGCCAAGTAGCCCCCTCCCCAAAGTGCATCGCAGGCTAAACCCCCCACCCCCTCACCCTAATATGAGATTATATGAGGAAGGGGGTAAGTTGGGGACAGCTAGTAGACTGTCCCCCGGTGGTCAAACAGCAGTCCCCGAGCCCCCCCCCCAGCATGGGGCCCAGGTCCTCCAGCCCCGGGGTCCCATTCCCAGAGGCGCCGATGCCCCAGGCCCAGCACTACCCACCCCACACAGGAGTTTGGGAGTTTAAACGAGCGCTGAATTGTGAGACCAAATGACCCACCCGCCCACAATAAAAACATAACCCCTTATCACGACGTTTCTGTCTTTCTTCGGTAGTTAGCTTAGAATGACTGATTTGCATGGGTTCATCAGGATCACTGGTTGGTGATTCATGGCTGGATGGTTGGACAGCATATACAGGGGAAGCAGAATTAACCGGGGAAGGCGGTGGCTTGCGCTTCTGCCACACGAGGCATTCTCACAACCGGACATCAGACCTCAGGGCGGCGGAGACGAGGTCTTCAAAGTTGTCAGCCTCTGGCTGAACTGAGGTCCTTAATCTGTTCATTCAATGACTGATAGAAATTTTCTTTAAGTGCGGGATCCGGCCAACCTGCTTCGACTGCAAAAATTCGAAAGTCGATAAGATGGTCGCTTACCAGGCGGATACCTTGTTTGAGACTCAGCAACCGCCGGATGGCTTCTTCCTGTTTTCGAGGTTGGTCTAGCACAAGCCGGAATTCCCCTATAAAGCGGTCGAAAGGGAGGTGAGTGATAGGATAGGAGGCCAGAAAAGCTTGGGCCCATTGTTGCGCCTTGCTGCGGAGAGTTAACAATCAAAGAAATTCTGCTGTGATCGGCTTGATAGTACCTGGGGGCCTGCTAGAAAATGAGTTGACACTGAAGCAGGAACCCACCACAGGTTTCAACAGCGCCGTAGAAAGGTCCCGGCTGTAGACTGACATTTTCCGGGGTATGGGCGGAAATGGCAGCAGCTGTGGGATTAGCCGATTGACCGGTTAGTTCCATTAGAGTCTGTGTGATACCTTTGATACGAGAAATCAGATCCTCTTGGATGGTAATGACTCAAGTGATGGCACTGTATAAAAGTTCCAAAAATAGTCCTTGTTGGGAGACGGTCAGACGAAGATCTTCCGAGTCAGCTGGGTCAGTGATTTGGCCAGTTCGTTCTGACATGATATGACGTAAGTTCAGAGTGATCCAAATGCTGGAACTCGGAAGGAGACTCAGACAGCGAGTTAAGTTTAGATGGTTTAATATAGTTGAAGGTGAGTAATGGCTTCTTTTCCAGGAGAAGGCGCGGCGGCTGGCTGGAGGAGTTCGGCAGAGGTAATCCAGGAGCGAGGCACAGGAAACCAGAGGACAGTGACCAGATGAATACCAGAGGAGATTCTTCCTGAGACAGAGAGACACAATGAGTAACACGAAGCTTGGCAACATACAGGGACATGAGCAGGCCCGACTATGCACCGTGGGAGGAAAATCGAACTGCTGCCGAATGATGATCCAAGCGCTCCTTAAGAAGGCTGCAGCAATGATGAGGTAAGTGAAGGCAGCTGGTTGCGTCCAAAACAATGCAGGCGGGGGAGGGGAAGAGTAACTGACAGAGGCACCATGACAAACATGCCCCAATTGAGCCTCCACCGTTGTCGCCCAACATGCTCCATCCCTGCACTCGGCCCTGAGAAGAGAAATGTAAAACAAAACAGGGGTCGGCAATATTGTTTGAAAGAAAACCACAAAAACACAATCAATGCCCACTGTCACACAAACACTCACAATAAAAATGGGTAAATACAGGATAAAACATTAAAAACAGATATAAGGATAAAACCAGCACAACACAGCAGCGGCCCTTGGGAAGGGCGCAACACCTCTCAGCAGGTCCTCAGTCCAATGACCATGGGCAAAAAGAGGTCGCTCTATTGGCTGCCTCAATGGCCAAGAAGATGAAGATCCGGGCTCGGAGGGTGGCCGGACGCCCACCGGCAGGAGCTGGAGCACCGAGGCCTAGAGCTAGCAGCCACTGGTTGAAGCAAGGTGTACTTGCTGTGTGCTTAAAAATCAGAAAAGCCAAACAAAAGCAGCATTGTGCCTCTGCTGCCCCTAAATACAAACAAAAATTGGTTAAAACACAATTAATAAAAATTTAAAAACAGGCAGAGGCCCAGACCAAACAATCTGATCACCTGAGCAGTGAGGAGAAGCTCATCCACACCTTAAGCTCACTGGAGCGTAGAGGGGAGCTCCGGATGCCAGAGCTCTTTTCTGTTTTAGCTAAAGAACACAAATTGTTTTAGCACAACCTAAAGCAGATTCAGAGACGGCACTACCACACTTACCAGGAAGCACAGAGGGTTAGCCACCAGAAAATGGGCGGGGTTTGAGCACCAGACAGGTGCTTGTGACGGGGTCCCATCATGACTATGGAAAAAAAAAAAAAAGAAACATTAGTTCTACCTGGGTTTGTGTATGAGGGGACTAACGTGTTTTTTTGTGAAGAAATAATTGTTATCCACTCTCATTTCTGGATGTGGTCTTTGTATGATTTTCATGGGTTAACTATTTATGTTATGGACGGTTCACCTGGCGCACGGCAGTCACGCCCCAAAGTTATTAAATGGGGTCAAAACAGGTGCGCAAAAGAGGGAAGAAGAAAGGTGAAAGACGCACTGACATCTTCTCCAGTGACCAAAGACTCCAAAATATTAAATGTTCCTTGCCTGCTGGATTTATCCCACCAAACATTCTGTGGAGTCCAGATGAGTGACGGGGGAGCAGAAACCGATGATTTATTCTAAAGGCCGAGTGGAGTGACGTGCACGATCCCGTGAGTGGGCGCATCCTAAAGAAACTGATCAAAAGAGACCAGCTGGTGAGATCAACACTTTTTTTTCTTCTTGGGTACCCAAACACCTATTTTTATTTTACTGGTATACCTGTTTATTTTGGGGGGGTTTCTTTTGGTTTACTGGACTGACTGAGGCCGATATACGCGTTCGCGTGGATAGTTCATTGACTATAGTATAAGCGCGCCTGTGAAAAAAAAGAGAGAAAAAAGAAACTTGGGAGTTAAGAACATTAAATATACGTTTAGGAAATTCTACAGGTGTATTTCTGTTTTTGAATTGTAATGTGATTCTGTTTCAACAGTATTTGAAGAAACCCAAAATAACTTTTGATAACATACATTATTTAAATTAACTAGTGTTTGTTACAGTGGTGGCCAGTATGGGGATTGAATTTGACTGTTAAATCTTGCATTTAAAAAAAAAAAAGTACCTGTAAATTTGTACGTTGTCATTTCTGTCAAATATAAATATATGTGAATCACACTTTAATTGTATCCAGAGAAATATGGCTGATGATAGTACAAACCCATATCAGTCCATTCTATTTGATCACCCCACAAGTGACGTGGATGCCGGAGAAGATGGTCAAACGACGCATGGGGACGCATTCGACCATAACATCAGTGAACATGAGCAGCGAGGAGGAGATGCTTGGGTCACCAGGAGGAACCCAGGGGAGGAAGTTGCCTCACTCATCAGTTCTCTTTGATCAGGAGGAAAATGTCACACTTGTCGACAAAAATAATTCCTATATGGGGGCACCCCCTTATATTTCTCTATATAATATCTTAGATGTTCTGGGGCAAAGAGTAACATCATTAGAAAATGATTTTAGAGACTCTATGGAAAATGCTCTTAATAGGGAGATTAGTGTCTAAGGTCATGTAGACAATTCTTTGGAAGTTCTTGAACAACGCATGGTGTCAATGATGCAACAGTTTAAGCAGCAATTGGTTGAGTGTTAACAACGACGAGATGAGAAGTGGAAGGCTGAAATCCAAAGACTGAAGCGTGCCAGTCCAGCTACTATCTCCTCATCTCTCTCCGCTAATGGAGCGCGGCTCTGTCACCAACACTCCCTTCCTCCTGCGGCTCAGCCGTCATAAATGAGAACTTCACAAACCCAAACTGTTTTTGATTCAGTGTCTCAGACACCCAGTTTTACTTCCGGTTCTGGTCCATCTGCGCTAGGTGGAGCACACCTTTCTTCTACCTCAGGTCCTCAGTCAGTTCACATGCTGTCTCCAACACTAGCTTTGCCAAGCACCAGCAAAAGCTCTCCAGTACCTCTACCAGTAAACACGTCGCTAAATACCACTGTTAGCCAGGTGGCAAATGCTCCAATGATGTATGCGAAACCAGCAATCCGTATGGATTTCCCATCTTTCAGTGGGTCCAGAGGAGTCGCAGAAGTATTTAACTTTATTGAGCCATGTGAAACCTTCTTAGCTGTAAGGCCGCTAACTGATGCTGAGCTTATAGGCACATTGTCTGGTGTTCTTAAAGGGCCAGCACATAGTTGGTGAAGTGTGGCTAAAGCTCAAGTACACAACTGGCATGAGTTTAGAGAGGCATTTCAAATTGCCTTTCTTCCGCCTGACTACCTGGCAGAAGTGGAGGAAAAACTACAAGACATGGTGCAGTTACCAGGGCAATATCTTGGGGACTTTGCCTATGATTATTGGGCTCTATGTTTAAAATCGAAACCAGACCTCAGTGAAGCGGAGCTGTTTAAGAGGCACTGTAACCACCGTAGACCAGATGGTGAGGATAGGCACACTAGTGGAAAGGGACTGTAGTTCATCAAAAGACTACTGGGGGAAGGTTGATCAGCAGAAAGCTAAAGAAAAACCTTGTAAAAAAAAAAAAAACCTTGACAAAAGTTTGTCTAAGACAGTGTTTCTCAATTATTTTTTGCCAGGCCCCCCCCTAAGAAAATAAAATGTAATAAATTTCTGACACATGTGGTGTTGGGTGAAGGGGTTCACGTTGATCCCGAGAAGACAGATGCAGTGACTTCATATCCAACACCCACCAACATCAAATCGCAGCAACGGTTCCTGGGTCTGGTTGGATGGTACCATAAGTTTATTCAACATTTTGCAGACTTGGCAGCTCCTCTGAACAGACTCAACAGAAAAGACGTGAAGTGGGACTGGACGGAAGAGTGCCAGCAGTCCTTCCAACAATTAAAAACAGCTCTGGTCAATGCTCCAGTTCTTGTGCAGCCTGACTACGCTCTACCTTTTGAAATCCACACAGATGCGAGTGAAGTTGGTCTGTTAGTTGGTCTGTTAGTTAGTTGGTTAGCTCAACCCACCAGCAAAGGTGAACGAGTGATCGCATAAGCCTCCCGAGGCCTAAAAGGAACTGAGTGTCATTATTCCACCTCTGAAAAGGGTGGAGTAATGACTAAGGAAAAAAGGTCCTTGATGCATAGCCAACCTTATGTGCGATGACAGGACGTTATGACTTTCAAAGCTGCGTGTAAAGAAGCCCAGGCCCTAGCGTGAGAACTACAGGAGGATGAGGAGGCTGCTCTTTCTAATAGAGTCACCTACATTCCTCAGAACCAGGATGCCATCAACCCAGGACATCTCAAGAATCAGTTAAAGGTTGAATTGAAGCAGGAACTGTTGGGTGAGATAAAAACTGGAAGAAAGGAACACTTGAAAGGGGAGGCCCATATGCCGGAGTAAGGTGACTTACTTGGGACAAGTCATTAGCAAAGGGGGAGTACTTAGTGACCCCACTAAGACGATGGCAGTGAGGGAATGGCCAGTGCCCCAGACTGTGAGGCAAGTGCCCCAGACTGTGAAGCAAGTGAGATCCTTTTTTGATTTTGTTGGTTATTATAGAAGGTTTATACCCCACCTTTCCAAAATTGCTACACCTCTAAATAGGATGACCCGCAATACCTCTGGAAAGAAATCCACTCTAGTGACTTGGACAGAGCAGTGCCAGCAAGCTTTTGACAAACTAAAAGAAGCCTTGCTGAATGTTCCTGTTTTGGCTTATGCTGATTTCTCCCAGCCTTTCAAGTTGTAAACAGACACAGGTTTTGAGGGCTTGGGGGCAGTACTGGCTCAGATTCAAGATAGGAAGGAGAGCGTCATCGCATATACAAGCAGAAGCCTTCATCCCATAGAACGCAGTGACCAGAACCATAGCTCATTCAAGCTAGAGCTGTTAGCTTTAAAGCTTTAAACGACCCACTTGTGCAACTGGAAATGGCCCGGTTGGGAGCGGAACAACACTGGGTGGGCCAGCTTCCATATTTCAGGTGCAGTATTATCGTTCTGGTGTACAAAATAAAAATTTCACTTTCCAGGCTCCCAGACCAGAAGCCAGAAGTGGACTGATGGAAGGTGCAGTTAGTGCTGATGAGGTAGATGACGTGTGTGTGTCAGAGTTCAGCGGAGCAGGGGAGCAATTGGGCAACAAGAGGAGAGGTGGGCAGGACCGGGAGAAAGTTCAGCTTCCTGACAGCCTGGTGGAGAAAACTGCCTTTGAGTCTGCTGGTCCTGGCCTGGTCCACAAACTTGATGTAAGCGTTGGAGCTGTGTGTCTGTGCGCAGTCGTGGGTCAGCAGGGTGAAGAGCCAGTTACACAGAGGAGCATTGAGCCCCAGCTGAGCCAATTTGTGAGTAAGCTGTTGGGGGAGTTGGTGTTGAATGCTGAACTGAAATCAATGAACAGCATTCTGACATAGGAGTCCTTATTCTCCAGGGGAGTGAGTGCAGAGTGAAGAGCAGTTGAGATGGTGTCATCGCTCAAGCGGTTGAACCAATAAGCAAAATGAAATGAGTCCAGGGAGGGGGGCAGGACAGACTTGATGTGTCGCATGAGTAGCCGTTCAAACCTCTTCATGATAATGGGGGTCAGAGCAACCGGACGGTAGTCATTAAAGCAGGAGGGAGGTGGCTTTTTTGGGACGGGTATGATGGTGGTCGCTTTGAAGCATGTGGGGATGACAGCCTGACTCAGGGAGATGTTGAAAATGTCTGTGAAGACATCAGCCAGTTCCCCCACACAGTCTCTCAGCACTCGACTGGGGATTTTGCATTGATCCTACTGAGGGATCTTCTCACACTCTCTGAAGAGTGACATCACCTGGTCACCAGGAGAGGGTGGAGTTTTCTGGGCTGTTGTGCTGTTCACTGCCTCAAAGCGAGCACAGAAGGAGTTCAGATTGTTCAGCAGGGAGATGGAGCTGTCACATTTCTGTGGTGGAGGCTTGTAGTCTGTGATGGTCCGAAGTCCTCGCTACAGGCTCTAAGTGTCTCTGCTGTCGCTGAAGTGAGGAGCTATCCTCCAGAAGTATTGTCTCTTAGCTTCCCTGATGCAACGGGACAGGTTGGCCCTAGCTGTCCTCAAGGCCACCTCATCTCCAGCTCCGAAGCCATTATGAACCTTCAGGAGTCTGTAGACCTTTCCTGTTAGCAACGGTTTCTGATTTGCCCGGACTGTGATGGTCTTGTTTACATTAGCTGCGTTTACATGGACAAAAGTAATCGGAAAGAATGCCTGATCGGAAGAAAAATGTGTCATGTAAACACGCCGTTCGGAATAGTCTGCCCTGAGCTTTAGTACGCCGCACCTAGCGTCCCAATATTGGTATGCCTCCTGTAAGGTACCATGAGTAACAGAGACGACCAATGTTAAAGTTGGGGGGGGGGGGGGGGGGTAATGTCGGAAGTTGGTTTACCTTTATCCCAAATTTAGTGCATGGTTTTTTTGTTTTGTTTTCTTTCCTGTGTACTGCAAGTTTGCTGTGCTTTGTGAAATTTATTTCCTATTATAAGGACTATAAAAGGAAAAAAGGACTAATTGGAAACCCCTCCCCAACCCCATGCGATTGGCTGTTGGTGTCATGCACTCTTTTAAAAGCCAGAGGGCAGGCGAGAGCGGAAAGCCCCCCGACGACTCTGTGACTGAGAAGGAGGAAGTGTGCTGAGATCTGGAAGGGCTACATGGAAGCGCACTCACTACTGGAAACAAACACTCAACGCAAGCGAGGGCTCCGCCGCGACTGGGAGAGGAGAAGACGAGGTCGGGACGTGATGCGCTGTTGAACTTTGGAGAGAGTGTGGCCAACATTGTTGTAGTGCTTAGAGTAAGTGTCAAAGGTGGACCGGAATGTGTGCAATATTTGTGCTGATCCTTGGTATTTCTTTTTTAGTTTTGGGTGGTTTTGTGCTGTTTTTGTGTTTTTCTTACTCTTAAATGCGGTTTAATTGTTTAATTGTTAATCATGATTGCACACACCTGGACTTCATTGGCAGAACTCCTCACCACTGCTTATATGGAACTCTGAGCAGTTGCCCGGCAGAAAAACGAACAAGCACCTGAGGCAGACGCGCACAGCGCAGCTGAAGCGTGCCATAAGGAAGGAAACTCCGGGTGAGAGCAGAGGAAGGGTGGACCAGCTGATCGCCAGCCCAACGCCGATATTTTGGACGCAGCCGGAGCCTTGTGAGACGGGGGTGTCGACCGTGCGGAGGAACACCGGGGCTGACCGGAAAGCTGCATGCGGGACTTGAGGGCCTGACAATCGGTAAATAAAGGAAAGTCTGCTCTCCTGATCTCCCTTGATGCATGTGGCCGACGTCAGTACAGCACCCTGAAGTTTCTCAGTTTTGTTTGTGTTCCTTATTATTTGTGTACAATAACCGTTCGGCCTACAACAACCATTCAGGGTCCTTCTAGTAGTGCTGACATCACACTATGTGATTGGCTGGTCCGATTGGTCCGATGACGTATCAGATAGTGATTGGTCTGGACAAATTACGACACTACCATAGAAGAAGATATTATAAAGTCTGTTGCTTATTTTTTTTGTTTTTTTTATTATTTTTATTGAACTTATGAAGTCTGTTGTAAACAAGCTGAGCTCCGACACAGAGTGTGATTATCTTCTAAATGTGCTTTTATCATTGTTATGATTATTATTAAGTACATTTGCAGCCGAAGGGACTACGGTCCGAACCCTTCTCCAGACCAAACACTATAACAAAGTGCCTTCCCTGCCTGCAAACACGAAGCTACGAAACTCCAGCTCCTCTGATCAGAGACACTGTTCACTTGTGTGGAGCAGCAGGTTCATTCTAATAGCCACAGATCTTTTTACAAAGTGGGTTAAGGCAACATCTGTCATGGTGTCTCTGTTAGCTACTCTCCCCCTCCCCTCTCTGCTCTGCTCTGGACGCGATCAGCTGGTTCCACTCACCTCATCAGCCTGCAGCCTCTGAAGGAGATCCAGGACCAGTATTCGAAGCCAGTTCGTTGTTCCTCTACCGTGCATAGTCTGGTCGACTCATCTTCTCGTTCTTGTTTAACTAAATTCCCTCTCTATTACTTACCCACAGGAAATATCACCACGGGTGCTCCTCTGGTCGCAGTCCTCTGTCCATGCTCCTCGTCCGATCCTGGTATCCTGTTCAGTCAAAGTACTCCGGTTTCTGCCGCCGAACCCTCCAGCCTGCCTTGCCTCCGCATCAAGATTCATTTTACTCTCAAGTCCTCATATTCACTGGCTGTGAATTGAACCTCTACTTACCTGACGATTCTCTGAGTTTTCTTCTGGGTTTCAGCATTTGGGTCTGCCAAGCCTTGCGAGATCATGACAAAATCTCTCTATAAACACTACAAAGAATAATGTCAGACACAACTTATGAGGGAAAAGAACTTCATATTACAAAAGGAAAAAGAAAATATGTAGAACCCAAGCAGAATTCCACGCTAAGTGGGGCCACCATAGTGTGACTCGAAGGACCCCGAACGGTAGTTGTTGGCCCAATCGTTATTGCACCTATACCGGTTTCACCTATACTTTGGGGGGGGGCTTTGGATGGGACTTTTAATCAAATTTTTATGTCTTTTTTATGTCTTTTATTTATTTTATTTTTTACCTGTTGCAACTGTTTTTAGATTACTATTTATTAAATCAATTTTTAAACTTTTAATTGTTTTTAGTCATTTTTGCACAGTATTCTATTGAGCTGATTCAATCACCAGTGCGACATAAGGACCTCTTTTTACTTCACCAGCTATGCGAGAGCAAAAGCTACTAAGAGAAGATGTGCTGCACCTTTCTGAACTGATTTCTGCTCCCATCAGATCCTTTTCCTTTTTTGGGGGCCAGGAGACTGTTTTATAGACTTGGATACCACATTCAGGTGCAAGAAGACAAATGTTTGAATTCGGACACAAAAGCAGGACGGCAGAAGTTTGAATCAAAATAAGGATCCTTTAATCCAAAGAAGGCTCTTAACTCGTGAAGACTGAGGTGAAACAAGTAGAACGATCCGGTGACAAGTGAAACACAAACAAGAGCTTATATACACACATCATAAATGAAAACAGGTGGGTAAACAGGTGCCGGTGAAGACCGGGGTAAGTTACCTAAAGAACCAAGGAAGGCAGAACATGAGTTAACAAAATAAAAGCCAGAACCCGGAAGTGAGACACAAATGAACCGCCCTGGCCCCAGCTCCTGACAGTACCCCACCCTCAAGGGGTGCCCCTGGGCGCACCACCGGGCTTGTCAGGGTGACCCCTGTGGTACTCCCTGAGCATGTTTTTGTCCAGCATCCTCGATGTGGGTTCCCAGGACCTCTCCTCAGGACCGTAACCTTCCAGTCAACCAGGTACTGCAGGCCCCGGCCCCGACGTCTTACGTCCATGATACGTTTGATCATCCAAGCGGGCAGACCGTCGATGATGCGAGGTGGCGGATGTTGTGATGGAGGGGGCTGGAGAGGACTAGTAACATGGGGTTTGATTTGGGAAACATGAAAAACTGGATGTATGCGCATGGTCAGAGGAAGGCGTAGTCGGATCGCCACAGGGTTGACGACCTTCTCCACCTCAAAAGGCCCGATGAAACGCGGAAACAGCTTTCTAGACTCTGTCCGCAGCTTGATGTTGGCAGTGGACAGGAGTACTAACTGACCTGGCACATAGGTAGGGGCCGGTAACCGATGCCGATCAGCCAGTCTCTTGTTAGCTGCGGATGAGCAAAGAAGAGCAGCGTGAGCCTCCCTCCAAAACCGTCTACAGCGGCGGTAGAGGTGTTGTACCGACGGCACCGCCACCTCCTTCTCCTGCTGTGGGAACAACGGGGGTTGGAAGCCCAGAGAACACTCAAATGGGGACATACCCGAAGCAGACGAGTTGTGGGCATACTCAACCCAGGGCAGAAGGGTGCTCCAGGTGGTCTGGTGCCGGGAACAGATGCATCGGAGGGCCACCTCCAGGTCTTGATTGGTCCTCTCGGCCTGCCCATTGGACTGTGGATGAAAACCCGAAGAGAGACTGATCGTGGGACCAAAAGCTGCACAGAAGGTCTTCCACACTTGTGAGACGAACTGTGGTCCACAGTCAGAAACAATGTCCACCGGGATCCCATGCAGTCTGAACACATGTTCCACAATGAGTCTGCCAGTCTCCGAGGCCGAAGGCAGCTTCTTCAGGGGCACAAAGTGAGTTGCCTTGGAAAATCGGTCCACAACAGTCAGGATCACGGTCCTGCCAGCAGATGAGAGCAGGCCGGTCACAAAGTCTAGGGCTATGTGGGACCAAGTGCGGCTCGGAACAGGTAAGGGATGCAACAGGCCAGCTGGTGGTTGATTGTTGACCTTGTTTTGGGCGCAGATCGTGCAGGCAGAAACGAACTCCCGGGCATCCCTCGCCAAACTGGGCCACCAGAAGCGACGACGCAGGAAGGCGATAGTCCTGTGTACCCCGGGATGACAGGTGAGCCGAGTAGCGTGTGCCCACTGGAGGACCGGGCTCCTTTCGGCCCTGGGAACATGGAGTCTGTCAGGGGAACCCCCACCAGGGTCTGGCTCCCGGGCCTGGGCAGTCTTGACATCCCTCTCCAGCTGCCAGGAGAGGGTACCCAGAACACAGGAGGCAGGAATCACAGTTTGAGGGAAGGAATCCTCCATAGCAGGTTCCAGTTGTCGGGAGAGAGAGCATCTGGTTTGATGTTCTTGGAGCCAGGGCGGTAAGACACCACAAAATCAAACCGAGCGAAAAACAGTGACCACTGTGTCTGCCTCGGGTTAAGCCGTTTAGCGGTCCGTAGATAAGACAGATTCTTGTGGTCCATCCAGACCACAAAAGGCTGTCCCGGCCCCTCTAACCAGTGCCGCCACTCCTCCAACGCCAGCTTGATAGCTAAAAGCTCCTTATCCCCCACGTCATATCTCATCTCCACCGGAGTAAGCCGGCGGGGAAAAAAAGCGCAAGGATGAAGCTTGCTGTCCGCACCCTGCCGCTGGGACAGCACAGCTCCAACCCCGACGTCCATGGCATCAACCTCCACAATAAACTGGGCGAAGGAGTCCGGTTGGATGAGAACCGGGGCGGTGGTAAACAGGTGTTTGAGCCGCCGGAAAGCGACCTCTGCAGCCTCCGTCCAAAGAAAAGGAGAGGAGGTGGAGGTCAGACCCGTAAGGGGGGCCGCGACCGAACTATAACCCTTAATAAAATGGCGTAGGCAATTGGCAAACCCCAGGAACCGTTGAAGCTGTTTCCGATTTGCAGGAGTAGGCCAATCAACCACCACGCTGACTTTAGCTGGGTCCGCACCTCCCCCTCCGCAATCACAAAACCCAAAAACGACACACTGGAGGAGTGAAAGTCACATTTTTCTGCCTTGACGAATAGCCTGTTCTCCAATAGGCGCTGAAGAACCAGACGAACATGCCGCCTATGTTCGCTGGGACTCCTGGAGAAAACAAGAATATCGTCAAGGTACACAAAAACAAAATGGTGGATATAGTCCCTGAGAACATCACTTATCATGCCCTGAAATACAGCTGGGGCATTAGATAGTCCAAAAGCATCACCAGATACTCGTAATGTCCCAAATGCATGTTGAAGGCGGTCTTCCACTCGTCACCCTCCCTGATGCATACCAAATGGTACGCATTCCATAGGTCCAATTTGGTGAAACACCGGGCCTCCTGCAGTGACTCAAAAGCAGTGTTCATAAGGGAAGAGGATAATGGTTCTTTACCGTAATGGCATTTAACCCTCGGTAGTCAATGCATGGCCGTAATGTTCCATCCTTCTTCCCCGGGAAGAGAAACCCCGCCCCCACAGGAGACGAAGAAGGTCTGATAAGACCCGCCCGAAGAGAGTCTGTCACATACTGCTCCATGGCCTCCCTCTCGGGTTTGGACAGGCTATACAGATGGCTCTTGGGCAGTGTGGCACCCGGCTGCAGTTCAATAGAGCAGTCGTACGGCCTGTGTGGGGGCAAAGAGAGAGCCCGGAATTTGGAAAATACCTCCCCCAGGTCATGATATTCAGGAGGCACCTTGGAGAGGTCAGGTGAGGGCGGATCCCCTACCGGGTCAGCGGGATCAGACCCTGGATGCCGAGCAGAGCATGAAGCAGGCCCCATGACAATGATTACTCCAACTGACTACACGGCCAGTCAATGACGGGGTTGTGGTTAAGGAACCAGGGAAACCCTAGAATCACCGGATTATGAGATGACTCAAAGAGAAAAAAACTGGTATGCTCGTGGTGGTTCCCAGAAAGGATGAGGTGAACAGGTTCAGTGATCTGGTTAACGGTGGCGACCACGTCACCGTTGAGGGAGATCACCTGCAAAGGGCGGGGAAGCGACTTAGTCCTCAGACCGGCCTGTTTGGCTAGCTCAGCATCCATGAGATTCTGTTCAGCCCCAGAATCTAATAGGGCCCGAACAGGAAACCCCCCACCCTTAGACATAATGTGACCCACCAAAAAGCAGGAGGTGGATTTAGAATCAATGGGCACCTGGCCTCCGCTCGTCAGTGTGCCCACTTTTAATGACGAGCGGAAGCTTTTGGGCAGTTCTTACAGTAATGACCCCTGCTGACCACAGTAAAGGCACTCACCTGCTGCCATCCTTCGTCTACGCTCAGTGGGGTACAAACGGCCACGACCCAGCTGCATAGGTTCATCCAACGGGGCTGCAGGGGGTCCTGTGGGAGTAACAGGAGACATGTGAGAGGAGGGCTGGACGTAAACGTCAGGGTGTCCCCTGAACTGGGAAACGTCCACCCGACGCCCCCGCCGACGATCCTGCAGTCGATTGTCGATCCGAATCACAAGGGAGATAAGAGGCTCCAGCGATGAGGGCAGCTCCAAGGGAGCTAAGTGGTCCTTCAGCTCCTCTGATAATCCCTCCAGAAAAGCGTCTGTAAGCGCTGCGGGGTTCCACCCGCTCCGGAACTCAATAGCATAATCTGTCACCCGACGGTGACCTTGCGTCAGCCGCATCAGCGCCTGCGCCGCCTCTCTGCCAGGTTTCGTGTGTTGGGTGAAGGCGTCGAGAAAAAGCGGATAGAGAGGCGCAGGTGGCTCCTCCATGTTGCCACTCTGCAGTGGCCCATGCTCCAGCTCTGTCGGAGCATGGGCCATTTTTTTAATCTTACTTTTTGTCTTGCATCTTCGTTTCTGAACATTTGAACACTGAGAACTTGAAACATGCACAAGGAGAACATGCAAACTCCACACAGAAAGGTCCTCCATTGATGTTTCGGGGTAAGAGCCAAAATGCAGGAAACTGGGCTTATAGAGGCAGAAACATAAACATTTAATAAATAAACTTAAATGGGACAAAAACTGCTGTGAACCAAAATGCAGAAAAAGCAGATGACCTGACAATGTAGACTTGAAAAGCAGACACTTCTACTCTCTGAAAACTATGAATAGAAATGAAGACAGCTGTGGATGATAAACATGAACGTGGAGTGACTGATAGAGGACAGAACATGACCAAAAACACCTCTGAAAAACTGAACTAATCTGCAGAATCCTCACTGCAACAATATGTTATACTTAAATATTATTAATAATTCCAGCATTCTGGGGATGAAAGTTGTAGGACGTCTGTGTTTCAAATATTACCATCTGGATTAAACTTGATTCCTTTTGATTATGCCTGCAGCACATTGTGCCAAAATAAATAGCCTACAGTGTTTTATTGTTTTGATGTCTTTTAAGTAAATGATAAAGTGAATGCACTCATGTTGACAATAATTTATTAACATTAAAAAATTACAATTATATTACGTTGTATCACAGTACCTGAGTATTTATCTATTTGTAGTTTATTTAATTTTTTCCTTAATTCCTTTTATTGTTTAAAAGACAAAAAAGTGTTTTTGCTGCCCTTTTCCAACTTTGAGCCCCTGCCCCTCTGAAATCTTGTGTACGTCCCTGAGTCCTGCAGAAAAGGTTGGGTTTGACCCAGTAATTCAGGTCTACATGGATGCTTGACAGAATATCTTGATGTAGCAGCCTCGTCATTTTTAGAACTATTTCTAGTTTTTTTCTTCTTGCCTCACAGTGAAAAGGCCCTGGTTAAAATCCCAACTGGGTCCTTTTTCTGTGTAGTTTGAATGTTCTCCTCGTGTGTGTGTAGGTCTTCTCCGGGCACTCTGGTTTTCTTCCTGCAGTTTAAAAACATTCCTTATGGGTTAACTGGTGTATCTAAATTGCCCCTAGGTGTAAATGTGAATGTGTGGCCATGTATCACAACCTGGTCAGGGTGGACTCTGCCTTCAACCAACAGTAGCTGGGATAGGCCCCAGAAACCCCAAGACCCCAAAAGGGATTCAGCTGGTTCTGAAACTAGATGGAGAAGGTTTTATTGCATGTGAGACAGCAGAGGGCACCATCTGACCATTTTCAGAAATGTCTAAAAACTACATGAAGTAGTTTTTAATTTGATCTCAATAAAATTGTAAAGCTCTCTGCCCTGATTGCAGATCACAGCAGGACACCTCACTAAACAGAGATGAATGAATTATATGACAAAGGCATCAAAAACTGTACTGCAGCAGCTGCTCTGACACTCTTACTTTGAAAATTCAGATGATTTTGGAGTTTGGGTACTCATTTGTGTGTCATTTTTAACGATCAAAGCCCAATACCAAAATAGAAACTGAAACAAATTGTGACTTCCAGGAGTATGTGAAGGCAGCAAACTCTATCTTAAAGTACATGAATGTATCATGAGAGTTGGTCACTTTTGTAAAAGACTACGCACCCCACAACAATGGGAACAGATAATTTGGGCTTAGATAGAAAAAAATCCTTATACAATTATTCTTTTTAGTCAAATAAACTTTCATTATAATGACCGGCCACGAAAGTATTTATGTGGCTGTTTTTTACTTGTTTCCTCTGCTTCAATGGAATAAAAGGTTAGATCTTCTCAGCAGCAGAAACATGCAACAATCGGTACAATAAACAAACTTTTCATGGACTTCATCTCAACTCTAAATCTTTCTCCATGTGAAATGCATTTCACATCTCTCAATTTGATATGTACTATGATTTTTGAAAATGCATTTTGCAACTGATCATTTAAAAAAAATGACTTTTCCAATCTTTTTTTGTTTTAACTTAATTTTAAAGTTACTCTAAATCTTTTCTCTTTTCATTTGCTATTGTGTTTTTGTATAAACAATATAAGTGTTTTAAGGTGTGTACTGGCAGTCACACCTCTGTCAGTCTGCCCCAGGGCAGCTGTGGCTACATCAGTAGATACCATCACCAAGTATGAATAAGGAGTGAATTAACAAAGGACACATTGTATACGCTTTGAGTGCCTGGAAAAGCGCAGATAAATCTAATCCATTATTAATAATTATTTATATCAGGCTAACATTAGAGTAAGGTGAGGTCACTATTTACCAATTTAAAAATGTTTCTATGTCTGTTTTAAAATCCTCCTTTTTGTCTTCCAGCTTTACCCAGCACATTCACTTTAATGTTATCTCTGCCTGGTTCACCTTTGCAAATTGTTTGGTGAGTTGCTGTGGAGAGAAAATAGTCTCACCAGATTTGTGTGAGCGGAATTCTTGATTTGTAACTTATACAATACATTTTGTGCGTAACTGTGCGTACTTGCAACATCGTACTATTCACATGTAGCCATGACTATCTAAAACTTACAATATACAAGAAAATACAATTTACGCACACACAACTTGAATTTACCACAGCTTAAAAATGTAGGCGACATTACTGTTCATTTGGTCGGGTAAGAAAATGGATTAGTGCTGTGAGAAAAATAAATAATCATTGGATCTTGGAAAATACATTAAATATTTGGTGATAGTACCAAAACAAAATGTATGCTTAACAGCTGAACAAATCGTAAGGTTGTTTACTTATGCTGTGTTTCTTCTGGCAGGATCTAAAGAATCCTCTTATTGGGAGCATTTTAATGTGTTGAAGTGTACAGCTTTGGGATTTTTAGCAGGTTCACAAAAATGTGAGAAAAGTATGTTTGTGCTTTGTAAAGAAATTGCTCATTTCAAATGTTTTACATTCTTTGAATAACTAAAGGATAGTCTCTACAAATTGCTCTGAGTGAGTGTGATGAGTTTCATAATGATCAGACAATCCCCAATCTCCAAAAGAGAGATGTCCAGAAGGTATATGACCCAGAAGCCTGAGCTTTATCATGCCTTAGTCATATGCAACCAAATGGGGGTTGACCCCCGCAGGTGCTGGGGGTTTTTAGGCTATCCGGGTCCATGGAGGCTCAAAGACAGGAGTGGCTGCATCTTAACCCTTGTGTTATTCCGGCTGGGTAGCTCGCAGGAATCCAGGGTTCAATTCCCCAAGGGGAATAAACAATGGTACTGGGGGCAATTACCATATCAATTGCGAGCAATTCACATCACATCCTTGGGCAAGACCCTTAACGCAACTGCCTCCCGGGCGCGGCTGGTCTGCAGCTCACCACTCCCCCAGGGGATGGGTCAAATGCGGAGAACAAATTTCAGAAAGTAGCTCTTTCTTTCTTTCTTTCTTTCACTGCATGCTGGGAAATTGGTAGTGGCGGCAGCATGGACGGTGTGGGTGAGTGAGTTTGAGAGTTTGACAGAATGTTTGTGTGGATCAGTGCTCCTTTTTTTCGTTTTCTATTTGGAGTTTTTTACTGAACTTAAGTGACTTTCACTGGTGAGTTTGGGGGATCAGCGGTTCACCCGTCTCGCCGGGATGGAGTCTCAGACGCCGTCCTTGTCCCTGAGGCATGGGGTCCGCGTCCAGCCCGACCCGCAGGTGTCTGTGGAAACAATTCTCCTTGCTGTGGGGGACTTAGTTGGTCACGCTAACATCACTTATGCTTCCCGAATGAACAAAAGAGTGATTGTTTTTCTGACGGAGGAGCGTTTAGTGTCTGATTTGATCGCGTGTGGAGTCACTGGGGTGGTGGTGGTGGGGGGGGTATGCATAAGCGCGCCGCCTGCCCTCACAGGGCAGCTGAAGGGCAGCCTGATGAGGCCGCTCAGGTGGAGCAGGGGCTCGCCACTGCAGACTCGGTGTGTGTGGGGGGCCCTGCCCTTCTAACTGATACAGATCCTGGTGGGGGGTTGCAGCTCTGAAGCTGTTCAGAGCAGTATGGTGTCAATATAGTGCCTAAAGAATTGTGCAGCAAAACAGTAAAACCGCGCATCAAAACCTCAAATCTGAGCATCAAAATGCATAAATTGAGAACCAAAACCTATAATTTGCAACCAAAAGCTATAACCCAAAGCACAATCATATTTCTCAGTTCCCGATTTGTTTTCTCGCCATTCTGAAATCCTGTTTTTGAGTTGCAGTTTTATTTTGAAATCGTCTTTTTGAGTTGCGCTTTTATTTTTTGACTTGTGATTTTATTTTTTGCGGTTTTGATTCTAAAACCTGTCGGCACGTAAAAACAGTGTCATGTCAGTCAAGGGGAGGGGAGGCGGGACATCCCCACATCCAGAAGCTCATTGGCTACCGAATAACACCGAGTCCTACGTCAACAGTCCAGTTTAGAATGTGCCGGTAAGTTTTTCATTTTTTCAAATCTTTTACTATATTAAACTATCAAACTTGTACTTTATGTAACCAGAGGACTCCAGCACAGTCAGATGAGGAGCTCCACCAGTAGCTGCTAGTGAAAAAAGATGTTAGAAAGTTAGACGTTGCATGAAAAACTATCACCATTGTTCTCCTGTGTGAGCATGCTAGCTAGCTCAATGCTAGCGGGGTTTCCAGCTCAGTTCATGACTTTCATGGATTAAACAAAGTCGATTGTTTACCACAGTGTCAGAATCGGTCATGTAAACCTGAGAATAATTACCCGTGAATTGTCACTAGGATTAAACAAATATTTTATTACCTATAAGGTTTCTCAATATTTTTAGGGTTTACAGAGGGCAGAACAGAGCAACATATTGTGCCATATTTACAAAATGTATGCGTCTGCACTATGCAGACTGGCAGAATTCTGCATAGTTTTAAAATTGACTATTCCTGTATGTCTGTTGTTTTCTATAAGGGCCAGTGTTATACATGCCATAACAAAAAAGGCAGGAATTCTGAGGCATCTGCGACGTGGATGTCTACAACTTCTTGAAGGTACAGAAAACAATTTTAATCTTAATTTTTCTCTTCTTTTTTGGGTTAATTAACTTTGCTGTGTTTGTTTCTTTCCAGATGCAGGCCCCAAAGACGTCCCGGTGTGATGCAAAGGCTGTCCGGCAGGCTCACAGATATCTCCTGTTAACTGAAAGAGAAGCATTTAAAATAGTCGTCCATTTTGACCATGATTGCAGTGACAACATGCCCAGGCACACTGTCTGCTTCACATTTCTCAGTGCCTGCACAAAAACAGTGACTTTTCCACCTCAAGTATTTTGAGGAGTTTTAAAAACAGTTATTTTAATTTATCTGAATTGTGGCTCAGAATTTCAAAGAATCTGATGCACTTGACTCTGTGTTTCAAAGATCAAAACCATCATCGTCTTTTGTGCAAAACACATTTAATGGTCAAACAAGTGAAGCTTTACAAGATACCAGTGGTGATTATTAGCCATTTATTTTCTTAAAGAGGGGCAGTATTTTGTAAGGCAGATGAGATCTGTTCACATTGTTAGTTTTTGTTACATCCTGCTTTGATGACATGCATAGATCTTAACAGACAAGTAAATGTCTTGGCCATTGTTTTCCGATGTCCCACAAAGTTGAACAGATGGGACAGGTCTGAGTGGAGAGGGGGCACGCCACAGAGGGAACAACAACTCCAACAGTTTCCTGCTCTGCCTGGTTTATGTTGGACTGTCATCCAATGTCCACAGCATCCTGCACACAAAGAAAAATGTACTTAAGAAGGTTAAAATGAGAATATATATGCCTTAAATGATACTCAGTAGATGCATATTGTGAGAGTTAACTTCCTGTTGAACCTGCAATCTTTAAGGTTGAGAATAAAATGGTTTTGGAATACAGTTTCAAAATCAGAAAAACTTTATTGATTCCACACGTGGGAAATTTGTTCTGGCACCTCAAATAAATAATGTGTCTCTGAATCATAATTTTACTTTTATTTATTTTTTTAAATAGGGATTAACTTTATCCCAAACTAGGAAAGGTGTCACTTTCTTACAGCATGCTAACACGGGAGAACAATGGTGACAGTTTTTCATGCAACGTCTAACTTTCTAACATCTTTTTTCACTAGCAGCTACTGGTGGAGCTCCTCATCTGACTGTGCTGGTGTGGGTACCGGATCTTCTCGGGCTGCCGGATGTTCTCGGGGTCCTTCGGGGTCCTTCGAACATTGATGACGTTACCCGACGGTACCATCAGTTAGACAAACTACTTTGCGAGCGATTTTATGTTTAGCGATTTTACTACTTAGCGACGTCACCCTACGGGTATTTTGTAGCCCCCATAGTGAGTGTGTAATTTGTAGTGTGTTCATCCTCTGCTGGAGTTTGTATTTTTGTCTTTGAAAAGTTCGATTAAGAAAAAAAAAAAAAGACGTCACCCTACGGTAACACCAGTTGGACAAACTACTTAGCGATTTTACGTTACCTTTTGTAAAGTTTTTCTCACTCATAACTAATAATGGCATTTTTTTTTTGTTTTAAAGGGAGAGCCATTGGCAATATAACTTATTTTTCCAATTTGAGCAAATGTATTACTGTATAAAAACAATATTTATTTATGGTGTGCAGTCTGGTTTAATTCTCCCAAATGTCAGTTTCCCTTTTTTAATCTCAGAAAAAAACATTGTCATTTGATAACTATAATCAAAAGGAGCAGTCTACAGTCCTAAGCATTAATTGAATTCCACAATATATTTCCTGTTTAAAACTTATTATCGAGCTCACTAATAACGGAGAGTTATAAATTGACCAATCACTGTCGTAGACGTCATTGTGGCCACTTACAGCCAATCAAATAGTGTGACGTCGTCATTTGTCGAAGGACCCCGAGAACATCCGGCAGCCCGAGACGATCTGGCACCCACACTGGCCTCCTCTGGTTACATGGCGTCCTCTGGTTACATAAAGTACAAGTTTGATAGTTTAATATAGTAAAAGATTTGAAAAAAACTTACCGGCACATTCTAAACTGGTCTGTTGACGTAAGACTCTGTGTTATTCGGCAGCCAATGAGCTTCTGGATGTGGGGATGGCCCGCCTCCCCTCACTTTGACTGACATGACACTGTTTTTACGTGCCGACAGGTTTTAGAATCAAAACCGCAAAAAATAAATTCACAAGTCAAAAAATAAAAGTGCAACTCAAAAAGACGATTTCAAAATAAAACTGCAACTCAAAAACAGGATTTCAGAATGGCGAGAAAACAAATCGGGAACTGAGAAATATGATTGTGCTTTGGGTTATAGCTTTTGGTTGCAAATTATAGCTTTTGGTTCTCAATTTATGCATTTTGATGCTCAGATTTGAGGTTTTGATGTGTGGTTTTACTGTTTTGCTGCACAATTCTTTAGGCACTATATTGACACCATACTGCTCTGAGCAGCTTCAGAGCTGCAACCCCCACCACCAGGACACCATAGTGCAGCACTAGTGAGGTTAATGTTAGAGACTTTACTGTTGCTCCTGCCTCAGAGCTTCAGGAGGAGTCTGAAGGTGGTGAGAGTGTTGGTATGGAGAATGTTGGCAGTGTTTCTGACCGCTCTAATTGTAATAAAATGGGTACAGGGGTGACAGAGGCCGGGGTTGAGTGTGCAGATGGGCAGTCTGCTGTTAATTACTGGTGATTGTTCTGCTGGGATTCCTCCTCCTGTCACCACAGACATGGAGCTGGATTCGGAGTCTGACTGTGTATCTCTGGCAGAGTCCCAGATATTGTCCGATGACCTTTATTCACTCGAGGAAATTAATCACTTCCTAGATGATTCGTTTGGTAGACCAAACGGTGGTGGCTGATTATTTTCCAGATTTGGAGAAGTTTTTTCTGATGTCACTAACTTTGCAGAAGTTGGTTGACTTTAATACACTTGAGAAGAAACGGTTTCGATTAAAGAAACATGTGACTACCGTTCGCAAACAGCTGAAGGCTTCGAAGGGTAAAAGCTCCAGAAGGTTGAAAATGAAGAAAAAGGTTGAAACACTGACGTAGGATGACTGTGTGTGTGTGGATGATCTTTTTACTGTTGTTTCCTTCACTTTTCCTCCCTCACTCTATGTTTACAGTTAAGGCAGACTCTTTAAACATTAATGGTGGGAGGGAACCGGAAAAGAGGGCGATTCTTAAAGATATTTTTGTTTTTACAGGAGACACATAGTGATGTGACAACTGAGGCAGAATGGGCTTTGTGGTGGAGGGGTCAGTCTTTTTTTTCACATGGTACAGTTTTCTCTGCTGGGGTGACAATTCTTTTTTCGCCTAGGCTGAGTTTTAATATCTTATCCGTTAGTGAGGTGGCTGCAGGCAGGTTCCTTGCTGAGGGTTGAACTGAACGGGTTTAACTTTTGTTTGATTAATTTTTATGCACCTGCAGAAGGTGCCCACAGAATCCCTTTTTTCCTCACTTTAGAGGATTTTTTGAAAAACTGTGATCCAGGGGATGTTATAGTGATGGGCGGTGACTGGAATTGCACGTTGGATTTTACTTTAGATAGGACAGGTGCAGAACCTCATTTCCAGTCGTCCTCGGTTTTATCAAAGATTGTTTCTGACTCTTCTTTGGTTGATGTGTGGCGGCTTAATAATCCTCACACCAGACAATATACGTGGGCCAGGAATGTGGGTGGAAAATTGAGCCTCGCTAGACTGGACAGATTTTATATCACAGACAGTTTTAGAAACAGGGTTTATGGATGTTCCATTTATCCAGTTGCATTTAGTGATCATCATATGATAACACTAGAATTACACCTTGGATCTTCTACAAAAGGAAGTTTGTACTGGAATTTCAATGTGAAGCTTCTACTAGATAGAGTTTTTTGTGAGAAATTTGAGTTTTTTTGGGAGCTTTGGAGATGTAGAAGATCTAATTTTGTTTCTGTTAGCCAGTGGTGGGAGGTGGGTAAAGCACAAATACGGGTTTTTTGTCAGCAGTATACAAGTCATTCTACAGTTACAACCAAGAGAGCAATTTCTGCTTTGGAAAAAGAAATCTCTGGGCTAGAAAACACTTCATCTCATAGTGCTTCACAAGGTCAATTACTTAAGATCAGACGGGGAGAACTAAGTTCTTTTCTCCGTGAAAGGGCTAAGGGAGCTTTAGTTCGAGCTCGGTTTACCACCATCAGAGACATGGATGCTCCTACGTCGTTCTTTTCAACCTGGAGAAATCCGTTTATAAGAAGAAACAGATTGTCTGTCTGCGCCTTCATGATGGGACTGTTACTACGAGTCCGGCTGCCATGAGAACTATTGCGGTGGATTTTTATAGCGGCTTATTCGTAAAAGAAGACTGCGACAGCGACTGTGTGGATCAACTATTGGAGGGACTCCCACGGCTGAGTGACGCAGACAGGGATCTTTTGGATTCTACAATCTCCATGGAGGAATTGACTGCTGCTGTGGGTCAGATGGCGGTCGGGAGGTCTCCTGGTTTGGACGGACTGCCGGCGGATTTTTATAAACACTTCTGGAAGTGCCTGGGTCCGGATCTACTAGAGGTTGAAGGAATTTATATTTTTGTGGTTTTACTTCTTTTAGGTTTTCTGTCTTATCTTTTTATTTCAGCATTAGATTGTATTCAGATTAAGTGTGGAAGCTCCCGGACTTTGAATTTCAAAGGGACATCCTGTCTCTTTTCACTGTGAGCCCCAGAACTCACCCCCTACAGAGACACCTGGGTTTTCCTAAGGACAGTGGAACTGTGGCTGCAACCTTACAATGGATCATGAAATTAACATTGCATGGGAAAACTTCTGGATGCAGATTCACATGTGGAAGACCAAAAGGATGAGACTGACGCCTGTGGAGAAGGTTCCGGACGAGTGTTGAACTCCCATGGGGACACAGTTGGGGGTCGGACACGTCCGTCTGCCAGAGTAACCCCCACGAACCTTTTAGGTGCCAAAACGGATGCTGGGACCAAATATGGACTTAAGGGAGTGACCAGACCGGTCAGCCAGCCAATCTACGCGTCCTGGAGGAGGAGTGTGGCGGCCATGCTCTTTCCTGGAGGAGGGACTGCAGGCACGGAACAAAACTGCGGATCAGGGGAGAGTTCCTAGTTCCCGTTTTCTCTTCCCCTGGGAACCCGGACGTTCGTTATCAATTCGTTATAATTCCGGTTTTACTATGTTTAGAAATATTGTTAGGGAATAAATCTTGTTTATCTTTATCTGAAAGAATCCGTGGATTTTCTTGTTTTCTCACTTTTTGAACACGCAAAGAAAGTATCTACAAAGCGACTAGATATTTTTCCCCTTCATTTTTGGTGACCCTGATGTGATCCAAGTGATTTTATAGAGATTTTGAAAGTAATTTTAGTGATTATTAAGTGACGGCAAGGAAGCCGGTGGATTGTGACGAGATCTCGTGAGACTTTCGGCGAAAAGTCAGTGCACTTCCTGCTCACGGACCAAACTCCTCAAGGCCTGATCATCAGAAAACCGGTAAGCAGACCTGTTTGAAATTCTGCGTATTGACTACGTTATTCAACTAGTGAATAACTCAAATGTGGGGAGTGGAGTGTGTGAGCGGCTAGCGCACCCGTATCGGTTTGTGGTTTATCCGTGTCCCTGGAAAAACAACGGTCAAAATACGGAGAATTGATTATTTGCAAATTAAGCTACGGCATCTCGGTGCGCGTTAGCAGAAAACAGTTGACGATTTAAGCTAGCTCCGGCAGTGCGGTGCGCGTGAGCAGGGAAAATATTGAGGTGGGTTTTACCGTTCCCTGAACAAAAGGTGTTCGTAAATACGGTAGGTTTCCGTCTGTGTTGAGCCCTTACGGCTGGATCCGTATAAAAAACAGTGTTTGGTTAAATAACTTCGTAGGTGTGCGTCTGTCCCCTAGGTTTCCTCAAAGGTAAAAAACAGTGTTAGATTAGGAACGAATTTTGCGCGTATAGGATTTTCGGAAGAACCACGAAAGGCGGCGACCTTTTACAAATTATTTTTTTACTGCGAAGAGAAACCACAGAAGGATTCATAATAAACATAATGGGTGATTTTGACAGAGAACATGCGGACACCGGTGTATTTTCTTTTAATGACGGACTTGACGCTGCAGACCGACGACTTGACTGTGACGACAGAGGTGAAAGAGACGTGAATGATGCTGAATGGGAGAGAATGTATGAGATTGTGGAAAGCCAAGTGTTGGGTGGAATAGAGAAGAGAAAGAGAGAGAAGGAGAGAGTGAGATTGCGTAAAGTATGGGTGCAGATGGATCTGAAACGGACTACAAGTTGGCTAACATTTAGCCAACAGTTAAGAAAGAATGAGGATTGTGTGATGAAACAAATTCAGGAGTTGAATGAGAAGGTGAAAGAAGGATCATGGATGGAAAAGAGAGGAATTAAACGGAAACAAAAGGAAGCTGATGAAATTAGGCGTGCTGTTCATCAGTTGACTCTAACTGCTACCGCATTAGCTGCGGTTAAGGCAGAACAGCAAAGTTCTAAATGTACTGTGACACCATCCTCCCCCAAAACCCCCCTTCCTGCGCTTTACCCTCCCCTTTCAGTAGGGACAGAACCCCCACCTGTAACTTTCCCCCCTCCCTATGCTCCTCAAAAAATGTATCCAATGTTGAAAATTTGTGGTGAAGTGGCTTGTGACATGGATGAAGATTTAACCCCTGAAGAGAAACAGCATATTGCCCTCATGCTGCGGGAGAGGCGGTCCAAAAGGGGTGACAAAAAAGCAGACCGCCCCCGAGACCTCCTGAATCCTCATCCAGACCCCCTCTCTGGGCCATGGGTAAGTTATGCAGGAGCTTTTGCATACCCCTCACCTCAAAGTTCTATAGCTTCACAGGAGGAGGCCTTGGGAGCTGCAGCCATGGGAGCTGCAGCAGACCTGATTGACCCACAGGTTAAGCAGATCCTGGATTCCTATGAGACCCGCACTGCGCATCTTGAGAATGCATTGGAGCGTCTGGCAGGTCAGTATAAATCACCAGCTGAAGTCAAAAAATCTAAAAGACTATTATATCCAGAACAGGAAGGTGGCGATGAGGAGGAGGAGGAGGAAGACGAGGATGAAGACCCTCCACGTCGACCACATGTCCTGTCCACCAACCAGGATTTGACGCAGGTAAGTAGACTGCAATATAATTTAAGACCCCGAAAAGGTAAGAAAGGAGGAGACACAACTCACATGTTGCCTATGATAGCGACGGGAGCTGGTTTGCCCATTTACCAGCCCCTCCCACTTAAGGATGTGTCTACGCTGGCTGAACGTTTACCACGTGTGTCGAATGGTGGACGTAACTTTCTGCAGCAATTATGTACAGTTATGCAAGGTCATGTTCCATGTCTGGGAGATTTAAGACAAATTTTAGGAGTAACAGCCACAGTTACTGAGCTCCAGTCCATCGAACAGCGTGCAGATGTGCAGGACCTCGCGGACTCCACTCTTTTAGTGGACGTTCAGGCTCAGGTTTTCAATGCAATCAGAGAACTGTTTCCAGATCCACAGACTGCAGCTCCATCCAGTTTCCCCTTCACAGGTAAGGACCCCAACTCACATTACTCAGAGTGTGTCCAGAAATGGACAGACAGCACGGGTAGAGATCCAAGCCTGTCGCCTCCTGAGACAGTCATGTTCAGGACTGCAATCCTGGCAGGATTGCCTCAGGATGTGCAGGATGTTTTAAAAGCAGACCCGGACTTGATGGCAAGTGATGAGTCTCGATTTAAAAGGCATTTGGTTTATCATTGCAGAGTGCATTTGGAGAAAAAGGAAAAGGCAGAGGGAGAGATTGAGCAGTTAAAAGAGCAGTTACTGAAGCTACAGCTCGCACAAGCTCGTAAAGAAGCCACTCAGGACAAACAGGATAAAAAAGATGTTAAAAAACAGAATAATATGATGAGTCTAACATCCCCAGAACCAGCAGCAATGATGTGGCAGGCGCAGGTTTTCAGTGGCCGAGGTAGAAGGAGAGGCAGATACCCTGGAAGGCGTGGACCACCCAGCAGACCCCCTCCAGCTGCAGCTGGAGATGAATGTTTCATCTGTGGCGCTCCGGATCACTGGGCACGGAACTGCCCACACCAAGGGACCACAGGAGTGGCAAAATGGACAATACCACTAGGGGTGCCCAGGAGCTTTGGGACCACTTGGTGATGCAGGAGCCATGGTCCTTTTCAAACTCAGAGCCCCTACTGCTGAGACCTGCCTTCAAAGACCTGCCTTCAGGTAACGAAAGATCTTCTCCTGAGGTTGCATGATGTAGGTTTCAAAGTGTCTAAAAAGAAGTTGCAATGTCGCAGAAGGGAAGTCACATTTCTGGGTAGAATTGTTTCTAGCACAGGCTCATCAATGTCCACAGAGCATAGAATGTCTATTTTGCAGCATAGACGTCCAGAGACAGTCAGAGACATGCTGGCTTTTTTGGGTCTTTGTGGTTACAGTAGACATTTTCTTCCTTGTTTTGTAGAACGCACTGCCCCCTTGAGGTCAATGATTAAAGAGCAAGGTACAACTAACCTCACAGCTGTGTTAAACTGGACCCCAGAAACTGATGAGATTTTTGTAACATTAGTGCAAGACATGGCATGCGCAGCTGCTCTCGCACCACCAGATTATACCCAGCCATTTTATCTTGATGCATCTATGACGCCCACAGTCGTTAATGCTGTTCTGCTCCAGAAGAATCAGGGCAGACGGGATGTGCTAATGTATTGTAGCATCTCCCTAGATGCCGTTGAAGCCCGTTCACCGCCATGCACTCGTTATGCTGCAGGGTTAGCAAAAGTCATTCTGAAAACAGTTCACATAGTGATGTCACATCCTTTGATGATTTTAACAGAGCATTCGGTCACATCATATGTTGCGTCATCTTCTTTTACGCTGTCATCCTTGAGACAGACGAGGCTGCTGAAAACTCTGACAGCTCCGAATATTCAGTATCAACACACTGGAATTAACATGTCAGAGGGAATTTCTATGGATCCTCACTCTTGTTCTGTAGCTGTGGCAAAGGAATTGCGCACCAGGCCAGACTTGGAGACGAAGCCTCTTCCAGAAGGAAGAATTTTCTTTACAGATGGTTGCTGTTTCCGCTCCAAAACTGGAACCCTTCAGGCAGCAGCTGCTGTGGTGGAGCATTCCGAAGCAAGAGGGGAACCCATAGCTCATATGGATCTGATGCAGCGGCTGGATCATGCGCTGCAGATGCCATCCAAAGTCGTGGTGGTCAAAATTCCAGGTCACAGTAAAGGTAATTCTTTAACAGCACTAGGAAATAACGCTGCTGACGCGGCTGCGAAGGCAGCAGCAGGATACAACCCAACCCTTCAAATGGTAAGTATTTACACACCCCCTGAGCTGTTGGACAGTCCCACACACGACGACCTGGTGACTCTGCAATCCAAAACATCGCCAGAGCAGAAATCTTATTGGCTTCAAAAAGGTGCAGTGAAAACCTCAGATGGATTGTGGGTTGGTCCATATGGCCAACTTGTGGCACCTGACGGACCTCTTCTTCAACAAATTCTCAAGGAAACCCACGGTCCAGCGCATTTGGGTCCATCTGTCATGATGACAAAGCTGCGCATGTGGTGGCATCCCAGGTTGCGTGATGTATGTCATGATTATGTACAACACTACTGTTTGTCAATCCTACAATGTTAGGCCCACCCTCAAACCATTGCCAGGGACTTTTGATCCTGCCCCCTGGCCAGGAGCTGAGATTGTGATGGATTTCACAGACATGATCAACCCAGTGCAAGGTAAGCGGTATTTGCTGGTTATTGTTGACTCCTTTTCAGGATGGCCAGAAGCCTATCCTTGCAAGAAAGAGGACTCCATCTCTGTCATCAAAGCACTGGTAAATCACTACATACCCACACATGGTTTCCCTGCCAAAATCAGATCGGACAATGGAACTCATTTTAATGGTAAGCATCTACAGCAAGTTGAAGCATCTTTTGGATTACAACATAAATTTGGCTGTGTTTATCATCCTTCTTCACAGGGCTCTGTGGAACGCATGAATCGCACACTGAAAGAAAAGTTGGCAAAAATATGCACATCGACTAACATGGACTGGGTTACTGCTCTTCCTATAGCTTTGTTGGCTGTTAGACAATCAGTTAATCGCAGAACCGGTTTCTCTCCGTTCGAACTTTTGACTGGTAGACTGATGCCTGGTCCCTCGTCGACTATTAGACCGTTAGATGACACCCACTCCCCCAATAGGTCATTAGTCACATATTGGAAAATGTTGCATGCTTTTACATGTGCTTTTTCTGCGCAGATTCAAGACAAGGACGTGCCCTCAGCTGACCCACCGAGCGCAGATCTAGCTGACTGGACGCATGTTTACTTGAAAGCATTCAAACGGAAGTGGTCACAGCCTAGGTGGACAGGCCCTTATCGTGTCACGGCTCGAACAACATCTGCTGTGCAGCTGCAGGGCAGAAGTAATAGGTGGTATCATTACTCCATGTTGAGACCTTGCACTTCACAGGAACGTGGACAGGACGCCTGTTAATCTGAGCGGTGCACTGGACTGTTTGTTGTTTTCACTTCACATTTCTGTTTTTCCATTTATATATATATATATATTTTTATATTTATTTTCTATTTCTTCCATTTATATTTTTAATTCAATTTCTATTCTTATTTTCTATTTTTTCATTTTAATATTTTTCTAGATGTTTGCTATGTTTTCTTCCATTAGTGGACTGGAGTTGTTCCAGTCCAAGAGAGGGAAATGGACAGTAAGGGGTATTGGTTTTGTTTTATTTTTACTATTTCTCGTATGGTTCATCTCTTTTGATTTACTAGGACTTCAAGCAAATCGTGCCAAATCTAACCTGACTCAAACCAACAGGCAGACGGCTGCAGGACATAACCGAATAAAGCGTGATGCACTTTATGATGTTTGGACTTACACCAAGGAAGCTGAGCAATTGATGTGTGGCCCTCTGGCGCCCCCTTTAGGAATTCCTTATTTTTGCTACAATCCTAATCAGACAATGGATGTGTTGATTATAGCACCAATGGGGAATTTTAAGCATAATCACTGGGGAACAGCAAGTGAGTGGAAGGGTTATCACTGGTACATCCGAGGGTGGTTAGGAGATGGAGGATGGGGATTTATATTTAGATCCACAGCGGAATCATCCTGGAAGAAAGGTACCTTTGGTTGGACATCCCAGGCTCAACAGTGGTCCAAAATAATTTCTAATTTTACAGTTTCAGATTCATTTTTCACTTTCCGTGTTAACACTACTGGTCAACCTTTTCCTACACCTACAAAGGGCTACATCAATTTATGTTCACGTTTACTTATTTGTGCATGGGCGAATGGAAAAGATCCGTGTTGGCAGGTTATGTTCTGTCCAGATTTTAACGCTACCACCACCACCCACATACGAACAGTGGTAGGTTCCGGTCCGGCCAGACAGGTAAAAATCATTGAAGGTACTCCTTCCCCAGATAATTGGTTTCAGGCTACAACGGGTATTAGTGGAGACGCTAATAACTGGTTGCTGATGGTGGAACAGGCGGCTAACACGACCAAAGCTGACTGTCTGGTTCCATGGAAAACTTGAATCTCCTCTATTCTTGTTGCAGTAGCAGTTTTTTCAGCTATTCTAACTCTATGTGGTTGTTGTTGTATTCCCTGCCTTAGGACTCTTATGACACGCCTCATAGAGCAGGCTCTGGGAGAGAAGGTTCGGGCGCATGGACAATATGTGCTGTTACCTGTCAGTGATCCCTTTTCACCACCGTGGCTGAGAAATCAGTCTGTGTGATTTTGTTTTGTCATAACATCTCTCCATTTTCTCCCTGAATCCTAGGTGTTCTTTTTTTTGCAGGAAGTGTTATTTTTATTGTCTTTATGTTTTATATTTTTACTTTTTAGATAATTGGAATTTGCATTTTTAGTTTTTATTCGAATTTGCAATTTTGTGTTTTTGTATTTTCTTAATTTGCTCTGTGTAATCTGTATTGTCAAAAGTGATCTGAGATTTGGTGGGCATTGAGTATCCTTAGGGATGACCGCCAAAGGGGCGTGGGGTCGTAGAGAGAATTTTACCTGTCTGAATACTAAATGAATCTTACGCAAAGATGGTTAAAGTTTAGCTCCGACAGTTTTTGCTCCTACACTCTTTGCATTAATCAACCACCCAGTTTAAAAATCTCATTTATTAACATTGATTTTGTGTTGTAGAATGTGAGGGCTTACGACCACAGTTGCACCTGCTGAAATGTTTAGTTGTTGTGTGATGTAGTATGTGTTTTTGTGTGACCTCACTTCATGAGGTCAAGAGAGGGAACTGAAGGAATTTATATTTTTGTGGTTTTACTTCTTTTAGGTTTTCTGTCTTATCTTTTTATTTCAGCATTCGATTGTATTCAGATTAAGTGTGGAAGCTCCCGGACTTTGAATTTCAAAGGGACATCCTGTCTCTTTTCACTGTGAGCCCCAGAACTCACCCCCTACAGAGACACCTGGGTTTTCCTAAGGACAGTGGAACTGTGGCTGCAACCTTACAATGGATCATGAAATTAACATTGCATGGGAAAACTTCTGGATGCAGATTCACATGTGGAAGACCAAAAGGATGAGACTGACGCCTGTGGAGAAGGTTCCGGACGAGTGTTGAACTCCCATGGGGACACAGTTGGGGGTCGGACACGTCCGTCTGCCAGAGTAACCCCCACGAACCTTTTTAGTGCCAAAACGGATGCTGGGACCAAATATGGACTTAAGGGAGTGACCAGACCGGTCAGCCAGCCAATCTACGCGTCCTGGAGGAGGAGTGTGGCGGCCATGCTCTTTCCTGGAGGAGGGACTGCAGGCACGGAACAAAACTGCGGATCAGGGGAGAGTTCCTAGTTCCCGTTTTCTCTTCCCCTGGGAACCCGGACGTTCGTTATCAATTCGTTATAATTCCGGTTTTACTATGTTTAGAAATATTGTTAGGGAATAAATCTTGTTTATCTTTATCTGAAAGAATCCGTGGATTTTCTTGTTTTCTCACTTTTTGAACACGCAAAGAAAGTATCTACAAAGCGACTAGATATTTTTCCCCCTATTGTGGACAATCTTTTTCTTGTACGTGATTTATTTGATATTTGCAAACACTGTGACACCTCAGTTGGACTGTTATCCTTAGATCAGGAGAAGGCTTTCGATAGGGTTGATCATTGTTATTTATTTTCTGCTTTGAGAGCTTTTGGTTTTGGAGAGTTTTTTATTTCTTTGTTGACTCTTCTGTATAAAGATGCTTTTTGTTTGGTCAAGATTGGTGGTGGACTGAGCAGACCTGTTATGGTTCGGAGAGGGATTAGACAGGGATGTCCCCTTTCTGGACAGCTTTATGCTATTGCCATTGAACCTTTTCTCCATAGGTTACGCACTTGGCTGGGGTTGATTTTACCAGAAATGTCCCACAAACCGTCCCTTGTGGTGTCTGCATATGCAGATGATGTAACGGTTTTTGTTCGACATCAGGCAGATATTGATTCTTTGTGTAATGTGCTGGATCTTTTCCAAAGGGCTTCTTCGGCTAAGGTGAACTGGGGTAAGAGCACCGTTCTTTTGTTGGGACGTTGGTCAGGCTCCACGTTGCCTCTTTTGCCTGGGAATCTTAATTGGGGAATGGAGGGGATGAAGTTTTTAGGAGTTTATTTGGGTAGTAACGTTTTTCAAAAAAAAGAATTGGGAGGGTGTCATGGAGAGAGTGTGTGCCAGACTGTCTAAATGGAAATACCTGCTACTCCAGCTTTCCTTCAGGGGTAGAGTTCTTGTTGTCAATAACTTGGTTGCCTCGACACTTTGGCACAGTATGATGGTGTTGCCGCCTCCTGCAAGCCTCATCACTGCACTTCAGAAGACCGTGGTGGATTTCTTTTGGTCTGGTCATCATTGGTTAAGAGCTGCCGTTCTCTACCTGCCGGTTGAGGAGGGCGGTCAGGGATTGATTGACATTTCAGCCCGTGTGGCCGCCTTTAGATTGCGGACAGCGCAGCGTCTGCTCTACAGTTTTGGACTGCCATGGTTGGATACTGCATGTGTGCTGCTGAGGAAAGCTGGGGGTTATGGATTTGACAAACATTTGTTTCTGCCTCAGCTTCATACCTTGGGCCTGACTGGACTTTCACCTTTTTACTGCTCTGTACTGCAAGCCTGTTGTTTTGCAAAAGGGAAATGGTTTCAACACCTGGAACATGGTTGTTCGAGGAACCTATCTTCGGAAACGACCTCATCAATTCACAGATTCTGGTTTCTGCTACCCTGAGTTTAAAGTTGAGAGATGTGTGCTGTGTGAAGCTTGGACATCTCCTACAGACTCCTGCTCCTGAACTTTCTGTTTTGACTGGAATACAATCTCTCAGAACACTGGAAAATCTTGTGACGGAGATTTGTCTCTCCTTGCCTGTGTCCCATCAGGCCTTCATAATGGATCCTACTGCATCTAACCAGTGGGTGGATGGTGTGGATTTCATTTTTCCTCCTCTGCGGGTTTCTCCGGCCTGCGAGGGATGGCAGGAGGACGGAACCAAACTCCTGTCCTGGACTACTCCTCAAATAGGAATATTTGAAATCATCGGGAGGAAGTCTTTATATTTTTTATGCGTTAAAATTTTGAACTTGCGCTCCTTAATGGACGTCAGAGTGTCGAGGTGGGCGGAATTGTTTGACACAGGGTCTTCTCCGAGGGGCTGCTGGAGATCCCTGTACAAAGCTCCCATTGAGAAACGGGTAGGTGACCTCCAGTGGAGGGTCGTACATGGGATCCTAGCCACAAACAGATATCTGGTGCACCTTAATCCTGGCACGGGGGATGGGTGTCCGTTCTGTTCTGTTACGGAAACTATGGAACATCTTTTTTTGCAGTTTCAGCGTCTGACTGGAATTTTTCTCTTCTTGGTTCTTTTTTTGAGGGGCTGGGGGAACAGTTTTCATCTGCGTGTTTTATTTATGGGCCAAAATATGTGGCCAAAAAGCGAAGAGTCCATTTTTTGTTAAATTTTCTTTCCGGTGAGGCAAAGTTGGCGATATGGTTGACGAGGAAGAATCGGATACGGGGAGTTGGGTCTGACGATGTCCTGTTTCTTTTTAAGAGACTTTTGGTGGCAAGGTTGAACATCGAGTTTGGTTTTTATAAGCTCACACACTCAATTGATGTTTTTGGCGGTATTTGGGCTGTACAAAATGTTTTGTGTTCTGTCAAGGATGACTCTTTAGTGCTGAATTTTTGAGTTTTGTTTCTTTGTTTTTGTGTTTTAATCATATTCTGATGTGATTTTTTTCTTTGTGTAATGACGGCTGGTCATTAAAGGTGTTTTGAAACTCAAACTCTTTCTTTCTTTCTTTCTTTTTATCCTAGGCACTTTAACATTGGGAGTGGGGTCATCTAGACCCACTAGACAGTGCGCTGAACCTTTTTTCTTCAATGATTTGTGATCTTCACTGGTGTCCATGGATTACATGAAATCCTCTTCACCTTTATCCACCTTTGTCATGGTAGGGAGAACACGTCAATGTAAGGGTGTGTCTTCTGCGAGAGCAGGGACACAAACGGAAAACGGGCTCCGTCCCTGCAGCGAGGTGGAGAACGAGGGATTTTGTTTTTTTATTGAATGCATTAGAGTCACGCTTTGACATTCCCTCTCGGAAATACTGAATAAAGGATCGCTGAACTGTAGGCCCAGACCAGAGCTATGGTTGAGATGGAAACAGCAGAAAGAGACATCCCTGCCCTTAGACCCCCCTTCTCCTCAAAGCATCGGTAGACGAGCGGCGTCTTGACGTTAAAAAGCCTGTGGTTCTCAAGAAAAACATGAACATATAAACATACATCACGTGCAGCTTTTCCCCAAACGTGTCGTTCACAAAGATGTTTACTTTTAGATGCACTTTAAGTTCATGTATTTTATCCCTGGTCATTTATTTTGAAAGCAGTTTATGTCTTAAATGACTTAAAGGAAGGTTCCTAGATTCTTGATTTTGATTTTTCTGGGAGATTTTTATTTTTGTTTACACCAAATTTGCACTAAATGGTGTCATTTATTTTTAATAAAGACTATAATTGTTCACAGAATTGATATCTGATTTACGGCTATTTTTTGTTTTCCAAAAGTTAAAACCAATGTGCCTGGCTACGACGGAGTGTTAGGGCCACGGAGAGGAAAAAAAAATTCTGGCCAACGACACAAAGTTTTGAGATTAAAGTCGTCATGTCAGAATAATGTCAACCTGAAGACTTTAATCTCGTCATGACGAGGAAAAAAACTCGACACAAAGGTTCGAGAAAAAAGTCGTTGTGACGCGATAAAAGTCGAAATAAAGTTTCGAGATTAAAGTCGTCATGTCAGAATAAAGTCGACCTGAAGACTTTAATCTCGTCATGACAAGGAAAAAACTCGACACAAAGGATCGAGAAAAAAATCGTTGTGACGCGATAAAAGTCGAAATAAAGTTTCGAGATTAAAGTCGCAATGATGCGTGAGAGAAGTGAAGCTGATTCTTTCAGGAGTATTCAGTGTTATGGCTAATGTTAGTGAGCTAGTGGCTTTGTACTTCAGAGTTTACGACAGAGTTTTATGGCCACCAAAAAATAAGAAAATTTAGGAGATTAAAAACTCGTAAATTTTCGGGAAAAATGTCATAGATTAACAAGGAGAAAACACTGAAGTTGTCTGTTTATAGGAGCCTAGCTTGAAGATGAAATATGTGGAGCCTTTTGTGAAGCTTTATTTCTAGTTTTGTCATGGTAGGGAGAACACGTCAATGTAAGGGTGTGTCTTCTGCGAGAGCAGGGACACAAACGGAAAACGGGCTCCGTCCCTGCAGCGAGATTAAGATTATTAGAGGTTTAAAACAAAGTGATTCTGAACCTTTTGGCGACTCAAAATCAGATTATTGTCCGTGTAGCCGTCTTTCCGGGGTTCGGTGTCCGTAAAGCGGACTTTCATATGTAAAATAAGGAGAGAGACACGTTTGGGTGTAGAGGACCGCTGCAGCTTATATTCTTCTTTTCATTTACATAACCTGAAGTTTATCTGTCACCTTACGTCATGAATCTGTCATCCTAACACCAATGCGGAAGTAAACAGTGTTACATATGCCCCCTCCTGCAAGTGAAGCGTCCCGTTTCATCATGAACAAACAAAGATGAATGAAAATAGTCTGTTATATTAGCATTACAACGTTGAAAAAGGCAAAAAGTGCTTCTCCTCCTCAGACGGAAGCGTCACAGAAACATAGATATCTGGTCTCTGTTGGAGGAAGAAAGGATTCAAGCGAACAGCTGCAGCTGCTCTCGTCATGAAGAGGAAAAAACTCGACACGTTGGCCAGAATTTTTTTTCCTCACCGTGGCCCTAAAACTCCGTCAAAGTCTGGCAGCTACTTGACTTTTTCATTTTTTATAATGTTTACATCAATTTTATACTAAATAATGGCACTGCTGTTCATGTTCACTATTGTTTACACCGAATTTTACAGATATGTACAAATGAAAATTGTCATTGTCAAAGACCGAATTACTGATTTCAGCAATGTTACTCAATGTTTTTCATTACAACAAATAGGACACAAGTTGTTTATTATCATGGTGTTTAAAAACGAAAAAAATAAATGGGGAAATATTTTCCAAAAAACATTTTTTCAAGTTCTTCTTTCTTAAAGTTTCATATATCGGGAGTTGTTAGAGATGAGATGTATCGATTATCACATTTTCGCCATATGGTGATAGTATAGTTATTGTGAGCAATGTATCGCAAATCGTATGGTACCCAGTGATTCCCAGCCCTAGTATGGCTGTGGGGACAAGGTTGACTTTTTAGAGAATCATTTAATAGGCGATGTCAAATTACCATATTTTCCTAAACATTCAGATTTAACACTACCCAAGCCAAGTCCCTGATTGGTTGATAGCACAGGATTTCACCCAAGTTTAGATATAGACTCTGGAAAATTCCGCCACAAATTTTCCACACACTCACAAATCACATTCACAGCTGAAGTTGTGCTGCGGGACCTCTCAACATGACTTTACATTGAATATGTCTGAATTCACTCACTATTTCCTCACTCCTATCAGACTATGTAGCAGCTACAGGAATAGTCAGTGCCCTAGATTTTAATGCAATTCTAACACAGGCTCACTACTTTGTTTTTTGGTCAAATATGATGTCATCCAATTACCAGTGAGCATCGATGCACACTGGTGTCTTGCAAAGACTCCAGGGAATTTCCAGGGGTCTGGATTTTGGAATTGTAGATTTGGACCATTGACTGTATTTGAGATCTGGACTGAGGGAGCCGTCCCCCTTGGCGTTCCAAACAGGAAGGATTCGCTGGTTCCAAGAAGCTAAAAATCCTATAGATGTCTGTAGAGAAATTCCAGCTAATACTCAGTCATGCTGTTGGTCAGAATAAACATTCTTGTTCGGCTACCTTTTTTTTTTAACACGTTTTTTTTTTGCATGATTTTGCCTCAGTAAACGTTAGACATCTCACATCCAGTGTTTGAAAGTTTGACAGATTTCGTAAAGCCCGCTTTCAAGTGACAGTTGTGGACTCAACAAGCTCACTCATTGGGAAGAGTTGTTGCCATAGCAACGACTCCAACTGATTTGGACAAATCACTTGCTTATATCTGGTTCCAACAAGGCAGAGGCTGTAAAAAAAAATAAAAAAATAAAAAAAATAATCAAAAGTGGAGATGAAAGTTAGACATTTTCAATGGGCTGTAATGTTAGAAATGACCAGTAGAGGGCACTGGTAAGTTGAGCATGAAAGGTACTGATGTGTGAAAAAGAGCACGAGGAAGTGGTTGATGAATGACTGGAATTGGAACGTATGTCAGAGAGCAACGGAGGAATAAAAGTCTCAGCAGTGGAACATACAAAGTGTCCTGCATTCTATTTTATGTCTGTAAAACAAGAACAGACATTACATGGTGTCAGAAGTGCTCCTGCGTCGGGACAGAAGTCATGGCAAAGTTCAACCCGCCAAGTGAGTTTAAATTCGACAGCCCAGCAGAATGGCCGGAGTGGAGACAGCGTTTCTGCCGCTACCGGCTGGCGACCAAGCTGAATAAAGATGACGGTGAGATTCAAGTGAGTTTGCTGATCTACGGGATGGGCAGTGAAGCTGAAAAGATATTCGCTTCGTTTGAATTCGATGAGGAGGCTCATAAGAAGAACTTTGAAATCGTATTACAAAAGTTTGACGAATATTTCATTCCTGAGACGCAATATTATCCACGAGCAAGCGTGTTTCTACCAACAGATTTAAAAACAGGGAGAAACGGCCGAAATGTACATCAGGACATTGTATGAACTCGCTGAGCACTGTGAGTTTGGTGACAAAAGAGACGAGCATATTCAGGATCGTCTGGTCGTCGGGATATCTGACAAAGAACTTTCCCACCAGTTCCAGATTAAAGCGGATCTGACGTTGACGTACGTAATCGAGCGCGTACGTCAGGCGGAAGAGATAACGTGACAGGTGAATCTTCAAGCTAACCGACCAGAATCACAGCTGGCTAAAGTCACAGCCGTCAGAAAGTCTGAGGGACAGTTTAGAAGAAAAATGCAGCGGCATGAACCTAACAGTCACAGCACTCACACAAAGGAGGAGTGTGGGAGGTGTGGAAAATCACGGCATTCAGATCAAAGGCTTTGCCCTGCACTGAAAAGTAAATGCAACAAATGTCAAAAGCATGGACATTGGGAGCGTAAGAGAGAGAGGTCACAAATGATCTTCCAGAGCAGGCATATTTCCTTGGAGCCGTAAACGGGGAGGATAAAGATTGTGCATGGACTGTAACTTTACCCATAAAAAATGTGAAGGTGAACTTTAAAATTGACACAGGAGCGGATGCTACGGTTATTGATCAGGAGACTTTCAAAAAGATGAGCCCTACAACTGAACTGTTGGCTCCAGATACACAATTTGTAAGCCCTGGAGGTGAACTCAAATGCATGGGAAAGTTTCTAGGTGAAATCAGCTACAAAAGAAAGAACTATGCATTTAATGTATACGTGATACAAGGAACAAGCTGCTTATTGGGTCGAAGTGAAGTTGTAAAATTGGGCTTAGTGAAGAGGCTCGAGGAGGTCTCAGATGTGTTTGGAGCTGGAGGACTGCTTAAAACTGAACCAGTAAAAATAGCCCTGCGGGATGACGCCCAACCATATGCAGTGCATGCAGCCAGACGGATACCTTTGCCGCTGGTGCCGCTGGTGAAAAAGGAACTTCAGCGCATGGAGATGGAAGGCATAATTGAAAAAGTCACACAGCCAACAGAATGGTGTGCTGCAATGGTGCCAGTTCTCAAACCCAATAAAAAGGAGGTTCGAATTTGTGCAGATCTCCGGAAACTGAATAAAGCTGTAAAGAGGGAGAAGTACATCATGCCCACAGTGGAGGAGATTCTGCCAAAACTCACAGGATCAAAAGTGTTCACATCACTGGATGCAGCAAGCGGATTTTACCAGATCCCCCTGCATTAAGAGAGTAAGACTTTGACAACCTTCAGTACTCCATTTGGGAGATACGCCTTCCGCCGTCTTCCATTCGGCATAACAAGTGCTCCAGAAATTTTTCAAAGGAAAATGACAGAGACTCTTGCCAACTTGGAAGGTGTAGAGATCTTTATGGATGATGTTTTGATCCATGCCGAGACGGAGGAGCAGCACGACCAACGACTGGCCAAGGTTCTGAAGGTCATAGAAGCAGCAGGCCTCAAGCTGAACAGAGCAAAGTGCAAGTTCAAGCAAAGAGAAGTACGTTTTCTTGGTCACATAATCGATGAAGCTGGCGTCAGAGCAGACCCACAAAAAGTGACTGGTATAGAGAATTTTCCACAGCCGCAAAATGTAACGGAACTCAAAAGGTTCTTGTGGATGGTTAATTATTTAGCCAAGTTTGTACCCGAACTGTCAACCGTGGCTCACCCATTGTATGAGCTACTGAAAGGACAAGTGGAGTGGGCGTGGGGACCGTCACAGTGTGAGGCGTTCCGAAAGGTGAAGACAGCGCTGACTACCTCTCCAATACTCACCTTCTACGATGCCAGCAAACCCACCCTGGTGTCAGCAGATGCTAGCAGCTATGGGCTAGGGGGCGTCCTCCTCCAGCAACATGGGGATCACTGGAAACCTGTAGCTTACTGTTCCAGACGCCTCAGCGATGCAGAAAGAAGATACGCACAGATCGAAAAGGAGTGTTTGGCTAGTGTATGGGCGTGCGAACACTTTGACAAGTACTTGTACGGACTGGACTCTTTTAGGTTGGTTACAGATCATAAACCGCTAGTACCTCTGATGAACAACAAAGACCTGGACTGTGTACCAGTTAGGTGCCAGAGGTTACTGATGAGATTCATGCGTTTTAATGCCATAGCAGAGTATGCCCCAGGCAAGACCTTAGCGGTAGCAGACGCACTCTCTAGGGGCCCTGAACAGCGTTATGGTGATGAGACGAGTCATGAGGATGTGGCAACACATATCGAGGTGGTCATGAGTCAGATCCCAGCCACAACCTACAGGATGACGAATACAAAGGCTACGACTTGAAAGATTTGAAAAATCTAATAAATCTGGCAAATTTCTGGCTAATCAGCTTAAAATTAATAGAGAAAAATCATCAATCACCTCTATTACGGACCAAACGGGAAATGTCACTCATGACCCGGTCAAAATTAATAACGCATTTGAAAACTTTTATAAAAACTTGTACACACCACAGATCAATCCGTCAGAGCAAAGTATTGACTCATTTCTTAATAATGTAAACCTACCCAGGTTAAATGAGGATCAAATCACAAACTTAGACTCTCCGCTCTCGTTGTCTGAACTTCATGAAGCTCTGTTACTTATGCCTAATGGTAAAGCGCCAGGGCCTGACAGGCTTTCCTGCTGAGTTTCATAAAGAATTCTGGGAACAGCTGGCACCAACGTTATATGAAACGGTCACATCTATCAATGAAAGCCAATCAATGCCACCTAACATGAACTCAGCCAACATAATTCTTCTTCTAAAACCAGACAAAGATCCCAATAGTCCTTCAAGCTATCGCCCTATTTCTCTAATCAATGCAGATGTAAAAATTATCTGCAAAGCATTAGCACAGAGAATAGAAAAAAATCACTCCTCACATAATTGACTTTGACCAAACTGGATTTATCAAAGGCAGACACTCGGATGACAATCTCCGAAGACTTGTTAATATAATAGACTTTGCCACCATTAATAACCAGGAAATGACCATACTATCACTGGATGCTGAAAAAGCTTTTGACAGAGTAAACTGGAAGTTCCTTATTGCTGCCCTCCATAAGTTTGGTTTTGGAGAAGCATTCATCAAATGGATCAAAATATTATATCACAACCCCAATGCATCAGTTAGAACTAATAAACAGACTTCCAACAGGTTTTTTCTTGGAAGAGGAACCAGACAGGGTTGCCCACTCTCTCCTTCTCTTTTTGCTATATTTATTAAGCCTCTAGCTGCAGCAATAAGACAGAATGAGATAATTAAAGGAATTGAAACCAAACACAGCCATCATAAAATTAGTCTATATGCAGATGACATATTACTGTTTTTAAGTAATTTACATTCAGTAAATGAAACGGCAACAATCATTAATGAATTCTCTTCTATATCAGACTATTCCATTAATTGGAATAAGTCTGTTTTATTACCACTGAACAATAATGCGGAGCAAAGACTCACAATACCAGTTAAATCAGGAAATATCAAATATCTAGGTATCAATTTTTTCCCCAAACTATCAGAACTGGTGCAGCTAAACTACACCCCATTACTGAAAAACATACAGGACGATCTAACACGCTGGACCAACCTGCCTCTGTCCCTTATGGGCAAGGTAGCCACGGTAAAAATGAAAATCGTACCCAAAGTTAATTATCTCTTTTCAATGATTCCCACAAAACCGCCACTAAAATGGTTCAAAACATTAGACTCATCCATATCAAGCTTTTTATGGAACAATAAACCTGCAAGAATTAGTCTAAAAACTTTAAAATCTGCAAAAAGCTGTGGAGGATTAGAATTACCTAATTTCTACAAATACTTTCTTGCAAATAGATTACAATACATCTTAAAATGGTTAAAAAATAATCCAGAAACCAACTCATGGTTAGACTTGGAACAGGCGTTATGTGGGAAGATCAACCTGTCAGATCTTCCATTTATTAGCCAAACAGTTAAAAAACAGGATTGTTTCAAAAGTATTAATATAAACGCCACTTTAACAGCCTGGTGGGAATTTCTCAAAATATCAAAATCATCAATTCAACCGTGCAAAATGACACCCATCTGGAACAACCCAGACATCCTCATAAACAAAAAAATTATCCACATCCCAGCTTGGCAAGCAGGGGGCATAAAACAACTAGAGCATATAATTATTGATAGAAGATTCATAACTCCCCAGGAACTTCAAGACAAACATGGAATAAATAACTTCTTGGAATATCAGCAACTTAAATCAAGTATTACTAAAAGGTTTAAATACAGAGACAACGATTTAAAGCTACCAGATGTAGTTACTACTCTGATCAATTTCTCAATGAATAAAACTCTCTCCAAAATATACAAACTTTTATGTAAGTTAGATAATAATATTTCACTTCCGACAACAAAATGGGATGCGGATTTGAGCATCAGCACAGATGAAAGCTTTTGGTCAGAACTTTGTCTAAACACCTTTAAACTGACAAAAAGTCCAAATCTGCAGCTAATCCATTTCAAAACTCTTCACAGAATTTACTACACTGGACAGAGGATGTTCAAGATGGGTCTCAGCAATTCAGACATTTGTCAGCACTGTGACAGTAATCTACCCGACAATTACATGCATGCACTGTGGTTCTGCACACCTGTCCAGGCTCTCTGGCAGCAGGTATGTGCCGATCTATCAGTCTGGCTTAAGGTTTCAATCACAGCTTCACCGTCACTTTGTGTGCTTGGTGACATCATTTTCATAACTCTTTGTATTGCTAAAAAAACCATCTTAATAAATTGGAAAAAACAAGAAAAATATAAATATAAGTCAATACAGAAATCTGCTTTTTGATCATATCAGCCTTGGAAAAAATGTCAGCCCAAAGTTCAAGTAACTTGGAAAGAATTCAGTCTCTCTGGCTCTCCCATAGTTAACTCCATGACTTAGGGGGGGGGGGGGGGGGGTCGTCGCTGCTCCCTGCCTTTCTGCCGTGGTGCGGGGGGGGGGGGTCGGGGCCTCTGCTGCCCGGTGGGGGCTGGTGAGGATCCCATTCGTTGGGGGGTCGGTTCCGGTGCCTGGGCAGGGCGGGCTGGGGCGCTGCGTGGTCTTCTGGGCTTGGCGGTGGGGGGTGCGTGGTGGGGGGGTTGGGTGGTGGTCCGGCTTGCTTGGGGGGGTGGTCTCTTTGTCCGTGCTGGGGGGGGTCGGCGGGGGGTCCTGCTCGGGGGGGGGTAGGTCCAGCGGCGCTGGATGGGCTGCCCGTCTGCACCTGGGGCTGGGATCGACCCTTCCCTGGCTCTGGGGCGGGGCAGGGCAGCCCTCTTGGGGCCCCCGGTCGCTCTGGGCGTCACCCGCTGCGGCTGCGGGGTCTTGGGGGGTGTGAGGGGGGGGTCTGTCGGCCCTGCCTTGTGGGGGGGCTTTCCGGGGGGGGGGCACCATGGGTACGGGGCCTTGGGGGTTTGACGGGTCGGGGTGTCCGCTGGTGGCAATCGGCGGTTGCCCCAGCCGGTTGGCTGCCTTGGTCCCGTCAGGGCCTGACCAGAGCTCCCTCGGGGCCGGCGCCTGGGGGTGGGGGCCTGGGCTTGCTCCGGGGGGGGGGCGGCGCTTTCTTGCTCCTCTCTCTCTGTGTGGGGTGGGTCGTGCTGGGCCTGGGGCGTCGGTGCCTCGGGGGATGGGGCCCCGAGGCTGGGGGACCTGGGCCCTATGCTGGGGGGGGCTGGGGGAACGGATGTTTGACCACCGGGAGACAGTCTGCCAGCTGTCCCCAACTCACCCCCTTCCTCATATAATCTCATATTAGGGTGAGGGGGTGGGGGGTTTAGCCTGCGATGCGCTTTGGGGGGGGGCTACTTGGCAGTGGTCTCCCTCCCATGGTTGCCGTATGGAATGGCCCCCCCCCTCTCGGTTTTATTTGCACCTTAGACATGTAGGGCCCTTGGTAAGGGGGGTGCTTGGACATCACTGCCAGCAAGCAGCAGATGTCCTCCTAGCACCCTACCAGCCAATTTTAACCGCACCTTAGACATTTAGGGACCCTTGGTGGGGAGGGTGAGGGGACATTACTTTGAGCAATCAGGGAATGTCCTCTCTGTGCCCTACCCACCAATTTTAACTGCACCCCCCTAGTACACACACCTTTTACTTCTCATAATATACATTCAAACACAAACACATACACATGCACACATACACACTTACGAACACACGCACACACATTATACAAGGAAGGTGGGTCCAAGGTCCATCTGTCCCCTACCCCATCCCTGGTGGGGAGTACTGGGCCCTTGGCAGCGGCGGCCATGTCCCCTGGGTGCCGGTGTCCTGGGTCCGGCGGGGCTCTCTCCGCGCAGGGAGGGGTTCACATTACACCTGAGCCGGGGGTGTCCGTTTCCCTGTGGGGTGGGTTCGGGTTTTTGCCCCTGGGCGCTGGGCCCCCGCCCACATTCCAACTGTGGCCAAGCCTGGTCGGGCCATGTTAACACCCCTTGTGGGCCCCTCTTTTCTCCGGGGTGCCCCCCTCCTGGGCGGGGCCGGCTGTCCCCTGCCTTACTCCTTCCTGGACCAACCGTAGGCCGGGTGGGTGGCTGCCTGGAGCGCAGAGCGGGTCTCCCTTGGGGGGTCCTGGCTCGTACCTGGGGTTGGGGCGGGGGGATACCCAGAACTCCTGGGTGGTGACGAGGTGCTCGTCTGGGGCAGTGGGCGCTCTTCTCGGGTGGGGCCCTGCGCTGGGCCCTCCCGGCGCGGCGGGGGGGCTGCTCCCCTGGTTGGGCTGGGGCGGCGCTCTCTTCCCCCCATGCCTCCCTGCTCTCTGGCTCTGGGGGCCTCGTGGTGGTCCTGCTGGCCCTGGCCTGGGTGGCGGATGTGATCGCCCGGGGGGTGGTTGTTCTCTGCCTGCTGCCGGGTGGCGTTGGGAGTTCTGGCTGCCGCTGCTTCTGCGGTGGGGGTCTGGGGGTGGGGGTGGCTGGGCGCTCTCCCTCCTTCTTTTCACATTCCACCATTCATTTAGAAGAACATAAACACTCACCTGAGCACAGGTGTTAGCTCACCTTTGCACTAATAGTTTGCATGATTGAATGAATGAAATATTTCACACTAGTTGGTTTAAAGGCACACAAGTATGCGTGTGTGAACAATATCTGTATTTTGTGCATGTTTTGTGTTCATGTTGACATGTGGACATCTTTGCAGTTAATAGGTGTGTTTATAACATCTGAATGTGTGTGTGGACAGGCCCCGCCCTTTGAGATTTGTATTACACTTGAACCTTACCGTAATGACAAACATCCAGTAAAGTTGTTGCTTTAGGCTGCTTCATGGTTCTACCTCCCCTCCCCCCCCTCCTATTATCACCCTCCTATCCCACCTCCTCTCTAACATCCCTCTCTCTTCTTCCCTCCTTTCCTTTTCCGTCCGGTCCAGCACCAAAGATTTTCAAACATGATGGAATTTAATAAAGTTTGGCCTCAACTACAAAAGGGTTTACTCAGACATTCCTCTGGTTTGTCATAGATTCATAACCCCTGTTGTTAAAGCAAAATATGTCCAACACAAGAGGCCTTCAGCTCTCATCTGTTTGCCCAGCTGTTGGACAGGACAAGTTAAAAAAAAAAAAAAAAAAAAAAAAAGAGTTAAGACCACACACAGAAATTGACAGTCAGCTACAGGCAGTCATAGGTTTCATCAGAAATGGGTGGCCTGAGTATGTTGACATGGTACCAGAGTCGATCAGGGAATTTTATCATGTCAGAGGAGAACTGTCAGAGGTTGATGGATTAGTCATCAGAGGCAGGCGCATCATTGTTCCCACAGAAATGAGAGAGATTATATTGAGGAGAATACATGATGGACATCAAGGGCTGGTTAAATGCAGGGAAAGAGCTAATCAGTCGGTGTGGTGGCCCAGAATGTCGGAGGAGATTGTGACAACTGTGCAACAGTGTGCATTCTGTAGGGAAAACAGAGGTTCGCAGAAAAAGGAGCCATTGATGCCTAGTGAGCTCCCATGAAGGCCGTGGCAAAAGGTTGCAATAGATTTGTTGGAGTTTAGGAAGAAACACTATTTAGTGGTATCAGACTATTACTCCAGATATCTTGAAATACTGAACCTGCCCACAACTACCAGCAGTCAGGTTGTAGCTAAGCTGAAAGCCACATTTGCACGTTTCGGCATCCCGGAGGTGCTGATGAGTGATAATGGACCCCAGCTAGTTTCTGCAGAAATGAGAGAGTTTAGTCAGGAATATGACTTTGTTCATGTCACATCAAGCTCACATTACCCACAGAGTAATGGTCAGGCTGAGCGGGCAGTTCAGACAGCTAAAAGCATTTTGAGACAGGATGATCCACTTCTTGCCTTAATGTCGTACAGAGCCACACCTTCCTCCTCCACTGGTGTCAGTCCAGCAGAACTGCTGATGGGCCGGAAAATAAGAACTACGCTACCCACCTTGCATGACAACCTGAAACCGGGATGGCCAACAGAGGAGGAGATCCGACAGGCGGATGCAGCTGCCAAGCAAAAGCAAGCTCACTACTACAATAGCAGAAATGGAGTAAGACTTTTACGTCCACTGCAGCCGGGGGACCCAGTGCTCACCAAACTGGACGGACAGAAAGGATGGACAACGTCTGCTGTTGTTCATAGTTCTAGCTCTACTCCAAGGTCCTACGTCGTGGAAACAAACCAAGGAGAGCGATACAGAAGAAACAGACGACACCTGCAGTTCATCCCACCACCACCACCGCCTAAACCTGTCAGTGAGACCACCAACCAGCACACTCTAGAACAGTGTTTTTCAACCAGTGTGCCGCGGCACACTGGTGTGCCGTGGGAGATGGTCAAGTGTGCCGTGGGAAATTGCCCTCATTCACTGATCTAAAAACATTTCTCATCTCCAGGATTTCAGCTCTGTGTTCATCCAAACAAGCCCTGATAAAACACTGAGTAGTTGGGAATATGAAAGATTGTTAAATACTTTTTTCTTTGTGTTTATTATATTTTATTAAAGACATTTTGATCAGAATCACGGTATCGCGATTTAGCTGCAGCTTCAGCTGTATTTAGGAAAAGTCCCACCCCTTAACTGTCTCCACCAATCATTCTTGGGGGGCTTAATCACATGTCATCAGTCTGACCAATCAGAAGTGGTTAAAGTCTTAACTTCCTTGTCCCGATTTAGCTCGTAAAGTCTCTCAGTTCTAACAAAAATACCAGCTAAAGCTCGTCTTTAGCGGTGTAGCTTTCCACAGAATCCGGTGTCAGACCGTGGAACAAGAGAACAAAACCATGAAGCTCTGAAAAGCGATTTCCGGCCGTTTTATGTACTACATCTCCCATGATGCATTGGGGTAAAGCGACAGTGCACAAGGAGATCTGTTGTTAAACGTCTTATAACCAACGAACACACCTCAAACTGTTTTTAAATCTTCTAACTTAACTTTTATTACATATTTTAGAAAAAAACAGCTGCAGCTTCCAGCTTTTTCTGCCACAATCATCTCAAAAATGCACGTGAGATTGTGGAGGGGCTGTAGATCAATACAGACTGAGTTTCTCCTTTTTTTTTTTTTTTTGGATGCTGGTGTGCCGCGGGATTTTTTTTAAGGTTAAAGTGTGCCGTGGCTCAAAAAAGGTTGAAAAACACTGCTCTAGAAGACACGCAGGAAGGGGAAAAGCAACAAACTCTTCCAACTTCCCCAGAGACGGGTACCGTCACTCGCTCAGGCAGAGTGAGCAAAGCCCCAGTCAGACTAGATTGGTGATTTAGGACTTTAGTAGAGAAGATTAGTAATCTCTGAGAATTCTTCCTTTGTTTATGTATTTCAGCAGCTGTTTCAATTGGTTCAGCCATTTTTGCTGTAGTTGTTCTGAAAGAAAAGGAGGGTAATAAGTTAAAGGAAGTATGTTAATTTAGGTAATAAGTTAAAGCCTAGAATAAGAAAGAATGTTTAATTTCATGTATGAGTATGAAGCCTAGAATTTTTATAAGGCACTTGAGTTATTATTAAAATAACTGGTTACACAAGGATGTTATAAGTTCCATTGAGAGTTTTCTAAAACATTACTTGAAGGGGGAGATGTAATGTTAGAAATGACCAGTAGAGGGCACTGGTAAGTTGAGCATGAAAGGTACTGATGTGTGAAAAAGAGCACGAGGAAGTGGTTGATGAATGACTGGAATTGGAACGCATGTCAGAGAGCAACGGAGGAATAAAAGTCTCAACAGTGGAACATACAAAGTGTCCTGCATTCTATTTTATGTCTGTAAAACAAGAACAGACATTACAGGCGACGTCACACTTAAATGGTTGAGACCAACTGAAAGAGAGGATGGAGGTTATGCCAGCCTGTTAACATTGTCCAATGTACATCAAGACTGATGCCACATAAGATTACATTAATCTCACGATGGGGAAATTTGTCTGCAGCAGCACAAAAAAAACCCCAGGAAGGGCGATTCGACTGCCCGTGCGTGACGGGAGGGGAAGAGAGGGGCCGTGGACTAAGCCAGTACGAGATAGAGCACCTCACTATTAATTATAAAATTAAAAAGTATTTCTGTTAATCCAGTTTACTTGTCAAATTAGATATTTCTAAATGAATTTTGCAACACATTTACCAGAGAACCTTTTGAAAATGAAATGTCAAATACCATTTTCATTTTAAATAAGTGACAGAATAAGCAGTGTTGAGGAAGAAAATGAAAAAGCATTTTGGCGGATTGCTTTTTCATTTTAATTTTGAGTCAAAAAATGCAGCTTCATTTTGAAAATGAAAAAGCATTTCTGGTTTTGACTTTTACTTTTAATTATGCCAAACAATCGCTTCCATACAGAGACAGCTGAACCAAATCCCTAATCTAACAGGCATGCACCTGCCACATGCAGACCTGCCGGTTACACATGGTTGTGATTATATTCAAATCTACACGTATACTAAGATTTACACAAACTTTTAGATTCCCTCCGGTTCAATCAGTAAACGTGTACATATAAAATAAACGTATATATTTTAATCGTGTTGACGTGTTCTTATTGTGAAAAGTTCAACCGGATGTAGATGTCTGATTTCCGCACATTGTCCACAGAGAAGCGAACGGCCGTTATTTCCTCCCCCGTCCGTACGCACTCGCGGGTCAGCGGCCATCTCTAATCGTCCGCATTTATTCGGGTTCGGTTGTCCTCCGCGTCCCGGTTCGTATTTGACCCGTTTCAGCCGTAAAGGCTGTTCTCCGGCCCTGTTTTACCACGCTGTCGTAAGGCTCGGTCCGTTCAGTCGGAAGCTGACACTCGGTAACCATGATCGAGCGACCAGAAGCAGCACTTCCTCCAGTTGCCGTAAGTCCGTCTTTCTCTTTTAAATTCTTGAAGTTTTAACGAAAAATGGCTTTGGTAGCGGCATTAACCAGCTCCGCCCCCCGCGGCGTGCACGGATCTGTAACGGCTACGCGTGGAAGGATTGGGTAGCGACAAGGATGTACACGAGTCCCGAAATGGGTCTGGAGAAAAAATCCCAATAGGAACATCTTCCACAGATGTGCGATTTGTGAAGGAGGCGCGGGGAAGAGCGCATTCATTTTAAACGGGGTTACGACGTCACTGAAATTGTCTGGACTCGTGCTTTAGTATGAAACAGGATAAGGATTGTTTTTTCATTGGTCTCCTTTTATCAAACAACTGGCTGTAAGAGTGCCCTTTAAATTCATCATGTTTTCTAGATTAAGATGAAGAAGTGTTTCTGGATTATTTCAGTTCTCTGTTGTGAAGTCATCATGTTTTCTAGATTAGAATGGAGCAGAATCTCAGTGTTCCTGGATAACTACATCCTCTCCTGTGAAATCATGCAGTGTTCTGGATCACAATGAGGCAGTATCTTAGTTTTTCTGGATTATTTCAGTTCTCTGTTGTGCTGTCATGCAGTTTTCTGTCTCCGTTGTTGTCGTCATTGTTACTGGACAGTAATCTGTCTTCCTAGATAAATCAATGTATTTGTCTAGATTATTTTAGTGCTCCACTGTGCTGTGCAGTCATGCACTGTCCTACATAAACAATGCACATGATTCTTTCTAGACTTCTTTTTAGTTAAATTCTTTGCGTTAAATCCTGCATTTATCTAGATGGCGATGAAGCAAAAATCACTGATGCATGCAATTTTTTTTAAGAACATGGAGGCAGTGTTAAGTTTTGAAATAAAAGAGAGAACTGCGGGGTTACTTCTAGATTCTTTCAGTCTTGTACTGGCTGTGTACCAAGTAAATGTGATCTATATCTTTAAAATGTTGGAGCTGCTGCAGGGCCAGGCAGAGGTCATGGATCAGCTGCTAAATGCAGGGGGTGGGGGCTGTGTGGATGACATCAGGTCCTAGGCATCTACTATCACGGCTGGGTGAACTGGGGGAGGGGCCCGCATGCGTGATGAATGCAGAACTGTCTGCAGTTTCTCTGCGTGACCTTTCAGTACTCCGCCACCGCTAAAGAAGTTTTTTCTATTTCCTGAGAAGGATTTTCTTTCTGCTCTAGATCATGAAAGCAAACACTTGCTGCTGCACATAAAGTGGGGGTGTGCGTAGTCCTAACATCTGATACCCCCAACACACCACAAATATGCAGAGTGACTGCATTCTTTATTTTCTCATCAGCTAAAGGAGGAAACTGCAGTCAAACACAGCAGCTCAGGACACGCACAGGACACGGTGCTCCTGTCCTGTGCGTGCGTGTGTGTGCGTGCGTGTGTGTGTGCGTGCATGTGTGTGTGTGTGTGTCATAAATCTACGGTCTGGAGTGCATGTGGGCGGGGAGGTCATACATGTAGGGGTTGGAAACCGCTGCAGGCGCATTCGAGGCCTCCCATCGAGCCGTCAGCACAGCAGTGATGAACTGAATGGATTGTCTGTTTTTCCAGTTTTCAGTGTTGATGTTGGCGGCTCTTCCTGCTGCTTGTCTGCCATGGCTGCGTTGAGACTTGGCTTTAATACAACATCAACTGGGGCAGGGGGGTGTGGGGTAGCAGCAGAGACTCATTTCCCAGCAGACCAGTCGGAGCGCACATTTCTATCTGCGTCATGCATGACAGACCCCAGAAATTAATTGTGTTTGGCTCTTGCCAAGTTCCATGACCGGGGTTTGGGCTGCCGAGGCACCTGCCCTCGACTGCCACCCAAACCACAATGCACCGGCCCCTTTTGAGTTCTCCTACGGGTGGTGGGTCCATGGGAGAGTGGTCCCACGTCGCTCCTTCGGGCTGTGCCCGACCGGGGCCCGTGGGAAGAGCCCCGGTCACCAGGCGCTCGCCTGCGAGCCCCAACCCTGGGCCTGGCTCCAGAGTGGGGCCCCGGTGACGCCAATCCGGGCGACGTAATAGGGTCCTTGTTTTTTCTCGTCATCAGGAGGTTCTGAACCGCTCTTTGTCTGGCTCGTCACCCAGGACCTGTCTGCCAACTCTCGGTGGGTGGAGTGTCCCTGCCCCAGGTGGAGGAGTTTAAATACCTTGGGGTCTTGCTCACGAGTGAGGGAAGACCGGAGCGTGAGATTGACAGGCGGAACGGAGCGGCGTCCGTAGTTATGCGGTCGCTCTATCGGTCCGTCGTGGTGAAGAGAGAGCTGAGCCGAAAAGCAAAGCTCTCAATTTACCGTTCGATCCTCGATACTCACCTATGGTCATGAACTATGGGTCATGACCGAAAGAACGAGGTCCCGAATACAAGCGGCTGAAATGAGCTTCCTCTGTAGGGTGGCTGGGCCCTCCCTTAGAGATAGGGTGAGAAGCCCGGTCACCCGCGGAGTGCTCAGAGTAGAACCGCTTCTCCTCCACATCGAAAGGAGCCAGTTGAGGTGGCTCAGGCATCTAGTCCGGATGCCTCCTGGACGCCTCCCTGGAGAGGTGTTCCGGGCATGTCCCACTGGTCGGAGGCCCCGGGGAAGACCCAGGACATGCTGGAGAGACTACATCTCTCAGCTGGTCTGGGAACGCCTTGGGGTCCCCCCAGAGGAGCTGGAGGAAGTGGCTGGGGCGAGGGAAGTCTGGGCATCCTTGCTTAGACTGTTGCCCCCGCCACCCGGTCCGGATAAGCGGAGGAAGATGGATGGATGGATCGATCTTGTAGCGTGTAGGTACGATGAAGGGCAATAACTTGGGGATTGGGGTGTCATGTCAGCAGGGTGGATGGGACCAGTCAGAGATGCAGAGGGACTGTGGGGGTTAAGAAGGAGCTGGTTTACAGATTTTTATCAGTCTGGTTTTTGTTGACAGGACTCCATCATGTTTCATGATCATAAACATTCACTTGTTACATATTTTTCATGAACTACTGCAGCTGTTTGTGCCCCCCCCACCCCACACATACAGACCAGTGCATCCTAACACAACGCTGTCTTTGTTTTTCTTCAGCAGAGGAACCTGGAAGGTTATGTGGGTTTTGCCAACCTGCCCAACCAGGTTTACAGGAAGTCAGTCAAAAGAGGGTTTGAATTCACCCTGATGGTTGTTGGTAAGTGAGACATTTCTCTATATAAGTGTACACATACACACCCATCAACTCCAACCCATGAGCTATAGACGTTTTCCTGACACGATACTCTTTTGGCAAGCTTGGCTTTGTTCTGATCCAAACTGAAGTGGGTGTCCTCAGCAAGTGTATGTGTGTATCAGTGACTGTATATAGAGAACTTGATAGAGCGGGTGTGAGGTCACCCATAGAAAAGACCATACTTCCGGCTCCAACACAATGAAGCCAATTTAGCCTCCATTTTTCTGCGATGCGGACGCTGCCATGTTGGTCTGAGCCAAGGTTTCTAAGGCAACTATTGCCACCAATCAGGAGTACGCTTGTTCGAAGTCCACAACCCTTTCACTAGAAATGGATCGGGAGAATCTGTCAATCAAACACTCTAGGTGGGGGCCAGCGAGCACCACATGCTTTTACTGAGGCATCCGATTGGTCAGTTTATGACTTGATTAACTTGCACTACAGAAAAGATATCATTAAAAAAATAGGATTAACAAGAAGATGTTAAGAAAAAATATCAGATCAAGAATGGTTATTCTGACCAATGGAACAATTTAGGGCTGGGCTAAAAATAAAATCTCAGATTTTTATTTCCGATTTCCGATTTTTTTTTTTTTCCCTGATACCCCCCCCACTTAAGGAAAGCAATAAGTACAAAGGCAGACAACTTAAAGCAAATGTTGCTTTTATTTAGTCAAAGGCAAGACAAATGTAACCCCCATTACTGGGATGAATAATAAATAAATGAACACACTCTTGGAATCAAAGTCCCAGCTGTGTTTTCAGTCACACTTTGTAGTCTAGACTAAAAGGAGACAAACATTCACCTTGAGAGTAGCACCATTTTTCTAAAGGATTTACAATACAGCTCATATCTGGGGTCTAAGGTTTTAATTCAATTAAAAAACCCAGTCTTCTCCATGGAACATATGGGTACCATGTCTTTGGCTATATGCAAAGCGACCACTTCAGTGATTGTTCTCCACCTTGCCCCTTTCCTAGGTATGTATACTGAGCCCTGGTATTGAACGAGCCCCGGGGCAACATTTTTCAAGACCGCAGTATCCATAAGATCTGACCTCAACAGTTCTGCTATCGGTACTGGAGAAGTCGCATTTTATATGTCCCACAAGTTTTATAACTTGTGGGACACATAAAATACTAGAGTTGTGACGGTGTGAGATTTTTGATCACTGCACTGATGAAGCAGCAGGAGTCGCGGTCAAACACCCCCACCCGCCGCCACTGAACACAAAATTCTCTGGCGGCCGTGTCGCAAATGAATACTGATATAAGTAATAATTACAACGCACTATTCTTTATTAACAAATAACAGTAATAACTAACTACTAACTATCTAACTAATGAACTAACTAAAAAGGTGTTGCGCTCAGTCTTCTTACACATGCACGCGCCCTAACACACACGCGACCTGACACACATACTCATTCTACAACGCCTGTATAGATAGTTCATGTGTTAGTTATTTTTTACTGTTATTTGTTAATAAAGATACTGCGTTGTAATTATTACTTGTATATTCATTTGCAACGCGGCCACCGTAGGATTTTGTTTTCGGCGGAGGCGGGCGGGGGGGGGGGGGGGGTAACAGCGACTCCTGCTGCTTCATCATCAAGACGGGGTTTATTAATTTATTTAAAACTTTAGACCCAGATATGAGCTGTATTGTTAACTTTTTAGAAAATGCTGCTACTCTCAAGGTGAATGTTTGTCTCATTTTAGTCTAGACCAGGGGTCGGCAACCCGTGGCTCCGGAGCCACATGTGGCTCTTTCATCCTTCTATTGTGGCTCCCTGTGACTTTGGAAAATAATGAGTATTTTATAAAAATTCAAATTTATTTTAGTTTGTTCATTTTTCATGGCATTTCAAAGGCGCTGCTGGCTCCGTGCCTGGTGCCCGTAAAAAACAGCTTCCTTGGTGGGCTCGTGCTTGTCGGGCGAGGGCTGCAGAGCTGATTGCAGGAGGACACGCGGGGCGGCTTCAATAAACACTCCGGGTCTGGAGTGATTTTCTGCCGGGGGCTTGGCGTGGCGCGGAGCGGGGAGCGGCTTTCTGGTGACGGAGAGTTTGCGCCGGTGTTTTGGACTCGCGTGTGCGGTGATGTGTGTTTCAGAGCAGGGGAGCTCGTTGCGTCGGTCGCGATCGACCGGTCATCTTCAGGCACGTGGGGGAGATTGAAGGGGAAGAGAGTGCTTCTTGAAAATCCATCAGCCAATCAAAATCCTCACCGAGAAGTACGGGACTTGATTGACATGCAGAATGGCCAATCGGACATCCTCTGACACATACGTCACTGCAGACGCGAGTTTAAATTCACTCAGCGCAAACTCTGTCATCAGAGCGGCTTTTTCTCCCCGCGGCACATCACGTCCCCGGTAGAAGTCCAGCAACCGGAGTTTATTAAAGCCGCCCGCGTGTCTCCTCCTGCTATTAGCTCTGCAGTTCTCACCCGATAAATATGAGCTCATAGGAAGCTGCGAGGCCTTTATACTGTTGCGGGTGTGTGCTGAGCGGCGCGCGTGCCACGAGAAAGAAGGGGGGGGGGGGGGCGTGCAGGTGGAGATGGGGGTGTGAGCACAGGGCGGAGGTGTGTGCGTGAAATACATTGTGTGTTCGGAGGACGGAGCACTAAATAAAGAGTAGTCGTCGTCCCCAGAATAACTTTTCTGGAGTCATTTTTAATCCGCTGTGAAGGTTGAGGGTTCGAACAGGGAAGTGAACCCCGAAGGAGAATTGCCTCCAGCTCTGGAGGAAATCTCCCCTGCGCTTCTGTCCGCGGTCGGAAAGACGAGAGAAAAAGAGAAGTCATCGCGCAGCGAAAGGTTCAACAATACGGAGCGAGCAGCGCCAAATGCCTCCTAATATGCCATGATGCTCCCCGCATTGGACCGTTTACAGCAGAGCATGAATACGATGGTTGCTGCTTTCTGTCTTTGTAATAAAACGCTTCATCTGTTAATACAAAAGTATCTTTATGTAAACTCACTGTGTAGTTTTTAACCATCAGTACATAAACAATAATGTTGAAATAAACATGTAACTAATAAACATGACGATGGAAAGAAAGAAGTACTTTTATTTTAAATCTTTTCTGGACCGTGATCTACACTCATGTCCTTGAAAATCGATCGCGATCGAGGTAATGAGCACCCTTGAATAATATATACATGCATAATATATATAATGATGTCAAAACGGGTTGTGGCTCCGAGTGCTTTTTTTTCATTAGGGGCGGTCCCAAATGGCTCTTTGAGTAAAAAAGGTTGCTGACCCCTGGTCTAGACTACAAAGTGTGACTTAAAACACAGCTGGGACTTGAAGTAAGGAAGTAACCTTTTCATTTTGGACAAGTGAAAACAAGAATAGGATAACAAAAGAAGAAGACAAAAAAGACAAAAATTATATAAAACAAGAAAAAATTATATAAAACACAACAAAATTATACAAACACAAGTCCAAAAGGGAGTGAGAAGAAAAATTTTATACTTAACTTTAACTTTGATTCCATTTATTTATTTATTATTCATACCAGAAATGGGAGTTACATTTGTCTTGCATTTGATTAAATAAAAGCAACATTTGCTTTAAGTTGTCTGCCGTTTGTACTTATTGCTTTCCTTAAGTAGGGGGGAAAAAAATCGGGAAAATATCGCAAATCGAATTAAAAAAAATCACCCAGCCCTACTGTCATGACAGTACAAACAGTAAAACAAAACGGATGGAAATATATGTTGGTGACACCAAATAAGTGCAGCCAAGTGCACAATAAGCGTGTTTGAGATCACTCAGGTGAACTCAACGCTGCGCAGATCACCTGGTGTGTGACATATATTTTTGTTTTTGCTCGAACATCACCTGTCAATCATCACAAAAATATCGCGAGAATGGGGTGGGAGCAAGGGGCAAACCTACCCGAACACAGCTGGAAATTTAGTACTGAACTGACTGAAAGCTGCCCTACAGACTACAAAACAATGCATTATGGGACATGTGTCCTGATTGTTTTTGTAGTTGAGTGATTAATTAAAATAATTTAAAATACCAATTCATTAAAAAAGGCTACATACATTACAAAACATTAGAATAATCATAAAATATATAATAACACAGATCACACTAAGGGGGAGAGGAATTTAAATTGAATGTTAAGGACAACTCCAACTTCCTGTTGTCCTTCAGTCTTGCTGCAGTAAATAGTGTAATTTATTTTTAACAAAGCCTATAATTGTTCACAGAATTAATATCTGATTCACAGCTATTTTTTTTAAATTAAGCAATGGATATGGTTTTGTTTTTCAAACGTTAATACCAATGTGCCTGGCAGCTACTTGACTTTTTCATTTTTTATAATGTTTACAGCAATTTTGTACTAAATAATGAAACTGCTTTCCATGTTTAAACCGAATTTTACAGATATTTCCAAATGAAAATTTCCATTGTTTGTCAAAGACAGAATTACTGATTTCAGCAATGTTACACAAAAGTCTGTTATTCATTACACCAAATAGGACACAAGTTGTTTTTTACCATGGTGTTTAAAAACGAAAAAATAAATGGGGAAATATTTTCCAAAAACTGTTTTTCAAGTTCTTCTTTCTTAAAGTTTGATATCTCGTGAGTCGTTAGAGACGATATACAGTGAGGTCAATAAGTATTTGATCACCCTGTGATTTAGCCAGTTCTCCCACTTAGAAAACATGGAGGGGTCTAAAATGTTCATCATAGGTGCATTTCCACAGTGAGAGACAGAATCTCAAGAAACATTTAGAAATTACGTTGTAAGATTTTTTTTTTAAAGAATTTACTTGTATATTACTGTGACAAATAAGTATTTGATCACTTGATTATCAGATAGATTTCTGACCAGCAAAGACCTGCTGTTGACCGCGACTCCTGCAGCTTCATCATCTTCTCTGTGGAGAAGACGGGGTTTATTAATTTAATTAAAACCTTAGACCCCAGATATGAGCTGTATTGTTAATCCTTTAGAACAGGGGTGTCCAAACTACGGCCCGCGGGTCAGTTTTTATTGGCCCGCAGCAAATTTTGAAAATGCAATTGAATATGGCCTGGACATGGCTCTTCAGCTCAACTGTTGCACTTCTCAGGTTCAACACTAGATGGAGTCGGTCATAGAAAGGTGCTTCTCCACTGAACAAAATTAAGCAAAGAAGAATATTTACACAGAAATGGCAGCACTGAAGAAACGCAAGATGGCAAGTGAGTGTAGAACAGTGCTTCTCAAATAGTGAGAATCCCCTTGTTCTCTGCCTGCTGCCGTTTGGCGTTGGGGGTTCTGGCTGCCGCTGCTACCGCAGCGGGGGTCTTGGTGTGGGGGTGGCCGGGCACTCTCCCTCCTTTTCACATTCCAACATCCATTTTAGAAGAACATAAACACTCACCTGAGCACAGGTGTTAGCTCACCTTTGCACTAATAGTTTGCATGATTGAGTGAACGAAATATTTCACACCAGCTGGTTAAAAGGCATAAGTATGCGTGTGTGAACATTATCCGTATTGTGTACATGTTGACATGTGGACATTTTTGCAGCTAACAGGTGTGTTTATAATATCTGAGTGTGTGTGTGGACAGGCTCCACCCCTTGAGATTTGTATTACATTTGAACCTTACCGTAATGATAAACATCCAGTAAACGTATTGCTTTGGGCTGCTTCATGGTTTTATTCCCCACCTCTCCTATTATCAGCCTCCTACCCCCCCCCCTCCTATTACCACCCTCCCCCCCCAATTCCAAAAGGGGTTACCTTCCAAAAGGGACATACCTCTGGTTTGTCTGAAGATTAATAACCCCTGTTGTTAAAGTAAAATATGTCCAACACAAGAGGCCCTCAGCTCTCATCTGTTTGCCCAGCTGTTGAACAAGACAAGTTAAAAAAAAAAAAAAAATAGTGGGAATCCCCGTTCGTGCAGCTGCTCCTGTCTCGTGTCACACGCCACTGCGTGAGAGAGAACGAAAGGGGAGGGGTGGTGTGGGCTCTGCCAGGTAAACACGGGATAGGCAGACAGAGCTGCCTGTTGGCAACACCAGGATCCTGCTGCCTTTAGATTCCTCAGCTCATGCTAATAATGTCATTCTTTATGAACTATTGTAGACATTTTGATGACGTGTCTTTATTTTTCCACCAATGTTTTCCTTGTCTGTCTGTCTGTGGTCTAGTTGGTGTCAGACAGACATACAGACAGCAGGTAATGCAGGAAAACAGCTGCACTTTATGACATCATAAATAAACAATCATCATTTAGAAAAAAAAAAATCAGCAAAATGTTTTTATCTATTTCTTCAGACTAAAAGCGTTAAATATGTTGGTGCTGTTAATGTTTCAGATCAATTTAGATTTAATATTATTTATTAATTGAATTATTTTTCTCAGCATCAAATGGTTCAGTTGGTCAAAATGTTTCTAGTTTAAATAAGGACTGACAGATTTTTTTATTTCAGGCACTTTAAGCTTCTTTTCTGGTTAAGACTAGAACAGAGGTTCTGTGGCAAAATAAAGTTAATATTTGTTGAAAGTGGATTCATATTGATTTTTTCTTTTGTTAATGTTAAACAATACAATTTTAGGTATAATTACATCATTTTTATAGATACTAACCTAATATACTGTCACCACGCGAGTGTGTGTGAGTGTGTGTTGGGGGGTCGCGAAAGATTTTCTTTTTCCCTGTTAATTGAGAAGCACTGGTGTAGAAGATTTCAAAAACGGAGGGAAAAAACATTTTGAACTGTGAAAAAATGTTCCATTTATGCAAAAAAGAACTTGTTTTGTTTTTGGAATTTTATTTTGTTCAAGCTGCATATTTTGTCACAGAGTGTAATTGTAGAATGAAGCTTTTTAAATTTTAGAATGAAGCTTTTTAAATTGTGTGCATTTAATGTTAAAATTGTCCTTGTTGGTCACCCATAAGCCCCTTTTTTTTGGTCTACTTTTCTGAGAAAACAGTCGACTCTTTATAATCTACAAAATCGTGCACTCTGCCAGTCAACCACACTAACAGCTACGTATGTAAAGATCTGCTGGCTTCAGCTGCTCAATAAACCCGTTCTGAACGGTTGGAACGAGGTTTCATTGTCTGACTGAATGTTTCATTTTGATGTGCGCTTGTTTAATGTGGCACAGATCTGTCAGATCCATCACTGCTCCCACTGAGTGCAATGTTCTTCACATTATAGGTGAGTTAAAAATACTACACAGTAATCATGTGTCAATATGTTACCTCTTGTGTGCGGGCTCGGACCTTTGCTCATTTTTCTGTATTTGGTCCTCGCCAAAAAAATTTTGGACACCCCTGCTTTAGAAAATGGTGCTACTCTCAAGGTGAATGTTTGTCTCCTTTTAGTCTAGACTACCAAGTGGGACTGAAAACACAGCTGGAACTTTAAGTAAGTAATCTTTTTATTTTGGACAAGTGAATACAAGTGTAGAATAACGAAATTAGACAAAAACACGACAAAAATTATATAAAACAAGACAAAATTATTTAACCCTTGTGCTATCTTAGATGACCCCACCCTTACTTTGACGTGTTCTCCCTACCATGACAAAGGTGGATGAAGGTGGAAAAATTTCATGTAATCCATTGAACCAGTGAAGATCACAAATCATTGAAGAAAAAAGGCTCAGAGCTCTGTCTAGTGTGTCTAGATCAGTGTTTTTCAACTAGTGTGCCGCGGCACACTAGTGTGCGGTGGGAGATGGTCAAGTGTGCCGTGGGAAATTGCCCTCATTAACTGACGTAAAAACATTTCCCATCTCCAGGATTTCAGCTCTGGGTTCATCCAAACAGGCCCTGATAAAACACTGAGGAGTTAGGAATATAAAAGATCGTAAAATACTTTTTTCTTTGCGTTTATTTTATTAAAGACATTTTGATAAGAATGACTCTACCGCGATTTAGCTGCAGCTTTGACTGTATTTAGGAAAAGTCCCGCCCCTTTAACTGTCTCCACCAATCATTCGTGGGGGGCTTAATCACATGTCATCAGTCTGACCAATCAGAAGTGATTAAAGTCTTCACTTCCTTGTCCCGATTTAGCTCGTAAAGTCGCTCAATTCCAACAAAAATACCAGCTAAAGCTCGTCCTTAGCGGTGTAGCTTTCCACAGAATCCGGTGTCAGACCGTGGAACAAGTGAACAAAACAATGAAGCTCAGAAAAGCGATCTCCGGCCGTTTTATGCACTACATCTCCCATGATGCATTGGGTTGTGAGAGTGACAGCGCACAAGGAGATCTGTTGTTAAACGTCTTGAAACCAACGAACACACTTCAAACTGTTTTTAAATCTTCTAATTTAACGTTTATTGCATCTTTTAGAAAAAAACAGCTGCAGTTTCCAGCTTTTTCTGCAACAATTATTTCAAAAATTCATGTGAGATTGTGGAGGGACTGTAGATCAATACAGACTGAGTTTCTCCTTTTTTTGTTTAGTTTTTGGATGCTGGTGTGCCGCGGGATTTTTTTAAGGTTAAAGTGTGCCGTGGCTCAGAAAAGGTTGAAAAACACTGCAATATCAGACCGTGGAACAAGAGAACAAAACCGTGAAGCTCAGAGAAGAGAGTCTGTCTGCTTCACTACATCTCCCATGATGCACTGGGTTAAAGTGACAGCGTCTCAGTGCACAATGAGTCTTCGTTGCTAAATGTCTTAAACTACAACAAGCACACATCAACCAGTTTTTCAATCTTGATGAAGTCAGAGGTCAACAGTTTAGTTCTCCTTCCAGGTTTGTGTTTTTTAAACATCCCAAACATCCCAGAGTTTGGTCCAAGTCATCTTTCTAACTGAAACACTTTTCTAAGAACGTCTGGATTCTTTTATAAGTTAAATTTAAGGAGAAGTAATAACAACAGTTAATACACTGGATTAAGGTGAAGTGGCCAACAGACACAATTAAGCTAAATTGAAACAATTTAATCAACAACAAAAAAAAAACATTTTTGCTAAAGTTATCAAAGACTTTATCTTTGATTAAGACAAAAAAAAACTAAAAAACTTCAACATGTTCACTTTTTGTGTAGCTGCAGAAAACATAAATATAATGTCTTTTTTGGTAAAATTTATCAAACATATTGTGATCATATAATTGTTCAAAGATTACAGTTGCCTTTGCACCAACATTGAAAAAAATATTTTTAAAAATAAATAATTATTCAGAAAGAATATATCTGGTTTTTTGTGAAGTTACATAAAATTGCATGTTAATAAACTGGAGGGAAAAACATCTACCAGGGCAAAATTTTAAATATTTAGTTGAAAATTACTAAAAACTAACTTAACTTTTATTACATCTTTTAGAAAAAACAGTTGCAACTTTCAGCCACAATTATTGCAAAAATGCATGTGAGACTGTACATCAATACAGACTATAGAGTTTCTCCTTTTTTAATTTTTGGCTGCTGGTGTGCCGCGGGATTTTTGTCTAGGATAAAATGTGCCTTGGCTCAGAAAAGGTTGAAAAACACTGGTCTAGATGACCCAACTTCCAACGGTAAAGTCCCTAGGATAGCACAAGGGTTAAACACAAGTCCAAAAGAGAGCGAGAAGAAGAAAAATCTTATACTAAACTTTGATTCCAAGGGTGTGTTTATTTATTTATTATTCATCCCAGAAACGGGGGTTTCATTTGTCTTGCGTTTGATTAAATATAAGCAACATTTGCTTTAAGTTGTCTGCCGTTTGTACTTATTGCTTTTCTTAAGTAGGGTGTGTGTGTGGGGTGTGTGTGTGTGTGTGTGTGGGGGGGGGGGGGGTCGGGAAAAAATCGGAAATCGAATTAAAAAAAATAAAATCGGAGATTTTATTTTTTTTAATAAAATCGGAGATTTTATTTTAGGCCATATCACCCAGCCCTAGTTATTTAATTAAATTAAATAATTGAAAAAATAAATAAAATAAAATTACTGAGATCATTCAGCTAACTAGAAATACTTACTGCTTACAAGAAAAACAAAATGAAGTACTTTGACATTATACTGCATTTCAATTCCATTCAATTCATTTTTATTTGTATAGCCCAAAATCACAACAACAGTCGTCTCGATGGGCTTTGAAGTAAAACATGAACTCAAAAGGATCATGAATACAAAGAGTCAATAGGAAAATACTAAAATAAACTAACAAACTGACTAAGCTATACTGGCATCCCTGCCCTTAGACCCCCCCTTCGCGGTAAGGAAAAACTCCTAAAAAAAACGGATTCCGGAAAAAAATGAAGAAACCTCAGGGGAATTGTGAGTATGTGTACGTGAGTGCATGGGTGGACGGAACTGGGGGCTGGCTCACTGGAACCCTCTGGGGCTTTCCCTTCCCATCACAGAGGGGTAGGGCACTTTAAGGGTAAGGGAAGGGGGGGATTGTAGTGGGTAGGGTTATGGGGGGTGGCTGTGGGTGCGTGGCGATCTCTGGGTTGTTCGGGTCGCGTGCCGCGGCTGGCTCGCGGACACGGGGCACTGGTCGGGTGGTGGGCGGCTCTCGGGTTCTGGGGCCCTGGCTTCGTCCTTGGCCCTTGTCTCGGCGTCCGGCGCCCGGCGGCCCCCATGGCTGCCGCCTGGTACGGCTAAGCGCTCCTGTCCTGTGGCCTGGGGGCCGGACGCCGGGTTCGCTTATGCCTCTGGGCGTAGTGGGGGCCCCTGTAGGGGGGCCTTCTCTGCGCCTGGCTGGTCGGGTGGGCGTTCCCCGCCTCCCCCCCTCCCGGGCTGCTTGGGTCCGGTGTGGGGGGGGCGCTGGCCTTGGGGGCCTCTCCTCCCCTTTCCTGGTCTGGCTGCTCTGGCTGGGTAGGATCTGGTTCCCCACAACACAAGGTTCACTTCGGCAGCATGCATGTATCTCCACCCCCACGTGCACGCTGCCACACTGCTCCCTGTCTGCTTCATCCCCCCTTCGGATCTACAGTGTATTGATGGACAGATATTTTCCACTCATCTTCGTGTCAGATTTTTACCCATGATGAAAAACTTGTCTTTCCAGCAGATCTAGTATAATTGTTACAGCTTAAAAGAATAACTGATCCAAATCAGTGCTTGTATCCCCCCTTTTTTCACCCTTCTTCCCTTTACTCCCCCCCCCCCCCCCGACACACATTTTCCCTCTTCCTCCCCACACACACTAAATATAACAAATAAAGAAATAAATAATTCAACAAAAAGGGGTTAATTCAGATCTACACTCTGGCTTCTAAAGTTCTACAACCTCTTTTTGTGAGAGTAAAACCTGTCCAACACAAAAGGCCTGCAGCTCTAATCTGTTTGCTAAGTTGTTGGACAGAACAAGTAAAAAAAAAAAAAAAACAAAAAAAAAAAGAAACCTCAGGGGTGCCCACATGAAGGAGGGATCCTCCCCCAGGACGGACAAGCGATTTACCAGAACTCTTAGAGAAGAATTAACTTATCTAACTCTACATCTACATATTTAAAGTCCAGCAGACGAGCTTCATCCAGCCGGGGTTGGGGACAGTCAGGGGCGCGAGTCGAGCCGGAGACAGGAACCACAGCCAGGTTTAGGAGCAGGAGCAGAGACGAGGTACACGGTCAGGAACAGGAGCACGGATGGGCCAACTGGAGTCTGGAAGCACTCCCACTCCCCAGGAGGGGAGAGGGAAAGAGGGACAATACATGAATCGTACTGCACCAAACTGAGGCATGGAGAACTAAATGATAAATGATGATCAAAAATAGAGAAGAGAGGAAGGGTAGAGGTAGATGAGAAAAGAGGACAGAACCCTAGTGCACCACAGTTACCCCAGCTTCAACTTCTAGCAGCCTTTTAAAACAAATAGTTATTGTTATTAAGTTTAATTTAAACAATTAACATTAAGTTAAATAATCTCTGAATGCTAACTAGTCTGACAATAAGCCTGTCCAAAGAGGAATGTTTTCAGTCTAACTTTTAATGTAGAAACCAAATCGGCCTCTCTTCCATGAGCTGGGAGCTTATTCCATAAAACGGGGGCTTGGTGGCTAAACGCTCTACCTCCGACTGTACTTTTACTAATTCTAGGAATCACAAGCAGTCCTGCATTTTGCGAGCAAAGTGTTCTGATTGGATGGTAAGGGACAATGAGGTCATTAATATAGGACGGGGCCATTCCATGTAAGGCCTTATAGGTTAACAGGAGGATCTTGAACTTAATTCTAGAATCAACTGGGAGCCAATGGAGCGAAACTAACACAGGAGTTATGTGATCTCTTCTGTTAGTTCCTGCTAACAATCTAGCTGCTGCGTTCTGAACAAGCTGGAGACTTCTTAAGGAACTCTTAGGACACGCTGCTAACAAGGAGTTACAGTAATCCAGCCTCGACGTAACAAATGCATGGATGAGTTTTTCAGCATTACTCTTAGAAATTATATTTCTGATTTTAGCAATATTCTGCTGGTGAAAAAATGCAGTTCTACATGCCTGAGATATGTGAGCCTTAAATGATAAATCCTGGTCAAATAAAACCCCAAGGTTTCTAACTGTGGAATTGGGGGCTATACTTACACCATCCACGGAGACTATCTGAGCAGACAGAGCATCTCTCAGGTTTTTAGGACCTAGTACAATAACCTCATTTTTTTCTGGGTTCAAGAGGAGGTAATTAATTGTCATCCAGGTCTTGATGTCTCTGATGCAGGCATTCAGTTTCTCTATATTGTCATTCTGGTCAGGTTTCATGGATGAATACAACTGAGTATCGTCGGCATAACAATGAAAATTAATGCTGTGTTTCCTGATTATGTTTCCTAGGAGTAGCATATAAAGCGTAAACAGGATGGGTCCTAAGACTGAGCCCTGTGGGACTCCGTAGTTAACTCGAGTGCACTGAGAGGAATGTCCATTTACATTATCAAACTGATACCTATCTGACAGATAGGATTTAAACCATTGGAGAGCAGATCCTCTGATCCCTATGTCCTGCTCTAATCTATGGAGTAAAATACTGTGGTCGATAGTGTCACAAGCTGCACTGAGGTCTAACTGGACAAGAATAGAAAGTAGTCTCTTTTCTGAAGTCAATAACAAGTCATTAGAGACTCTAACTAGTGCAGTTTCCGTACTGTGGTGGGGTCTAAACCCCGACTGAAAGTCTTCAAAGTGGCTGTTGTCCTGTAGGTGGCAGTAAAGCTGCTTAACTACAACTCTTTCTAGGATTTTAGAAATAAAGGGGAGGTTTGATATTGGTCTATAGTTGGCCAAGATGCTAGGATCCAAACTGGGCTTTTTCAGAAGAGGTTTAACAACTGCATATTAAAAAGACTGTGACACGTAACCCGCTTCCAGAGAGGTATTTATCATTGTTAATATGGAATCGTTAATTAGGGGGAAAGTTTCTTTAAAAAGTCTAGTGGGAATTGGGTCTAACAGACAAGTTGAGGATTTGGAGGACGTAATAATTGATGCAATTTCTACTTGATCCACAATAGTGAAGCAGTCTAATGTTACAGAGGTTTCTATGGATGCCTTCACTTCTACCGCTTCAGCCTGCTCTGGGCTGATAGTAAGAATAACTTGATTTAACTTATGTCTAATATTGGAGATTTTACTATCGAAAAATGCTTCATTCAATCTAACATAGTCATCCTGTTGGAGCCAAGTTTCTGTTAAGGCTAGAAGACTAAGTTTATTATCAGTGATTAAATCATTGACTAAGAGGGACTTAGAGGAAATGGATTGAATGTTTAATAAACCACATTTAATGACATAATTCTGCTTGTGAGAAGTGTTGTCTGTCACTATCTTTGTGATGAAAGCAAACAACCACATATCTATCTGCCTCAGAAGGATGACTTGAACCTTTCTCATAAAACCTTCCATCTGAGAGGTTTAGTCTGATTTAGAATTGGTTTCCTATGACCGTACCCTTGGTCTGGCAGGTGTGAAACCTCTGTTCACAGTTCCACTACCAAGACAGAAATTGCACTGGTGTTTCTGAATCTATCTGAGGTTCAACCACTTGCTGAATCTTCTCTCCTGTACACTGGAGGACTTTACAAGGGAGAATGAGAAGTGTGATACCCCAAGAGTTTTAACACATCCTCTGGTCCCCCTTTCATTTTGTTAAAGGGAAGCTAACTCTCCAGTAAGGAGTCCCACTAGCCAAACAGTACTTCAGCTTGACTGTGTCCCTTACATCCCTGACAGCAGTGTTCTCCAACCTTTATGTGGCTGCAGACCGGTCAACCCCTGGGGATTTTACCGTGGCCTAGCAGAAAGGGGGTGGGGGTTGCCGAGGATGCTTAATTTTGGTCTGATTTTAAAAACAAAACAAAAAAACCTCTGATCACCACCAAAAAACACTTTTTTTTGTAACAACAACGAACACCAGTGGAACATCAATCTTTAGTAACATATTGTGCCAGTGAATGTTGTGAGTACTATGTAAATGGGCTCAGTGTGTGGGAAATCACCTGTTGTAATAAATCCGTATTTTAAGCAGGACTCCTGGTGGCCTACTTTGCTTTTGTCTTAAAGCCCGTTCTTCCATCTGTTATGTCCCTGCACTAATCCCTTATCCATTCACAAAGAAAATTTCCACATACAACTTTTCTCGTGTAGCATGCCGCCAAACTACTTTTAGTGCTCAAGTGACTGAAATGTAACCAACAGATTCCTGTCGATTTTCAAAACCAATTTTTTTCCGAATAAAAGATCATTGAGATGTAGTCATTTTTCCACCCCTGACCAAACTTTACAGCTCAAGTGATCGAAGGAGTAGCTGAGAGAATCCATCCATCCATCCATCCATCCATCCATCCATCCATCCATCCATCCATCCATCCATCTTCTACTCATCGCGGGGGCAGCTGTCTAAAAATAGATGCCCAGCTCCTCTGGGGAGATATTCCCGGGCCAGCCAGTAGTCTCTTCAGTGTGTCCTGGGTCTTCCCTGGGGCCTCCGTCCAGAATCACGTTATTTTTCAAAATAAAAGATCTTTTAAAATAAAAGATTGTCGAAACTTAAAAGAAAAAAAAAAGAACCAGGCATAATAATTATTTCTTCTGCAGCCCTGTGCCAATTCCTTGGACCTGTACCGGTCCGCGGCCCAGTGGTTTGAGATCACTGCCTTACAGGGATGTTCCGGGATTGCCATTTTTACAAAGGCAAGATAATAGCTGTAGAGGACATGGTCCACATTGACTCAATCTTATCAGCCTTCCTTGGTACCCATGTAAAGTTTACCTTGATGTGCAGCCTAAGTCTTCCCTGGTGTTCTCTAGGGAAACCCTCACAGTGCGTTTGGGTCTGCCAAGTCTTTATGTCCCCCTCTCCCACCAGCAGATCAGACTCACTACCAGATGCAGGGGTGGCTAACCCTGGTCCTCAAGAGTCTCAACCCTACCTGTTTTCCAGCTCTCCCTGGACTGCTTGATGCTGATAACCTAAATCAGGTGTTTTCGGTCAATCAGGATGTGAAATCACTTAAGTCAGCTAATCAACAGCAAGCTGGTGAGGGAGAGCTGGAAAACAGGCAGGGTTGAGGCTCTTGAGGACCAGGGTTAGCCACCCCTGAGATAGAGATTGGTTCACAGCTCTAATCTCTTTATACGGCTGAAGGTTATCTAAAAACTACACACTTGTGTGTCAACCTCGTGCCAATGGTATCCTGGTGTTTGGTAAAACCACAGTCAGCTACAGCGGGGAAAATAAGTATTGAACACATCAACATTTCCCTCAAAAAGCATATTTCTAATCGAGCTATTGACATGAAATTTTCACCAGATGTCGGCATCAACCCAATTAATGCACACATATAAAGAAATCCAAATATTTATGTCCATAAATGAAGTTATGTGTAATAAGGTGAAATGGCACAGGGAATAAGTATTGAACACGTTTACTGAAATTCATTTAGTATTTAGTGCAAAAAAGTTTGCTGGTGATTACAGCCTCAAGACGCCTCCTGTATGGAGAAATCAGTCAAATACATTGCTCAGGTGTGATTTTGGCCCATTCATCCACACAAACTGCCTTCAAATCTTCAAGGTTCCGGGGGTCTCTTCTGTGAACCCGGATCTTCAGTTCAATTGGATTCAAGTCTGGTGATTGACCGGGCCATTCTAGCAGCTTTATTTTCTTTTTCTTCAACCAGTTGAGTGTTACCTTGGCTGTGTGCTTGGGATCGTTGTCTTGCTGAAAGATCCACCCTCTTTTCATCTTCAGCAGCCTGGCAGATGACAGCAGATTCTGATCAAGAATGTCTCCATACTTTTCTCCAGTTATTATTCCTTCAATGATATGAAGTCTACCAGTACCACATGCTGAAAAACAGCCCCACACCATGATGCTCCCACCTCCAAACTTGACTGTTGGTATGGTGTTTTGGGGGTGATGTGCAGTGCAATTTTCCTCCAAACATGTTGTGTCTTATGACATCTGAAGAGTTCAATTTTGGTCTCATGTGACCAGAGTATCTTCTCCCAGAATGTCATGGGTTTATCCAAACGTTGTGTCGCAAACTCCAAACGAGCTTCAACATGCTTCTTCTTCAAAAATGGAGTCTTGTGTGGTGTGCGTGCATGGAGGCCATGGCGGTTGAGTGCATTACTTATTGTTTTCTTTGAAACAACGGTACCTGCTGATTCCAGGTCTTTCTGAAGCTCTCCACGAGTGGTCCTGGGCTGTTGGAGAACCCTTCTAATGATTGTTCTGACTCCTCTGTCTGAAATCTTGCGAGGAGCACCTGGCCGTGGCTGGTTTATGGCAATGCCGTGTTCTTTCCACTTCCGGATGATGGCCCCAATGGTACTCACTGGAACTTTCAGAAGTTTAGAAATGCGCCTGTAACCAATGCCTTCAGTGTGTTTTGCAACAATAAGGTTGCATGGGTCCTTGGACAGCTCTTTGCTTTTACCCATCATGCAATGCTTCTTGTCTAACACTTTGCTGGTGAGAAACCTTTTTTAAAGGCATCAATCAGGACTATACCAGCTGATATGGTAAAGCTAGAGAACAAGTTGGCGGTGGAGGAGTAGTTCACGTCAAACTGTCTCCCCCTGAAGGCTACCTTGAACAGATACCCACTCTCAAACTGCGTTACAGAACAAAAGGGTAAAAAATAAATAAATAAAGGAGTCGCTGAAATGCCTAAACCAGCAAAACAATCTCGAGCTGACCGTGAAGATGACACAGCTTCAACAACATTCAGCATGTCCCATGACACAAGTGCTAATGCTAGCGCTTCGACAAAACTCGACTCGCCTGCAAGTTATTCAGAGTTTTCACCGGAGGCTCTGTTAAAAATGATTTCCACAGCTGTTGCAGAGGAAGGACAGCGCACTATAATGTCTGTCAAAGAGTCATTTGACAAGTTCGAATCCATTCTGGATGCCAAGCTGGACAACATAATTAAATGCCTTGATGATGTTGTGGCTACAACCAACTCGCTCAAAGCTCGCCAGACCGAGTCAGAGTCACGGATCTCTGGGCTGGAGGACGACATCGCTCCGATAAAAAGGAAGCCGGATGAACTTGAAAAAACAAACAAGGAGCTGACCAGCAAAGTGATGGACCTAGAAGGTCGGTCAAGACGTGACAACATCAGACTGTTAAGCCTCAAAGAGTCCACTGAAGGAAGTGACCCGACTCTGATTTTTGAAGAGTTTATCCCTAAACTCCTGAAATTGCTGGTAACCTCAGTTACTATCGACCGCGCTCATCTGGGTTTTGGAACACCTGCAGATGGACGCCCGTGCCCGGTGTTCATCAAACTTCAACACACGAGAGACATGAGGATGATTCTGAGAGAGGCAAAACGACGGGGGAAAATAGCGTATGAGGATTCATATCTGCAGATCGTTCCCGACATTCCACAAAGCGTTCGTATCGCCAAAAGAGCGTTCAACTCTGTGTGCGCGCACCTCAGCAAGAGGAATATACGCTTCCAGATGGCTTATCCAGCAACACTGTCCTTCACAATCAACGGAACTAAAAAGACTTTCAGAGACTCGAAAGAGGCTGAACTATTTCTAAAAATTGCCCACAAATGAGGTACTGTACTCCTATTCTAACCTCAATAATAATCTGGTGAGTAAACATCGCAGTCATCAATGACTAATGTTTGTTAAGGGTATTGAATGAATTGCACGCCTCAGGAGACAGAAATTTGACTTGAGTTTACTTAAATGACTATGGTAATCTTTATGTTTCTTAAATTTTTACTTATTTTTTGTTTACTATGTTTTGTTTGGTGCGGGAATTTGGGAAAGTGTCTTCACAGAGTCTTCTACTTGCAATGTGGACATCATGTTTTTCCTCAAACTGTATGGGGTTGATAAAAGTAAATTGTAGTCTTGAAGAAGACTATATTGAACATCACTATCTAGGTGCAAAACTGGGAAACTTAAACTGTGAATATTATAATCCAGAGGATTTAATAAAAATCAACAGTAGCTTTACCTTCTCCTCCTTGCATCTAAATATACGCAGTATTAAAAAACATCATGATGACCTAGTTTCACTGCTGGCAACAATAGGTCACAATTTTGACATAATAGGCTGCAGTGAAACCTGGATTAATGAAGCTGCTAATTTAGATCTTTACAACTTAGATGGATATACACTGTTTTGCAAAAATAGAGCTGGTAAACCTGGTGGAGGAGTTTGCCTGTATGTGAGCTCCTCATATTCAGTAAGGGAACGAACAGACATTATACTGGATGATGGTTTTTCTGACTCAATCTTTCTAGAACTAAAACATAATAATGCAAAAAGTATTGTTATTGGAGTAATATATCGCCCACCAGACTCTGATTATGACATATTTAGAGACAAACTTGAAAACATTCTTCTCCACATAAACCTAACGAACATAAATTGTCTTATTATGGGTGATTTAAATATAGATCTATCCAAGGACAATAAAACCAACAATGACTTTATCAATACTCTTTTCTCCTCATCCTTTTTCCCAAAAATCAATAAGTACACCAGAGTTACGGAAAAAAGCAAATCCATTTTGGACAACATGATAACTAATACAGTAAATATTGAATATAAATCAGGGGTTGTATACTCAGACATTACAGACCATTATCCTATTGCATGCTATATGAAACTAAATAAAAAACCGTCAATCCCACGTATAAGGAGAAAAGTGAAAGTTGTAAACACCCAAACTTTAGCAAATCTAATCAGTCACCTTCAGACCAAAAGGTGGGACGCAGTATTCAACACCACAGATCCAGAATCTGCATTAATTGAAGAATTAACTGACTCAATTAGCATAACAATCCCAGAAAAAACAATTAGACAAAAAGACATAAAAGTAAAACCTTGAATAACTAAAGGAATACTAAATTTAATCAAACAAAAGAATAAATTGTACAAAAAGTATATAAAAAAAACAAATACCCAAAATAAATTACCTTACATTAAATATAAAAACAATCTAACAAAACTATTACGAATAAGCAAACAAAATCATTTTACTACTCAAATGAAGGTTGCATCTGGAGATCCAAAAAAGGTCTTGGAGGGTGTTAAATTACATTCTCAGCCGCAGAACAAAAACTACAGTCATCCCTGATGCCTTAGAGCAATGTCAATCAAACAATCTCAGTTTACCTGATATTTTTAACAATTATTTCTGTTCAGTTGGGAAAAGTCTCTCTCAAAACATTTATCCACCAGGTGGTGCTAATTACAATGTTTATCTTCAGGGAAATTACCCAAATTCATTCTTTCTAAAACCAACCTGTAAAACAGAAGTGGTGAATATTATAAACAAGCTAAGATCGTCCTACACAGTTGGTGCAGATAACATAGTGTTTAATATGTTTATTTATTTTTACATATATATCACACCAACCGGAACAACAACATAAGAAATAAAAATAAAGAAAAAATGAAACAAAAATAAGAAAGAACAAACAAACCCCATACCCGCTGTCAAATATACTTGCATGAGAAAAAAAACCAAAAAACAAAACAAAACAAAAGGAACATCAAGAAAAGTTAACCGTACATACAGAAGGCACAACAAAATCAATCACCTGTGCATAAAACCAAAGTTAATCCTGAACCATTGTAGACTGCTGATTAACAAAGTCCAAGAAAGGCTTCCATGTCTCAAGAAATTTTCTTTCTGAGCCTCTCACAGTATAACGAATTTTTTCTAATTTGAGATAATACAGCACTTCCCTAATCCAATGTGTCACTGTGGGTGGGGCAACATCCTTCCACTTTCGAAGAATTAGGCGTCTAGCCAAAAGGGTGGAAAAAACAATTAGTTCCTGCCCTCTAGCAGGCAATTTTAGGGTTTTATCCCTGACCCCAAAAAGGAATATTAATGGATTTAAAGGAACTTTAGATCCCAATACAGCAGTCAATGCTTCACCAACTTTGCCCCAGAAAACTTGTATTTTGGGACAAGACCAAAACATATGAATAAGATCAGCCTCTCCAGTTTTACATTTATCACACGTAGGGTCGATGTTTGGGTATATTCTTGCCAATTTGGATTTATGAAGGTGAATCCTATGAACCACTTTAAACTGAATAAGATTATGCTTGGCGCACATTGAGGAGGAGTGAATCTTTCTCAAAACATCTTCCCACTCTGATTCACTGATGTTAATTCGAAGATCAGTCTCCCAACTCTTTTTGATGATCGACATTGAAGTTGTATCCAGACTTGAGATCAGACCTATCATCGCTGAGATGGCTTTCTGTTTGAGGGGATCAGAAGTCATGATCTCATCCATTGCATTATTTGAGGGTTTGTCTGGGAACCCTGGGATGGAGACTGAAACAAAGTGACGAATCTGCAAGTATCTGAAAAAATGAGAAGTTGGAAGGTTATACTTATCAGATATCTGCTGAAAAGATGCAAACCTATTTTCATAAAATAAATCATCGAGAGTTTTCAGCCCTTGTTGTTGCCACCTGAGAAATGTGGAGTCTTGGACTGAAGGTGGGAAGAAAACATTAGGTGCAATTGGGACTAGTAAGCTCATTCTTAACAAATCAAAGTGTTTCCTAAATTGCAAGCAAATTTTAACTGAATGATTAACTGTTGGATTGCTAAACGACATGTTTTTGCTTAAAGGAAGAGATGCCCCAATTACCTGTAGCAGAGAAATGGGGCTAGAAGAAAGTCGTTCCATCTCCACCCATGCTGGCCCAGCACCTTCTGAATATTTCCCCCAAAAGGAAATACAACACAAATTGGCAGCCCAGTAATAGTAGCGAAAATTGAGAAGACCTAGACCACCTTCCTGCTTTGGTTTCATTCACACGACCAATTAATGAGAGGTAGAGGGGTGACCACTTAGAGAGATCCTGCTGCACGTTTATTTGCAATTTAACAAAGTTTTCTTTAAAAAGATCACCAAAGTTTCTCGTCACTCTAACTCCAAGGTATGAAAACCCCTCTTTGGCAATCTTAAAGGGCAGATTGATGCTCCTTAATTCTGAAGTGTTCAGTGGCAACAGTTCACTTTTGTGTAGGTTAAGTTTGTATCCTGAGATTTTACCAAATTCTGTCAGGAGGTTTAAGATATTTGGGATTGTTGTTTCAGCCCTGGATAAGAACAGCAGGAGATCATCGGCATAAAGAGCTAGCTTATGTTCTTTGCCCCACCTTTCTATACCATGGATGGACGAATGACTTCTTATAGCGACAGCTAATGGTTCGATGGCTAATACGAAGAGAAGGGGGCTCAGGGGACAGCCTTGACGGGTACCACGATGTAGTCTAAACGGTTTGGAATATGTATCATTTGTAAGGAGCATGGCTGAGGGACATGAGTATAACAGTTTAATCCAGGATAAAAAAGGGTCCACCAAGTCCAAATCTTCTCAGAGTTTCAAACAAATAAATCCATTCCACTCTATCAAAAGCTTTCTCTGCATCCATAGGGAGAAGGCATTCGGTTTTGTTAATACTGGCGGTATACATAACGTTAAATAAACGACGGATATTAAAAAAGGATCGCCGACCTTTTACAAAACCAGTCTGGTCACAGGATATGATGGTAGGCAGTGCTTTTTCTAAACGACAGGCGAGAACTTTGGCTAAGATTTTATAATCGCAGTTCAGAAGCGAGATGGGCCTATAAGATCCACAGTCTAAGAGATTTTTGTCTTTTTTGGGGAGTAATGTGATGCATGCTTGATTTAGACTATTTGGAAGAACACCTTTGTCAAAAGAGTCTATATATACGTTGGCTAACATTGGAGCCAATTTTTCAAGCCAATTTGCTGCGTAAAACTCACTTGGCAGACCATCTGGACCTGGTGATTTGTGTGGCTGCAGGGATTTGATAGCTGCTACTATCTCCTGCTGTTGTATTGGTGCATCTAAGACAGAGACATCCTCCTGAGACACCTCTGGTAAATGTAGATGTCTAAAAAACTTAGAGAGAAGATCAGAATTACAGGTGTCCTCCGAACTATATAAATTGCAGTAATAATCTCGGAAGGCATCATTTATCTGTTGCTGCTCTATGACCGTCTCCCCAGCTTGCGTTGTCACAGCGCTTATAGTTTGTTTGGCTCTTGAACCCTTCAACTGTCTTGCTAGAACCTCTCCTGTCTTATCACTATGTTCATAAATATTACTCCTGTTTTTTAGCAGTAGGTATTCTATGCAATGAGCCGTGAGTCTATCATGTTCTCCCCGAAGTTTAAGACGTTCTTTGTACAAATCATGCGTGGGATTTAATGAGTGTCTGTTGTCCACTTCTGAAATCAGTTTCTCTAAATCTCTTTGTTTAGCGATAGCGTCTCGTTTCTTTTTAGCTACATACGAGATCACTTGACCTCTAAGATATGCCTTTAAGGCTTCCCAAACTGATGCTATGGAGACATCCGGTGTTGAATTAATCTCCAAAAACAAGGATATTTGATCAGAGATGAATTTCAAAAATGATTCGTCACTCAACAACAGAGAATTGAATCTCCAATGCCGTCTGGGTGGAGATACTCCTGGTATTTTTAATTTAAGTACCAATGGTGCATGATCTGATATTACAATTGGTTGATAATCACATCCCTGAATATAAGGGCTCAGTTTAGTATCTGTTAGAAAATAGTCTATTCTACTGTAGGTTTTGTGAGCATGGGAGAAAAAAGAATATTGTCTGTCCTGAGGGTGCAGGAAACGCCAGATGTCCAAAACGCCATAGGTGGAGAGGAAAGACTGAACATAGGAGGCAGCTTTAGGTATTGCGTATCCTGGTTTAACAGAGGATCTATCCATTTCTGAATTCAAGCACAAGTTCAAGTCTCCACCCATAATGAGAACATGTGAATTTAAACATGGCAGTCGTTCAAAAATACGAGAAAAAAAAATTTGGATCCTCAATGTTTGGAGCGTATATATTAGCTAGAGTGACCTTAAGATTATAGAGTAAACCTGTGACTATTACATATCTACCATTGGGATCAGCCAAGACTGAGGAGGGGGTGAAAGAGATATTCTTATTTATTAGTATTGCAACTCCCCTCGCCTTCGCCTGAAAGGTCGAATGAAATAGTTGTCCAACCCAACCACTTCTCAAGCGGGCATTGTCTACATTTTTAAGGTGCGTTTCCTGAACAAATGCTATTCCCGCACCCATATTCTTCAAGAGAGCTTTTTTTCTTTTAACTGGGTGGTTCAGGCCTTTAACATTCCATGTTACAATATCAATAAAACAAGCCATTAAGGCCTAACTATATTTAAATAAGAAAAAAAAAGGAGATACCATAACAGTATGCACAGTGATTAGTCGAGGTATAGTCATAAATGCACATTTTGGCTAAGATGATGAAAACCAAGATAAACCTTTGGTTCAATGTTGACAGCATGGCATTAAAACCCCCCCCTCCCCCCTTCCCCAAAACCCCTGAACGCCCTGGTGATACTAGCTGTTAGAACGAACAGCACACCTACCCTATCAAAATACAAAACTTCCACACTAAATTTAAACTCTTCTATGCCCTGATTTAACATAAAAATAAAGAGGTACCTGAAAGAATGCATCCCTTTGAATTGCAAATATTTCTGAAATATTAATGCAATACCTTACAAAATAAAAAAAGGATAGAATAGAAAATTTGTCCCAAATAGAAAATAAGTCATGGTAACACCCAAAGTATTCTGGTAATAATTAGTGAAAAATAAAAAAATAAAATAAATAAATGATAAGAAAAAACTCAAAAACCAAGCGGCCGGAAAGCCAAAAACAATCTCACAAGGTGATCCAGATAAGGAGGCACGCTAGGGTGCAGTCATTAATATAAACCGCTGTGTGGCTGAAGAAGCCGAAATCACGATTTGAAAGTGAACAAAGTTTTATACTTCACCCGTGTCCAAATTATTTAATTAGTTCGTCTTGTGATCTTTCGCGAACTTTTCAGCCTCCAGCACGGAGCTGAAGCTCTGCCGCATGCCATCAGGTTTAGTGATGCGGAGCCGCGCTGGGTAAAGCAGCGAGGGTCTCAGTCCCATCCGATAGAGTTCGGACATGACTGATCTGTACTCCTTCCTTTGGCTAACCACTTCAGGGATGTAGTCCTCATAGATGCGAAAGGGTTTATCCATGTATTTCAGCTCTCTTCTCTTCCTGGTCTCCCGGATCAGCAGCTCTTTGTTTTGGTGCCGGTGAAAACAAAGGATGACCGCGCGCAGTCTGTCCCCGAGCCCAGGCTTCGGAGCTAGGCTTCGATGAGCCCGGTCCAATTCAGGTGGTGAGGGGAAAATATCCCTTCCAAAAACATCTTGGAGCAGCTGGGAAAAAAATGTGGATGGCTGAGGACCCTCAATCCCTTCAGGAAGTCCTATTAATCGCACGTTAGACCGCCGTTGTCTCCCTTCCATGTCCGCTAGCTTGGATTTAAGCTTCTCGTTGCTAGCTTGTAGCGTGGCACAGCTAGCCTCCACTTTGGATAAACGTTGGTGAAGTGACTCAGCGTTTTCCTCCAATGATGTCAAACGTTCGTCGTGGCGCTCCGACTCCTTTTGTAGTCCATCGAGTTTACCATTCACTTCGTCAAAGAAGGTTGTTTTCAGATCAGCAAGAAGTGTAGACCTGTGTTCTGCTAGCAACGCTGCTATATCTGCTCTGCTAACAGCCGCAGAGGAGCCGTGGTCAGACGATTCTGCTGTTTTTTCAGCCGATTTAGCGTTTTTGGGTGGCATTTTGGGACAAAATAAAAGCAGGGAAATTTCTTTCACTGCTCAGATGCTGTTAGGCGTTGTAAACGTCAGTTTATGGGGTTAAGGTGAAAAAGTAGTGGGCAGCAGAAAAAAACACGTCCTACCGCATGCTTGCCAAAGCGGAAGTCTCTTGGTGCAGATAACATAAGTAGTAACATCATCAAAGCCATAGTAAATGAAATTGCAGAACCTCTTGCTTACACCATTAATCTTTCATTAACACATGGCAAAGTCCCAAAAATGACTAAAATAGCTCAAATAATACCCATATATAAGTCTGGGGACAAAAATTATACTAAAAATTACAGACCCATATCAATACTGCCAATTCTTTCCAAAGTATTTGAGCGAGTTGTGTACTCAAGATTATCTGACTATTTTGTAAACCACAATGTATTAGTGCCACAACAATATGGCTTTGGGAAAAACAGCACCACGGTTATGGCTATCTTAGATCTTGTAGAAAAAATTAATGACGCCTTTGAAAGAGGTGAATATGGTATTGGGCATTTGACACTATAGATAATGAAATATTACTCAGCAAATTAAGGCATTATGGGGTCAGGGGATTAGCGCTCCAGTGGTTCAGGAGTTATATCTGTGGAAGAGAGCAATATGAAAAGGTTGATGAACTAAAATCACATAAACTCAACATTCAAACGGGTGTACCACAAGGATCCATATTGGAACCACTTCTTTTCATAATTTATATAAATGATTTTGTTTTCTGTTCTGGAGCCATCCACAAAATACTTTTTGCAGACGATACTAGTTTATTCATGTCACATAGAAATATCGACCTATTAGAAAAACTCCTAAATGAACAACGAGTAAAAGTAGATACTTGGTTCAAATGCAATAAATTGTCATTAAACACAAGCAAAACGTTTTTTTATCATATTCCACACATCCAGACACAAATCCACCTACAGGAAATTAAACATAAATATAGATGGGCAATCTCTTCAACAGGTGGACTTGATCAAATTTCTTGGAATCCATATAGATCAATTTATACATTTTAAAAAACACATAGATGAACTAGTTAAAAAATTATCCAAATTTTTGTTTATTCTATAAGATACGGCACATGCTCCCATCAGATGCATTGCTAACATTGTACCGATCCCTGTTTGAGCCTCACCTGAATTACTATAACATCATATGGAATAACACATATTCTACCTACACGGCAAAACTCCTGATTACACAAAAGAAAGCAATACGAGCAATAACCTGGTCCACGCCAAATTCCCCAACGGATCCACTCTTCCACAGATATAGCCTCCCTAAGTTACCGGAACTCAACACGTATCATAACGCATGCACAATGTACAGTGTTTTTAATAAACTAAATAGTCGTTTGTGTGACCTCATACCATTTTTTTGGCCCTCTTATCACCATGACACCAGGGGAAAGCATATGCTAAAAGGCAAAAACAGAAAATTAAAATGTACAAGTTTCTCTGTCTGTACTAGAGGTCCACAAACTTGGAATATTTTAGAAAATGACGTTAAACAGTCTGCAACAATATACATGTTTAAAAGGAAACTGAAATTGCTATTATTGTCAACATACTGTAAAAATGCTGCTCCGACCGAAACCATCTGTTTGTGATTTCTTTCTGTCTGTTAACACTTATATGGCTACACGCCAGAGTTTATGTTGTTCAAATTCATTGTCCCTATTGTCTAACACTTTCCACTATATTACCATCATTCTCTCATTCTATTAGTATATTTTATTTATGAAATTATTTTCTTTTCTTTTTCTTTTCCTTCCGCCACTCATCTTTTGTACTTTTACGCTTGTCTAAAATGCTGGACCCCTAGCAGCTTAACCTTCTGAATACTGACAAACTCCAGCTGCTTTCTTGGCTTGCCAGACCTTTTTACCCCTCCTTTTCTTCATGTGTTCAATACTTATTCCCTGTGCCATTTCACTTTATTACACATAACTTCATTCATGGACATAAATGTTTGGATTTCTTTCTATGTGTGCATTTCTTGGGTTGATGCCGACATCTGGTGAAAATTTCGTGTCAATAGCTCGATTAGAAATATGTTTTTTGAGAGAAATGTTGACATGTTCAATACTTATTTTCCCCGCTGTATCTATCCTTTGCAGGGACACTACTCTGTTGTCCACAAGGCTGTACTCCAACACTTGGCAGCTAATCTGGGGATTACGAGTAAGCGCAGCCTAGCTCAGTGTTTTTCAACCAGTGTGCCGCGGCACACTAGTGTGCCGTGGGAGATGGTCAAGTGTGCTGTGGGAAATTGCCCTCATTAACTGATCTAGAAACATTTACCATCTCCAGGAAATCAGCTCTTTGATCATCTAAACAGGCCCTGATAAAACACTGAGTAATTAAGAATATGAAAGATCATAAAATAATTTTTTCTTTGTGTTTATTTGATTCTATTAAAGACATTTTGATAAGAATGACGGTACCGCGATTTAGCTACAACTAATCACATGTCATCAGTCTGACCAATCAGAAGTGGTTAAAGTCTTAACTTCCTTGTTACAATTTAGCTCATAAAGTTAAAGTGTGCCGTGGCTCAAAAAAGGTTGAAAAACACTGGCCTAGCTCACCACCTCTTACTATGAGTGTGGTAGAGATCAAACTCTCTCAAGTGTTAAAGTCCTGGCCCCCTAGAGAGCTGATATTCCATGTCTCTAAAAAGCAGCTTTTTTGAAGGGCAGATAAACATTAAGCCCATTTTGTGGTTTAAAGAACTCAGATCTGGGTACAAGCTCATCTCTGCTTGGCCAAGGCCCAGATATTTCTGGAAATTCAGGAAAAAAAGAAAACTCATTGAGAGACTGATGATAACTTTCTTAAGACCAGAGCTTTTGTTTGATATGCTCTTATGATTTCTCTTTGACAGAGCCCCAGTTTAGCAGAATTATCTACTTTGGTAAAATAACCAAAAATGCAATATTCATGCATGTACCAGGTCTTAAAAGGTTAAAGCCAATGAGTTATATCACTAGAGGAGACACGCCCGCTTTAGAAGCCTGGCCGACGGTGGCGGAGCGCGACGCCATCTTGGTGAGGTCGACGACGCCTACATGTCATTGATTTCCATTGATTTTAGTGGTGTCTAAGTAGCTTTTATAAACTGTATGTATTTTTAGATTTAAATAGATTTATACATATATATATTACATAATATATTATATTTTATGTATATAATGTATATATAGATACATCATTTGTTGTTGTTAAAGAAGAGAAAGAGTCAGCCTTAAAAGCTCAAACTTGAATGAAAATGCATTGTTGCAGGGACTTCTTATAAATAAAAAAATTATTAGAAAAATTTTTTAAAATTAATTTCTAAACATTTAGAAGTTTTAGACCTCTTTGACATGCAATTTAAATTATTAAAAAAAACAATAAGTCAATAATAATAATAATAAATCATTAGTAAGTCAATACAAACAATAAATAATAAATAAATAACAAGTCAATAAATAATAATTATATTATTATTATTAACAATAATAATAATAATAATAGTAATAATAATAATAATAATAATAATAATCAAAAGAAGTCCAAAAGTGAACAATAGATTTACCCTGGCCTCTTATCAAAATCTGTTTCCACAAATGTTTTGAACAGCCAGACTGTATTACTAGTTGGTACCACAGTGATCCATCTGGGTTAGCTCTTTTGATAGCCAAGATCCACTTTTTCCTGAAGTCTGAGTCCATTGGAAACCTGACTCAGTCACTGAGTCAGAAATGTATAAATCTGTATAAATAGCGAAGTATGCTGTATACAGGTTTAGCAAAATAAAATGTACATTTATATTGACAGCAAAATAAATGTACATCATGCAGCATGTTGATAATAGCCCTGCAGCATCATGCATGTCAACATATGTTCTATTAATGAAGCCCCTGCAGCCTTAAAAAAAAAAAAAATTAAATACTTACCTGTGAAATGATATACCTTCCTCCTTCATGGACTCATTTTTCTGATTTTGGCAGTTGAAACCCGCACAATGAACTGGCATTATGCAAAAAATGTGTTCACATGCATTCACTGCAGCAGTAACTTGACCTCACCAAGATGGCGGTGCTCTCCTCCCATGAGGAACCATGTGATGTCTCCTCTAGTGATATAACTCATTGGTTAAAGCACAATCTAACTTTTTGCTGCTAATTTAGTAAAGGATATGAAAACATTGGGGTGTTGGGCAGTATAATCTGGTATCGGTCTTTTGTGTATCTCAGTTTAGATAGTTTAATGAAATGTATTTACTTATTACTTGTTTATGTCCTCTAGTAATCCTTCTTAGTAATTCTAGCTGTCTCTGTCCTGCTAAAACTTCATTAAGCCTTTTTGTGTGTGAGTGTGTGTGCATAGTCGTGTGTGTTCAGATAAAATAGGATTGTTCTTCTAGCCTCCTTTTGCAGAACTGCATGAGTCAGGGGGGGGTGGGGTTGTTAGTTCAGTTAATATGCTAGTTTAATCCAGTGTTTTCTCACACACCAAAAAAATTATATTTTGTGCTTGTATATTTAACTTCTATATAATCTTAAACCCATGTCATACTGCTGTCTTGGATTTCAAATTTAATCAAATCAAAACTTTATTTATAAAGCACTTTTCATATAAAAGCATAACACAAAGTGCAAAGATTTGTCTTAGCCTCATGAATTACACTTTATGCTGCATGAGTAGATGAATTAAAACAACTAACCGGTCTGGCAACAGTTGCCATTGTCAGAAATTTGTCAGAAACATGTCCGGGTCTCAGGTACTCTCACACTTCACTTAAAGAACTGATTTTCATAGATTGCAGGGCTCGACATAGCCATTTGTCCATTTATTTTTTACTTGTCCGCTCAGGCCACTAAAATATCTAATGGTTAATATATTTTTCACCTTTTTCAATAAAATATATTTTGCAAAAACGTGTAGATTTACTTCGTTTTCATCGCTTTGAAAGTTTGAAGTCCGCCATGATTGTTTTGGTCACGTGCCGCGTGTGCGGCACAGCGAACAGTGTTCAGAGACTGAAGCATGTCAGAGATGTGGAAGACAGGGCAGGAATAGATAGGAATATGCAGGGCTCCAGACTAACTTTTTTCACTAGGAGACCAGTGGCCCCCAACTGAAAATTTTAGGGGCACAACTAGAAAATGTAGGGGCGCATACGTAAATCAACATGCTAACCAAATCTACTAATCTCCACTGCATTACTAATAAATATTTTAATAATAGATGCAGAAATTACAATGAGCTGTTTCAAATTCAGTATCCCATTTTATTCTGCACTTTTGAAGATGCAACATTGTAAACTGACAGCAGCATCGCTGTTATGACAGTACAAAATAGAAACAAAATACCATACATTCAGAATAAAAAAAGTGCTTGGTAACAAAGTGCTTAGTAACAAAATGATTAGTAACAAACAATACTTAAATTTAAATGTATGTAAACATTAGGGGCACTGGCCAATAACATTCCACTAGAACAGAAAAAAGTCTAAACATTTTGAGCCTTTACTCACTTCCCCTTAGAGCAGATCCTCCTGTGTTCCACTAGGAGGCTCAGAAGGCCAGCCCTTGTAATTAGGCCTCCTAGAACTTTTACCCTGACTGAACCATGTTTGTACAGCTTCCTTGGCATCAAACTCTTGTAAACTAGGTCCCTCCATGCTAATTCGAATCAAGTCCTCCACAGTGTCCACAGGGACCCCCTGACATCAGATTTAATCCTCTTCTGAGCAGAAAATCCTCTCTCACATATAGCAGAGGAGACCGGGAGGACCAGCATGATGTGAACAATATGTAGGATGTTCTACAAAGAATGGATCATTAGTGTAGGTTTTATTTAAAAAGTAATAATAATTACTAACTTAACAAAGATATGATCATAATGGGGTACCTTGTAATCAGAGCAGAATGGCAACTTAGTTACCATCATCTCCCATAAGGCATGATAAGACTTGTCCATGTAGTTCCGAAAAATGAATGTCTTCATGGATTGGTACTCCTCTCTAGCCAGATTGAAATCACAGCCATTTCTGAAAAGAGTGAATGGAAAAAATTACCAAACAGTCTAAGTTAAGGATCAAAGTAGATGTTTGAAATGTTGCTCTGTACTTTTTATATCTTTATGATAATTTAAAAAGAGTCGGTAACCTTGTTAAGACAGAGGAAAAGTGGTCTAGCAGGAAGTCAAGCTCCTCTGCACCATAGTCTGTCAGGTCTCGTTGCTCTGCTGGCCAGGAATCATGACTGAATATCTTGAATGACTTCACTGCCTTTGCTGATGCTGATGTAGACTCTTCATCTATCAAGGATTAGAAGTACAGAGTTGAGAGAAAAAGAAAAATGATGATAGCTTATCTTATTTTCACAGATTTTTTTAAATATATAATTCTGTGCTTTCACTTACAAAGCAGGCTGCTGAATCTTTGCTTTAAATGAAGCAAAGTGCAGTCGATGGTTGCTATCACTGCTTGTTGTAGCTTAGGTGTGCTTGCCATGGAGAGTCCTTCCTTTCCCAGCCCAGCAGCTTTACCTTTGATGGTGATCCCCTGGGTTTAAAAAACATTCAACATTTAGACAAGGAAAAAATAATAAATAAATCAACTCCAAATCTAAAATATATTTTAAAAAAAACTGCTCACCTGAAACTTGTACAAAAGGTGAGTCTCCCCGTCACCCTCTTGTTGCCTTCTCTGGGTCTGAAGGTCTGCCAGTAATTCTGCCAGCCTACCACCTGCTTGCATCTCACTGACATGGCCTCAATGGTTGCAAGGAGAAAACATTTTCCTTGTGAAAAACAAGGGTAAAAGCTACATATTCCTTGATTTAAATTATTTGTTGAACTATATTCTTCATAACATGTCAACATTACCTGAGGCAAAATAACATCATTTCTTTGGAGAAGTAAGCTGAATTTACTTATGGCCTCAAACAAGTCAGCCAAGAAGTGACAGAAACCCACAAAGCTTTTATCTTCCATCATCTTCTTGACCTGCAAGACATAACCAATTACTAACCACCAATATCAGTTATTTTGTGTGCCTCCTAAATATGAAATCATTTTGAAATTAAATACAGACCTTCCTTGATCTCCCAGCAATATCAGCATTGGCGGATGATGCAGTCAAATGTTCCATGTGGTAATACACTGCTGTGAACTGGCCAGGGTCCTGCCGATGTTTATCCTTTCCTCCGGGTTTTAGCAAGGTTTGGAGGGCCCGGTTCACATTTGGTAGCCAGCGTGTCCCACTGACACTACCTGGTACATTTACACGAACACCCAACTCCTCTCCAAGTGCTTGTAGTTCTCTCATAGACTTGCTGCTAAAATGATGTCTTCCAAACCATATTGAGGAGATTGTAGACAAGATCCACCATCGGAATTTTCCTTTGTACAGATAGCATTGCCAGTCCAGTCTCCAGTCTACAATTTCAATGAATTAAACTTAAAAGTTAAACATTCATTTTTTAGGTTACTACCCTATCTTTATTCTGAAGGTTCACATTTAAGGTACCTATGTGGCATGCAATGAAAAGGGAAAATGAAAGCCCCTGCCTCAGCTTGGAGGAGGACTATGACCCCTCCTTTATGCCTGAGGTTGACAGCTGCACCATCAGCTCCCATGGCAACGGTCTTCTCTAACCACCCTGTTTCTGCCCCTAGATGCTGAAAGGCCTCTTTGGTGGCATCATATACACCTTAAAATGCAAGCACATGGCAATGTGCAATTATGTTTTACACAGGATGAAAACACCAACGCCAATCAAAATATTAATTGGTTTCCCTTCGTTTAGGATCCTTGCATATATGATTTCGCATTCCTTTGTTGAAAAGTCGGTGTCCCCATCGATCATAATTGATAAATACGGAGCATCCTTGATTTTCGTGCAAGCCTTCATCTTCAAAGTATCCGCAATTACTCGAATGAATTGTGCACATGCTGTATCGTTGTTGTATGTTTCCTTAAGTTTTAAGCCATTCTTCCTTTGAAGGTCGAGCTGGCTTTTGTATTTGGTGAAGGGTAGTTCCTCTTTAGCAATGAAGTAGGCCGTGTTAAATTTCAATATCACCTCTGCCTCATCTGCGCTGTGATTAACGGCCATTTGTTTTTTTAAAAGCAACCGGCAGCGGCGTTGCTTTGTGATTCATATACATGTCACGACATACTCCATGTTTCAGGCTGAGGTTGTTTGATCAGTGTATTGTGTTTAAACTGCGAAGTGCCTGAACTATCTGCAAACTTTGTGTTCCCGCAGTTCTGGGGTAGCTGCTGCAGTATTTGCAATTCAAAGAGTTCAATTGTTTATTGTACCTCAGCCAGCTGAATTCTTTTAGCCAGTCTTCGCGAAAATGGTGCGGGCTTTTTTTCGCCACACCAACTTCTGACTCTGCATCATCATCCGATGGTGAGACTGTAGACTCTGGCTCCTGTACCCTAGCCGCAGGTTGGAAGAACGAATCAATAGTTCGCTTGCTCATTGCTCAGACGCGCGCATATATCAGGTTGTAATATTTGTCTCAGTTACAGGTTGTGATATTTTTCTCCGTTTCCTTCAGATGTTTACGCGCGCTCGATTATCTCTTGGCCACTCCCCCTCCACGGATTTTAGCCAGTGGCCATTCCCTATTCTTCTCACACGCAGTGGCCGCCTCAGGCATCACTCAATGAAATGCGAGTGTGTGCGTGCTAGCGTCTCGTGAGTATGAGTGCGAGTGTGTTTGCGTGCGTGTGCGCTGGTGTCTCATTGATTATTTCATTGATCATTGACATGCGCCTTCCATGTTTAATGTATAAAAAAATACGGAGGGTGGGGGAGGCAAATTTACTGGTCGCACATGTGCAACTGGATGTAAAATTCAGTCGCACACTCTCAAATTTTGGTCGCAAAATGCGACCATTTGATCGCAGTCTGGAGCCCTGGGTTCTCAAGAAAAACATGAACATATAAACATACAACACATGCAAGTTTTCCCTAAACGTGTTGTTCACACGTGTTAGATCAGTGGTCCCCAACCCCCCGGGCCGCGGACCGGTACCGGGCCGTGGGTCATTTGGTACCGGACGGCACAGAAAGAATAAATAACTTGCATTACTTCGTTTTATTTATTTCGGAATCTGAAAGAAGTTTTATTTTGAGAAATCGCCCCATTCTCTGTTACATCAGTCTATGACTCAGGGGTGGTCATTACGTCAATTGCGATCGACCGGTAGATCTTCAAGACATGAGAGTAGATCGCAGGCCAGCAAAGATAAATAAAAAATAAAAAATGTACTTCTAAACAATCCACCAGCCAATCAAAATCCTCACCAAGAAGTACGGGACTAGATTGACATGCAGAACGGCCAATCGGACATCTTCTACGTCACTGCACATGCGTGTTTAAATACACTTAGCGCAAATTCTGTCTGTCTTCAGAAAGTGGCTTTCTGCCCGCAGTGCGTCAAGTCCCTGGGAGAAGACCACTCCGGACAATCGGAGTGTTTATTGTTTGTTGAAGTGTGTCCTCCTGCTACCAGCTTTGCGGTTCTCGCCCGATAAATACGAGCTCATTAAGGAAGCGGGGTGTGTCCTCCTGCTACCAGCTTTGCGTTTCTCGCCCGATAAATACGAGCTCATTAAGGAAGTAGGGTTTTTCCCGTGGCAGGCGCTTCGTACGTATACCAGCAGCGCTTGGAAATGCCATGCTAACAGAGCCTGACATACAATAGTCGCTGCTTTCTGTCTTTGTAATAAAACACCTCATATATGTTAATACTAAAGTATTTTTGTGTAATCTTACTGTGTAGTTTTTAATCATCACTAAACAAAAATGTACAAAAACATGTAACTAATAAATATATATAACGCCCCTCTCGCCCTCTGCGGGTGGTTTCTCCTCCAAGCTCGGGTCCTCTACCAGAGGCCTGGGAGCTTGAGGGTCCTGCGCAGTATCTTAGCTGTTCCTAGCACTGCACTTTTTCTGGACTGAGAGGTCTGAGGTCTTCCCAGGTATCTGTTGTAGCCCCTCCTCCAGCTTGTGGGTTACTGCCCCGAGTGCTCCAATTACCACAGGCACCACTGTCACCTTCACTCTCCAGGCTTTCTCCAGTTCTTCTCTGAGTCCCTGGTATTTCTCCAGTTTCTCATGTTTCTTCTTCCTAGGGCTGGGCGATATGGCCTTAAAATAAAATCTCAGATTTTATTTTTTTTAATACGATTTCCGATTTTTTTCCCCGATTTTTGTCCCCCCTACTTAAGGAAAGCAATAAGTACAAACGGCAGACAACTTAAAGCAAATGTTGCTTTTATTTAATCAAATGCAAGACAAATGTAACCCCCATTTCTGGTATGAATAATAAATAAATAAACACACTCTTGAAATCAAAGTTAAGTGTAAAATTTTTCTTCTTCTCACTCCCTTTTGGACTTGTGTTGATATAATTTTGTTGTGTTTTACATAATTTTTTCTTGGTTTTATATAATTTTTGTCTTGTTTTTGTCTTATTTTGTTATTTTGCTCTTGTTTTCACTTGTCCAAAATGAAAAGTCTACTTACTTCAAGTCCCAGCTGTGTTTTAAGTCCCACTCTGTAGTCTAGACTAAAATGAGACAAACATTCACCTTGAGAGTAGCAGCATTTTCTAAAAAGTTATCAATACAACTCATATCTGTGTCTAAACTTTTAAATAAATTAATAAACCCCGTCTTGATGAAGCAGCAGGAGTCGCGGTTACCCCCCCCCCCACCTCCGTCCTCTCCCGAAACAAAATCCTACGGTGGCCGCGTCGCAAATGAATATACAAGTAATAATTACAACGCAGTATTCTTTATTAACAAATAACAGTAAAGAATAACTAACTAATGAACTAACTATACAGGCGTTGTAGAATGAGTATGTGTGTCAGATCGCGTGTGTGTTAGGGCGCGTGCATGTATAAGTAGACTGAGCGCGTGCCACGCGACCGCGCGTGAGAGTCTTTGACTCCGATGGGCTCCTTTAGGTAAATGTTGCAGCGTGAGGACTCTCTTCCTTTCTTCCTAATGTTCCCATCACTTGGCACTGCCACATCCACCACAACGGTTTTCCTCTGTTCTTTATCCACCACTACAATGTCTGGTTGGTTCGCCATTACCATTCTATCAGTCTGAAACTGGAAGTCCCACAGGATCTTTGCCCTCTCATTCTCTACCACCTTCGGAAGGGTTTCCCATTTTGACCTTGGGGTTTCCAGTTCATATTCTGCGCACATGTTCCTGTATATTATTCCAGCCATTTTTTTTTGGCGCTCCATGTATGCTTTACCTGCCAGCATCTTACATCCTGCAGTTATGTGCTGGATTGTTTCAGGCGCCTCTTTGCACAGCCTACCCCTTGGTTCTTGTCTGGTGTGGTAGATCTGAGCCTCTATCGCTCTGGTGCTCAGGGCTTGTTCCTGAGCTTCCAGGATGAGCGCTTCAGTGCTGTCCTGTAGGCCAGCCCTTTCTAGCCATTTGTAGGACTTCTTGATATCAGCCACTTAGTTATGGTCCGGTGGTACATCCCAATCAGGGGTTTGTCCTCCCTTGAGGATCTGGCCTCCCATGAGGATCTATCCTCCAGCACGGTATCCTCTGCTCTCCATTGCCTGAGACATTCACTGAGCACTCCGTCCAGTGTTAGAAATAAGGGGAAAAAAATGGTTGTCCGGAGGACAACCAGGCAAGTAAACTTGGTTGTCCTCCCCAAGTTTTGGTTGTTTTTGGATACCAATATTCAACAGCAGCGAAACCTACTCAGATATCAGTACTTGCATCTTTATTTCTTCAATACATCTAATATCAACTGCCTCTTATCATGGACATTTAAAAACTCTTTAAATATTAAAAACAAACATTTTACTTAATATTGAAGTATCTGGTTACACAAAGTATTGCCAAAAACTTGAAACTAATATTTTTATAACTAGTATCTTTACACAGATTTAAATATATTGTTTCTTTTTTTCTTTGGTTTTGATCATTGTTGTTTAAAGAATATAAAATACAAAGGCTGTTGAAAAAATTTAGAATATCATATCAGTCCTATGGTAAAAGGTTTTTTTCAGCTCATGTCAGTCTGTTCTGTTATGAGTGAAAGTTATAGTGTTTATGAATATGTTTTAAATCTATTTAGGGCTGATTATTTTGAACGTGTTTTTGGAGATCTCTAGCGGTCGTGCCAGGTACTGTTCAACACATGTATTTTAAAAAATTTTATTGAAAAGTGCAGATG